>VXAZ01005446.1:1169847-1429256 GCA_013399875.1 Gymnorhina tibicen | reverse complement strand
CTGCGGCGGGGTCTGCCCGGGCGGGGTCCCGGCAGGTGCCGCCGCGGGGCGGGGAAGGCCGGGCGTGCCCGCGCTGCCCCGCCGGGGGTGCCTGCGCGGGGACCCCCCACCCCCGGAACGGTGCGAGCGGCGGGGGGCCCTGCCTGGCAGGGGGTCAGCGCGGCGCCCCTCGGCAGCGAGATCGCACCGCTATATATTGTAGTTTAAATGCAAATGATAGTGATGTAACGAGCACTACCGGGCTTATAGGCTGCGGGGTTGCTTTGTATGGGCACCGCTTCTTACTTTACTTCTGGATGTGAATCCAAGAGGCGTGAAATAGCCAGGACTCTTTTACGTTCTCCCATGATACGTTGATTAAACGTAAAAAAAAGAAATCTTATTTTCCTGCAGCTGAAAAGGATAAACAATTTAATCTCCTTGACCTTTATTCTATTTTTTTTTCTTTTATGTAGTTATTAGTTGACTGGCCCCTTGTATGTATCTCATATATCTCATACATCATCTCATAATTTTTATGAAAACGTGTCCCAGTCTCTGTTTAAGAGTTTCATTACAATAATTATGATGTGCCTGATACCTGCACTGCCAACTTTTTTCAGTACTGAAGAAACATAGAGCAGTCTCTTCTGCTAATGTTTGTTTAGATCTTGCTAAAACTTTGCTAACAGGCAAACATGGTTTCCTGCCTTTTGCACATAGATGTCTTTATTTCTCAAGGCAAGAAGCATGCAGATAAGTAGACCTTAACTTATGACAGCTAACATTTTAAGCATGTTTCTGTCAGCTGCTCTATAGGCAAGATCTGCTTGTTTACAGGAATATGGAAAGAGTGTGTGTGAGGTAGAGAAGGAAGGTTATTTTGGCTTTTAAAGTAAGTGTATTACTTAAGTTTGTAGGACTGTTTGGTTTCGGGTTTTTAATTTTTAAATTTTTTTTATTTTGGTAGGAGCCTGTAAGTCGACCCAAATATCTTTAACTGGATTTGATTACTAATTATAGTCCATGTGGATATATTTTGGTTGGATGCAACCAGTAAGTCAAGTTCAAATAAGGGCCAAAGAAAAACTTCAGAGATAAGATGTCTCTGTTTCCTAGAAGGCTACATGTATTGTTTGAATAACTAATTTTTTTAGTCCGATGTGAGTGCATGGTGTGTGTGTATACACAGATAATATTAACAAGATTGTCTTGTTTAAGACAGTTTATTCTATGGTGCATTACTCTAACTAGGTTTGAATGGATTCAGTAGTCAGTTTCATAAACGGGTTCACAGGAAGTAGTATTTGAGTGTTTTACTCCCTCATTTGTTCTGCATTTTGGGGGCAGGTGATGTGTTTTTAAGCAAAATGCTGCCATTCTAGGGGAAGCAGGTGAGAATTCAGACAGGTACTAGTTTTAACTTTGCCCCAGTTGAAGTAGATACAATTGTAAGGCTTGGATAGCATTGATATGCACTAGAAATTGTTGACTTTTTGATACTGTAACAAATGCTTTGGGAAAGGGAAAATACTCTGGTGTGTTTTTTAAAGCTTGACTCAAAACCACTTACTAGAGCTCTGCAGTTGTTTGTAACCCAAGCTTCTGTTTGCAAGATGCTAACCAGAAACCATATCTTGATTTCCTACTGCATTTTGCAACAGCATGTATCTGAAGTTTCTATTATAACCAAAAGATCCTTCAGACTACATGGAATTTGCCTAACACCAGGTGATTGTGTGTTCTTTCACTTTCTGGGTTCACATTTTCCCAGTTTAAAGAGACCTATTGAATAATAATTTCTATGCCCAAGAAGTATTATTTGCTAAATAACTTTTAAATACTCAATTGTTTTGGAAGTTATGAACCATTACTAAAGTGGTTTGTGTTAAAATGCATTTGAAATTTCTGTGCTGTTCTGAGTATGAAGATGATACAGTTTCTTGTAACTGTTTGCTTACACTTTCATTTTGTGCTGTTAATGCAACAGGTGCTGTGGACTTGGCAACAGAGTAGCCTAGCTTTCCTTTGGTTTTGAAACAGAGACCCAATGTTCTTTGATAGCTTTTATGGCTTGGGCATGCTACTAATTTTAGTCCATACTGGAGAGTGGAAGGACGTGGACATACACTGACTGAAAACTTTGTTGTACCATACTTTCATTTTGACATGGATAATGCATAAATGAATTGATTTCCTATGAAAGTAATGCGCCATACTATAACTGCATGTTTTGTAGGGGTTTTGGTTGTGTGCATAACAAAAGTCCTCTGTTCTCTTTTTTCTAACTAATAAAATAAAAATTCTGTTCAAAATGTGGAATACTCCCCTTGTGAACTACAGTAGCAATTCAAAAAGAGGGAAGTAGTTAAATGTGTGCATCCATGAGTTTCAAGGTTACGAGGTTGCTTTTATTTTCAGTATTTGTATGAAATTTACAACCTGCTTCTCGTTGAAGTACTGTCTTCTATAAGAAGAGATTGCCAACTTAAGTGCCCTTTCAAATTATTCTAGAATATTAGATTAATCTGTATTATCTCGGGCTCTCATTCTGTTAGGATAGGCCTAATAAGAATACCATGGAAGAGGCAGGGGTGCTTTCTAGCACAACATGTAGTTCAGGAAGTTTTGCATTGCTTGTGAGGAAAGGTGTGGTTTCAGTGAGAAACTTGCTTGTTGACCAATATGTTTTCTTTTTGCTGTACAGAAGAGACTTCCTCAGGATCACAGGGTGTCCTTGGTAAATAAATGTGTTGCACTAGTTACTCTTCTTTGCAACAAGTTGTTGTGGTATAGAAAAGATTGCTTTCTAAAGATAAGTTACACAATAGCTGGAAAAGCTGATTCAAGGTATTTAAAAATTAATATGTTAAAGACAGAGAAACAACAACAAAAACCCCCAAAAGCAACACCAAAAGCCCCCCAAAATCCCAACCCAACCCAAAACATACCAGCAAGTAACAAAATATTGAATGTGAAAGTTAACTTTTTGGTTTTTTACTTAGCATAAAAATTAATCTTTAAAGTTGTGGTTTATATGTTTATCTTGGGTAATTGTATGAACAGCATTCTGGACTCCCTGTGTAAAGAGAAGAGTTTATAAATGAAACTTAATTAGGCAAATCACTAGTATGTACTAATAAAAAAACTACAAAAAATGCAAGGGTACAGTAGGTGGTTATTTGGCGTTTTGTCCTTGTTCCATGACTCTAGATTAATTTTAAGTATGGGCATTCAGGTAGTTTTGATGCATGCCAAGGATTTTAAACAGATTATTTTTGCCTTTATTATTTAAGGATGTTGTTCAGGTGTAGTAGAAAGATGTAGCAAACTTAATACTTCCAAAAAAATCCCCCAAGATTTAATAGCATTAATGTTGCAGTCAAGGAGAGTAAGCATATTTGGCTTGTGCATGTGAAGGTGCTTACTTTTGCTCAATTTAAATGTTTCTTTGATTTTTGATACTATTTGTGTCAACACTTATTATGTTTAGGATAAATAAATTAATATATGTTGAACCCATCTTGACCAATCTTCTTTTTCCACATATTTCTTTGTGAGTGTCTAAGTGTGAGTCACACTGATCAAAAATAGCGTTTAGAACACATTGTTGCCCTGTGATTTTTTTTTTTTTCCTGTAATATCCTGACTAAAGAACAGTAGTGATTTTTAAATTCCCTTTAAGAATGCAACTGGAACCTCAATATTTCATGTGCATGTCTGAATGACTTCACTTCACGGTTTGCCAAACTTCCCTGCATGGTCCACGTGACAGCTATTTGAATGCCTCCTATAGCAGGAGCAGAGATGAAGACCCTGCTTCCTTTAGATCAGTGAAGATCTCACCACTGCCTTTTTGTAGGTGTGGAATGTCAGTGCCTAAGAGTCAAAAACTTCTTGTACAGCTGGTTTAACACCACAGAATAAATGCACTGCTTCTCAGTTCAGTCTCAGCAATCTTGCAAAACAATTTCTACCAATATATATTTATTTCTTTTCCCTAAGCATTAAGTGTGTTTCTTGAGATATGTAATTGGTGCTGCTTGCCTCATGAGCTTTTACTGGAATTGCATCCTTTTCTAAATGTTTTAATACATGTTGAGACAGAGAATTAAGGTTGTACATGGGAGTTTCATGTAATCTGGCTTTTCATATAACATTTGCCAAAGACCTTCACCTAGTGAGCTCTACATCTGTGCATAAGTTAGGGATGTAGAGAATTCCTTCTGTCCTTGGGAAATTCAGATCTCAAGTTGATGAGAATAATGCTTTTTGAGTGTGAACAAGAAGATCCAAAGGTTTTAGGTTAGAAGTTGATTGTGTTCTAGTCATGTTGCAGTGTCAGGATTTGACAGTGTGTTCTGCAGTGTTTGGTTGCTCTGTAGAAAGGAATCACAAAGTTCATTCCTATTTCAAGACAATTCAGAATTTGATTTGTTCAATGTAGACATAATAAATGAAACCTACTATGTCAGAGTTTAAAAGAAAGCTATTTGGTAGGCATGTCACTGAACTTTTCTCACCTTTTATATTAATGGTTTGAGAACGCTTTTTTTCCCCTCAGTACTTTCTTGTTACTCATGAGTAGTTCACATATTTCTGGTTTTTATTCAGTGGTGTGTTTGGTCTTTTATGCACAATATGGAGTGGTGCTGCAGAAAAGTTACCATCACAGAAATAATTAAATTCATGAGTTTAATGAAAATTTGATTTGTATCTCTTGAAAGGTATCTTTTAAAATCTCTCATCTCAGAATGACTAGGAATTTCCAGATTCTTTGAACTTTTGAAAATTAGTTTCATTTTTTTCCTGAGTCTTCTAGACATAGAAACTAATTTTAGTTATGCCTCCTATGAACTTATGGAACTTATGTTTATTTTTTCTTCATTGTTTGAGTAACTTCTAAAATATATTTTTAAGGAGCAAAGGACCTGTCTCTAAAGGGCAAGAATTAGTATTCCTACATTAATCCTTGGCAAATGAAACTTATTACATGTGTTTTGAAGGGTTAAGTAACATTTTCAGAGTTGTGATACTCAGCTCAGCTAATCCTTGATTTGACTTCCTCTGAGTCTCAAAACTCTCCCAAGCTCATTGTCTCAGTAACTTTTTTTAATGCATATTTTTAGCCCTCCCTTCATCTTTTCTACTTGAAATGTATTCTTCGGTTATACTTCAGACATACACTCTAGTAAGTTTTATCTCTGCTTCTGTCTGCTTTTCAGCTATTGTTTTATGTGATTTGAGAGGGACAAAAAGGATTTAAAGCATTTTTGTCAATAAACACAAGGCAAAACAATAGGTTGTTAATGTTTCACATGGGATTCTAAAGAAACAATTTAGTTACATTTAGAAACTTCCTTTATACCTTGGTAAACAAAGGCAAGGGTGACTTTGTTCACCTTGCTTTAATTATACCTTTGTCCCTTAAAATAACTTGCTTTGTCATTATAATAGGAAATAAAATACAGAATGATGGTTTCTTTCCTGATAAACTTATTCAGTTGCAGAATCTAAATAAAGCATCTAACTTGCATATTAATATTTCAGTGTGCCTGCATTCTCCTACCTAGGCTTATCTGAGCATATATTAGTTGTGTGAAGCTTTTTGACATACTGAAAGTGAAAATAGAACACTGCAAATATTAAGCATGCACGTAAGCATGCATTAAAAAGAGTTATTTATGTTTTCCAAAGTATGTTGGTTTTCCTTACCACAAGGTGTAGGCAGTGCCATTTTCCTATCATGTCTCTCCTTATTCCAAATCAAAACTTATGAAGTAAAGTTGTTATGAGTAAATTTCTACTACCAATTTTCTGAAAGTCACCGAGGCTTTTAGTATGAGATGTAGTTTAAAAAGTTTTTGCAATGCCCATCATGGAGAGATCTTGGGATTTTTTAATATTTGTTTTAAAAACTGTAAATATGTCTACTTAGAAAGTACTTAAGGTATCTTTCAGAATTTTAATTGTGTATATATGAAGTTTACCACTTTATAAATTTTGGATCTATTTTCTTTTAATAATCCTATTTTAAAATTTCTTTGTCTTGTCAAATCAGTTCATCTTTTGTGTTGGTTTGATACTGTGGGGGTTTTTGTATTTCTTTTTTTAATTCTTAGTTAACTCTAATAAGTTGGACAAATACTATCCACGTAGAGGTTCTTTTTCCTCAATCTGAGTTGTAATAGTATTTAAATCAGTCAGTACAACCAGAATTCCAGAATAGGTAGTTTATAAAAGCCTGTATCATACTTTTTAGTTAAATCACTCATCTGAATGTGATTGTTCCATTAGCAATATAGTCTAATTTGATTTAGCAAGTTTTGTAGCAGTCTCTGTTCTGTCACATAGTGTTTTGTGTAATTTTTGATGATGTGCAGTATATCCTCTAATTGTTTGGCCAGCTTTGCTAGGGGAGGAGGACATGCATGTGTTTTTCATATAAATAAAACCTGGATCTCAGCTTCCATTCCTAGAGATAACACTGTTTTTGGTTTGGAGCCTTGACATTTTGAATTCCTTGCTCTGGGAGTGCAACCTGCATTGGAAACAGTTACAGCCAGCTTGGTTGTTTGGGAGGAGTCAAACTCAAATTTGAGAAAAACTCGTAATAGCTTGATCTGCTACAAAAAAAAGCCCCCAAAGCAAGGAAACAAACTTGTGTGTGATGGAAGCCACTAGAGGATGACTGAGAATTGCTTTTTTGGTGATGTGTGTTTTGTGTGCATGCACAATATGATTCAGTTTCTTTTCTGAAAAATAAAGAGATAGAGATGATGAGATTTGGCTCTGCTTACATGGGAGACCAAAGAATTTCAGTGAGTCAGGCAAAGGGAATCAGAAAGGTTCACTTACTGATCTTTTTTCCTCAAACATTTTACTAAACAAATGATTATTTGTAAAAAAGGAAAATGGTAGTACTCATATATTAAGAGAACAAAGTTGGATGATTCACTTAGTTGATAATGGTACAAGAAGTTATGGGGATCGTCTCTGGAAGCACTGAAATTGATCCTGTTGGTATTCTCTCTGGTAACTTGAGTTGGTAAATGTGAGAGTATCTGTTTTTTCTCAGCTCCAAAATTGTTGAAAGTAGAAGCCTGTGTTTATGAAAGTTCTTACAACAGAGAACTGAATCATACAATTTACACTGAATTGATGGGTGCTGTCTTCTTTACTCAGCTGTCTCTTGTCATGGGGAGAATGGGAAGATGCCCAGATTCCAAGGGAGTGTTGTCTGTTCTTATGAATCTCAATGATAATTCACTTGCACATAGTGGTTGTTAAGTGTAGACCTGAACCACAGTTTTTAGTTCTTCTGCTTGGAAGGGATTTCTTTCCTTTTCACTTTTCACCAGGTGTCTATAGGTAGCTGACTGCTGTGATGGGCATGAGAGCCTCCTTTAATTTAAAAACAGAAGCTGGGGAAAAGCTGTCTTCCTACTGAATGGTCCATTGCTCATTTTAATTGTTGATCTTATAGTTCCCGTATGGTAGCATCATGAAGTAAGATGGTTCTTCTCTATATTGCTGTTATTCTTAAAGTTCCAGATGAAAACCAAGAAGGTGTTGGCTGGTTTTTACTGTGGCTCAGAGAAACTGTGAGCCTTAGCGCAGGGATCTAGAACTCTGTTGCATGTAGTAGTCTCTGCTTAATCTTTGGTCAGAAAATTGCCTTTGCAACCTTTGCAGCTAGGGACTTAAAAATATAACACTGGTTCTTTAGAAGTGTGCTGAATTGTTTTATCTCACACTATGAAAGTGGCTTAAAAACTTCCTGAAGAAAAAAGGAAAAGTTGTACATTTTTTATGAGATAAAACCCCCCAGCAGGTGTTTGCATAGAATCATAGAATCATTTAGGCTGGAAAAGATCTTTCCAACCACTAACCTAATACTGCGAAGTCCACCACTAAACTGTGTCCCTAAATTCTTCACATCGCTGGAATAAATTTTCACATAATGGAGTAAATTTTTACACCTGCATCGTAAAGTATGCTGACAGTGGGTTCTCATATGTATTGTGCATATACATGACTATCTGATACTGTCTGCAGAATACACGCATTATACTGTTGGAAAAATATCTTCCAAGTTTGATAAGATACAAAAAAAAGGGGGAAAAAAAGCAATCGGATGTGTTCTCTAGTTGCTGGAAGATATATAAAAACAAGTCAAGTTCTTCCCTGTAGGAAGCAGCTGTAATGCAAAACATTGTCATCTTCAGTTCTTACATGTTTTTCTCCTATTTCTGTGGGTTCATCCTATATAGCAGTAAGAAAAACTGTAAAAATTACTGCATACCAGCTGCTGAAACTTCAGTTGCATTGGGAGAGCAGAGTTGATTGCTACCAAGTATTTGAGTCCTATGCCAGATGTGCAGAATAAACATTCCTGTAGCTTCTCTTGAAATAGTTGAACTATAGATGCAGTACGGTTTTCATATGCGAGTTCTTGTCCCATGTGTTTCAGACAACTCCTTTACATCTATACACAATTCTTTATTGCATCTTCAGGGAAGAAGGTTTCTGTGTGACTACAGTTTTGGTTATGATAAGAAGTAATTCTCAAAATTCTGCTCTTCTGGAGCTTTGCTGAATGACTTTTAGAGTAGAGGAGTTCAGCTTTTAGAAAGGCTCAGAGGCATGTAATAAGGGATAATATTACAGATGCTTAGAAGTGTCTTCTTGAAAGTGTAGTGTGCACATATAACCTTTATATTCATTAGTCTTTTAATGCTTTGATTTATCTCCTTCAGCTTCCTATGTAATTCAGCTTGACTTTTAATTACCCATTAATGGAGCAATCAATACAACCATGGAACTGTTGATAATCCTAAAGTTGTTTCTGGTAATACTGTGAAGCTGAACTGGGGATAGTGCAGTTAATTTTATCACCATATTTATGTGATTTTTGTATTTTGGGGATTTTGTTCAAGGTTCAGTAAAGCAGTACATGTGATGGGTGGGATGCCAGCCTACAGACATGCACTTGAGGTTGTTTGAGGCACTGTCTGACATGAAAGTCGGTCATAGATCAGATTTTGATTGCGTAACACTACCTTAATTGTAATCAGTGGGTAAATAGGGAGCTTCAAGCATGAATTCATTCATAAATCATGGACTGATTGATCAGTCTGTGGGCAAACAAGATTATTGCTACTTAGTATGGAAGTTAATTTCTTATAGCTATGTCTTTACCAATAAGAATAAATCATTGCACTGTTCACAAGTGCACACCAAAAATGGAAAGTACATTAAATTTGCCAAAAGGATAAAATGTATTGGCAGCCCAAGGTAAATACTGAGCATTACATTGCTTCTTGTGTCTTTTTAGCTGGAAAAAAAATTCAGCTATGATTGCTTCTTAAAGAATGTAATGAAAGTCTTGTAGAAAACTGAACTTGAATTGGGTATTTGGAAATTGATGTGCTTACACTTCCTTCCCAGAACAGCTGCTCCTAGGTCCCAGTTGTTTGACACCCACCTCTGGGCTCTGTAAAGATTTATGTGTTTGTAATAAGAGCTGATGCTGTGCTGCGGTGATCCAGAACAGCGGAACAGCAGCCTGCTTTCAGGCGCGTCTTAATCTGTCAGATCTCTTTTCATGCTCAGCAGATAGACTTGCTTATCTCGTTTGAAGCATGCAAACAAAAGTTCTGATAATGTCTGACCCAGAAATTAACTCTCACTCTAGTAAGGTGCAGGATGTGGAAATGCATGTTTTGGTTATTTCTGCTGTACTGGCTTGCATATAATATGATGCTTAAGCAGCTAAAGTTAGATCAATTAACATCAGTAAAGCAGTCTCATGTCCTTCCAAAATGTTGTACATAACATTTTCTTTTAACTCTTATGAAAGCTTAAACAGGGTGTGTTTGTGTAGACACAGGTGTGTAGTGTCCTGTTGGACACGACAGGGGTGTGACGCCAGTGCCAAAGGTTGCGTGTCACCTGTGCAGGTCTCACTGCCACATCTGCCAGTGCTGCGGGGATGTCTCAAAGACACTGTAGTCAATATTACTTAAACTTTACAGTATTAATGAGTTTAAATTGTGATTTTTACTCTCATGCAGCCAAATTACTGGGTGTTTTTTTGAAAAAAAATAGTTTAGTGAAAGCAAGACTTAGGAGAGCACAGTAGAGTGTTTCTGTAAAATCAGGTTGTACTGTATTTTTGTTGCATACCCCTTGAAAAAAATACTCATGCCAAGTTTTATTTTATATGTACAGCATCCATACAGAAGTAGCCTTCCATCTAGCTGCTGTGTCGTGCAAATATGCATTTTTCAAATGATAAATAAGAAATAACCTGTATGTCTATAATGCTTCAGTTTTTAGTTTGTACTTGATTGTGTTAAAACAGCTAATTTCCCAGTGCTTTCTTCAATCATTTGTTGCACAGATTACTTCTAGCACAGTCATATTTGTTTCTTTCCTGTTTATATTTGTTGGTCAGTCTACTAAATGGCTATGTATGGGCTGCATTTGATAGCACTAAAGTTGTGTGTGGGTTCCTGTTCTGTGCCACCACTGTGTACATGTGTGCTCTTGAGTGTAGAGCTGTAGAAGGGTGTTCCTCCACCATCAGAGAGATCCCATTTCTTGGCTTCCCGTGATTTTCTGGATGAGCATTATTTGAATGCTTCTCTTTATTTTGAAGGGGAGGGGAAAGGCAGTTTGCTGGCTAAAGGAAACATCTCCTGGCCTCTGGCTTTTCTTCCTATTTGATTGTAGTGCTATTTATCTCTTCTTCACAGCTGTTAGGTACTCTGGGAGTGAGGTGGTCAAAAGAAAGGGTTGTGGCTTCTGAGAGTGGTATGTCCTGTTCCAGGACTAACTTCCCTTCTGTGCCCTGCAGGCTGAGGTTTGTAGGGAAAAGAGCACTCTTTTCACTGCCTGGCTTAAAGCTTTGGGAGAACATGCAGTCCTTCTTTTTATAAACTGAATATTGGGGGTGTTTTTGGTTAATTTGTACTTATAAGAAGTTGTTTTTCTGTTTGTGTACTTGGAGGTGATGGCTGTTTTTGAAAAACTCCTGTAAGTTCAGGATTTGTATTGGCTATAATAAAATTATAGTGGAAGTAGCAAGAATGTAACCTTTCCTTCCATTTTCTTGCACTCTTAATATGATTGTAGGTAGCCATAATAGAGGAAGCACATGTCCATTGCGTGGATTCTGACGACTATGGGAACAGGGAAGGCTCCTATGTGTTCAGAGCTGGGCCTGTGAAGCAGTGCCAGTAGCCTTTCATTTAACAGCATCCTGTGCATTAGTACGAGAGAATTCTGCGGTGTGCGTTTTATGAAAGTGCCATATGACTTAAATTTTAACACGTTCTGCTGCTTTTTAGTATTGTAGTGTTCATGGAAAATGTGCTGTAAGACTAGAAACATGATTGTGTTATACAGTTAATTAAAAATAAAGGCAGATTTTTAATATGAGCTCAGTCAGTGAAATACATCAACAAAGACTTTTTTGTTGGCTGTCAAGTGAGAAAAACAGAAAAGACTCAAATTCTTTCTCTAATATTTCCTTCCAGTCTGACTCATCAGTAGAAATTGTGAAGAGCTGCAGAAGAGAAGCCAAACAGACAAGCTGATAACTCAAAGAAATACTCTTTTGAGTTTGGGGTTCAGAGTGGAGTCATCATGAGCGATGTTACCATTGTGAAGGAAGGCTGGGTACAGAAGAGGGGTAAGTTCTACCTTTTAATGGAGAGTGCTTCTGATGTGTCATACGCTGCGCACAATGGTATTACATGGTTACACCGATGAATGTTCTTGATTTATCTTCTGGTCTGGAGCAAGCTAATCTGACAGTATGGAATTAGTGGCCATTAAGGCCTTGTTGGTATTGATACGTAACCCTCAGCACTGCCCCTGTTTGTAGGGGTAACTGACAGTGCAGAGGAAGTTGGACTCAGTAATTCCCACTTCACCTCGAACCTTGTTGCTGCAGCTGCTGTTACCTCTGTGTCAGACCAAGCTGGCTGTTGTGGCAGCTGGCAGAGGCAGTAATAGAGGTGTGCAGTCGAAGGTTGCCTGGAAGCTGCTGTAGATGTGATGCTTTCTGTGAAACTTCCTAGATGCCAAAATCATTCAGTGTGGCTCAGCTTGTATTACAAATGCAAGTAGTGCCAGTAAAATCAACGTAATATTTGCATAAACTCAGCATACACCTAATTACTTAGGAGACCTGGAAGCCATATGATTAAAGAATATGTTCCTAACTATAAGCCAGTATAAAGTAAGATTTTCTGTTATATTTGAATTCACAGGATTTAGAAATTTAGGGAGGTTGCTGTATGTTCAGCTTTCAATGTGAAATCTCTAGAAATATCTGGCATTCATATCATGTGATGAGCTTTGGATGAAATCTTCCACGCTTCATGCTGCTCTGCTTTAGGTTGTGGTTGCACACATGATTATTTTTGAAAGAATATAACCTCTCTCACAGAGAGGAGGTGATCTGGATTTTAGGGTGACTTATGCCATGAGTTTATGTGGTCCTAGCCCAGAAAGATTAGACCGAAATTGTGGGAACGAAATTACCCTTTAATTTACAAAGAAATGCTTTGCTTCAATAGCAGTGTGAAGACAAAGATCATTATTAACTTTGTTATTGCAGATTCACATTAAATGTCAAATAAGGCAAGATAATGAGAGAAAAAGTTTATTATTCTTTTATTATTCCCGCATAAATTGTATTTCAGGATGCATTATGGGTATTGTAGATGAAAATGAGCCAAACTATGTTAAGCTTAAGGCCTACTTCCTATTTTGGAGTATATACCTGTATTTCTAACAAATTGTATTTTACATGACAGGAACTATTTAAAATTTTAAATTAGTTTTCCTTTCCACCTTGTTGTTGTTTACTCAGTTTGGAGATCTGATTTCCTTTTTTGATTATTTCATATAAATTTCTTTCAAATGTATTTGACTGGTTAGGATGCTCCAAATAATTTTCTTTTACATGGCATCAGTTCCTTCATGTAATGTTGTTCATTCTTATTACAACTCCTATCAACTCTATGAGCACTGGATATGCATATATTACTTACTGGGATCCAGAAAAGGAAAATGTACAATGAAACTCAATGTCTTACTTAATATTTGAAATTCTGAAATGTAAAATAAAGGTTTTTCTTCTCACCCTGTTTTGCTATATATTAATTGAAGTAAAGCCCACTGAGTTGACATTTTGATGTCAGTTTTGTTAGTAATTGTTTTCTTTTCTAATTAAAGACATTTCATGACATGCGTTTTTCCTTATCATAAATAACTTCGAATTTATGGTTGGGTTTTTTTTTTCTTGCTATAGGTAACTCTGTAGGTTTTAGCAGGAATTTTTTTAATTGTGTCTGTATTGTCCTTAATTTTCTTTGTCTGACTTATTCTGGTTGTTGGTGGGTTAAAGTGTTTCTTTTTTTTGTTTCTGAAAACAAAAGGAAAAGCATGGTTGTGTTTCACAGTGTTAAGAATTTGTAAGCATTTCATTCAAAGGTTCTGCATTTCATGTAATTACAACTTCTACTCTGACCTTGCACTGGAGCAAGAAAATCAAAGTTGTTAAGTGCATTTGTTAAATTTTGTCAAGAAAAAGTATCCAGCTTTAATCTGTATTCCGAGAATTGGAATATGCGCAGTGGACACGTATTTTGGCAGCTAAATATTCTATGTCTGTGCTAAGAAGCATCGTGGGATTGGGTAAAGCTGTCTTGCTTCCACAAGCGATCATTCTGTTACAGTTTTCAAGTGAATTCTTTGATCATCAACACTCGATGCTCATTGGCTCAGTTCACAGGCTGCTTTTGGTAGGTACGTGCCTGGAGAAGGGTGAGTGTGGGATCTCTTCTCCAGGCAGACACGGAATGAACTCCAGCCCCAGTGACCGGTCCTTTGGACAGCCCTGAGCCACGTGTATGGTGCAACATAAATTTCTGAGACTCCAGACTGAATTTATCTAGAAATAAAGCTTTTAAACCCTTCCTGCTGGGAACATGGGGGCCTGGGCTGCTTCAGTTGACTGAACTGTTTCTGTTATGCCGAATTACTTGGTCATGTGACTATAGCCCTGGACCTTTTGAAATTGTCCCCTTCAGCAGTCAGTATGGTTTGTGATACAAGGAAAGGGAAAAAAATCCAACTTCTTTTTGTGATTCACAGCCCAGTCAAGGAGTATGAGGATGACTTGAAGGTATTGGGATGAAAAATGGTTCTGAGGAGCTCTCTAATGAGATGGGCCATTACAAAGGCAAGTTAGGCGAACTCAATGTAGAAATGAGAGGGGAGGACTGAAAATAGAGCTGGGGATCTCTCTCTGAATTGAGACTCTGCTAGAGAGAGGCTAGGGAAGACAGGGTGTGTTAGGGCACCGTGAATGGCTGTGAAATGCAGTGAAAAGATGTTTGCTTTATTATTATTCTTAGTGCTGTATCCATGTCAGTAATAGAGGGCTGAGGGCTATATGTCTGTAAGGTTTTAAGCCTGCTGTTGAGCACTGAAGAATCAGATGTGATGCTACACAGTTGGCTTCAAAGCCCTGTTTTTCTGCGTGTGCTTAAATGAGGCAGCCATTAAAGTATTAATGTTTTACTCGAAGTTAAGAAAATGCCAGAATTAAGGGGTTTTTTTGAGACTGATGATACTTGGGCTTTGAGTAGTCTTTAAGAGAAGCAGTTTCAGTGTGGTGAGTCTAGATGATACCGTGGAAGAGTAAGCTGTTTCATGGGAAAGGTCAAACAAGCAGAGATGACAGGCTGGAGGTGAGAACTTTGGACAGTAGAAGACACAGAACCCAGGGGGAAGCAGTGCCTGCGAAGCTTGGGGAACGCCAGGTCCCAGGAGAAAGGAGACCCTGAAACACAGTGACTGGGTGTGCCTGAACAAATATTGCAGCCCAGCAAGAGCAGATTCGGAGAATGAAATAATTGGTGATGGGGACTCGATACCCATCTACGCTTAGTGCATTTGTAAAGGGAAGTGGGTGTTAATTTGGACTGGCTTCTGTCAGCTTCTGTGCCCCTTTGACAGTAGTAGTGCTCCTGGAGTACATCGTGTGGCTTTTAGTTTCATGTGAAAGGAGCCAGGTTTGTGCACTGTGGGACTGCTTCAAGCAGCAGATGAAAGTGCACTAACTAGGGTGGTGGGTAGATTTGCTGCAAAAGCACTCTCCTTACCTGAACTAAAGCACTAATTCAGATCCCTGTGAGACATCAGAACTTGAACAAGTGGACAGAGCAGTCTCCTTAGAGCAGATTCTCTGCTCAGGCAAGAGAGTGGGAATGATTTTGTATGGATGGCTTTATGGTTGTAACTTACTCTTTTAGATCCAGTGACAGGAACCAAGCAGCTCATGGCCTGTGTCCACATGAGGCTGCAAAGATATTTTTGCAGTTCACTGCCTCAGTGAGAATAATAATTTTTCTTTCTTTCTGTTCTCCAGTTATACCTGTAGCCAGGTTAGAAGAGAGACGCATTGTCTTCTTTTATGAATTTACTTTTTACATGACACCAGCATTTTTCCTTGTAATGCATACAGATGAAAGGGAAGCAATTTTGACTAAAAACCTTAAATACAGTGACCTGAACCTTGTTGCTGATATGCAGAAATTAAACATTTGGCATTATTAAGTTAGTGTAAGCACACTGCAGTAATTGCTGAAATGACTTTTACATTTTGGATTTGGAGAGGACAATGTTTTGCAGAGTGAGTATTTTTAAATTTATGTAAAAGTTAGTATCCTTAATTTTACTTAACATGCTTTTACTGTATTTACTAAATTAAATTTAATGATTTGCAGAGGGGGATATGTTTTTAATTTATCAGTTTGGAAACATGTTTTTTTTACATGGATGAACATGCTTAGTGTGATTAAGGCTGTATCATTACAAAAGTGAGTTTTATGCATATAATTCATGTGGTATTTTTTCTTTAAAGCCAGAGTTTTCTGAGTTGTAGAGTTGACCTTGTCTGTGGTCTATAATAGTCACAACAATTAGATTTAAGAATCTTTCGTAACTATGCTTAATTGCAACCTAATTACTTTATATATAACCTGTGCACAGAATTTCAATTAATTTAAACATATGAAAAGGTTTAAGAGTTTCTGTTACCATGTTATTGAAAGATCATTAGGGACGAAGGAAAAATTGACACAGATGCTAACTTTTTAAAGGACCCAGTTTTAAATTTACCGTGTCAGCTAACTTTGCCTTTACTTGAAAGAGTAAGGTTTGGTTGAGGATATACCTAGTGGGTATGGCACAACACGATGGCTAAATCACTATTTAAAGACAAAGCAAAATGTTTTCAGTTAAATCAGTGCTTGTGTTGCCGTACTTCGATTGCCTTACCTCAGTTTGGGCTTCTGCGCTCCAGTGTGGGACGTTAGGTGATGCGGTTTGCCATGGCAGCCTTTACATGGCTCACGTGGAACGGGTGCCAGCATTCATCTTTTGTGGGGAAGGAACCGAAGTACAAAATTGTTGTGGCTTAACTGTAATAACTTAAGAATTTTGATGTAATGAGATGGTGGTAAAAAAACAGATGTCATGAAGCTTTCCTCTAATGAGATTGTCCTGTAAATAGTGTATCACTGAAATACTGTAATATGATTTTTCACTCAGTGTTTTTCTTTTTTTTTTTTTTTCTTTTCTTAAATACCTTTCATAACTTCTTAGTATCTAAAATTGAAGTCGTGTGTTTCTAAACTCATGCAGTTCATAGAATGTGTGTGAATTACTGTGATGAGATTCACTCAACTGCCACTCTTCATTTTTGCCATTCAGGACATGATGCAGGTATCGTGGGATTTTGAGAAATAACTGTGTGGAAAATATTTACTGTTGTTATATCTTCTATCAAGAAGAATAAATAACATAGTGGAATAAATCTATTGTTCCAAATAGCAATAGAATTGTTGTTTAAAGTACAAATTATTTATAGTCTTAGGGTAACGTGTCTTCTCCCTCCTCCCCCTGGCTCAAATCCAGAAAAAGAACTGTATTATTTCATTTAATGGATGTTGGATTTTACAGTTGAACCAAGACCAAACAGATGTTAATTTTGGAAATATACACTGGAGATTGAGTTCATGTGGTATGTTTGAGGGTTTTTTCTTTTTGGTTGTCTTTGGTTTTGTTTGGGTTTTATTTTGTGGGTTTTTAAATTTTTTTTTTAATGGGTGCATGAATGCCTCGATTGGAAAATTAATCTCAGAAGTTATGGTATTAATTGAGTGTTATTCACAACCTGTCAGAAATCTTGTTTGCAGATTGTCTGAATTATTTGAGCAATTTAACACACCTCTAACAAAGACAAATTTAAATAGACTATGTTGAACATCTGCTACACAAAGTAGAAAAAATTTAAAGAATTTTTTCTAATTGTCTTAGTGAATAGTAGTTTAAGGTGAAGTCTCGATTGATGAACCACTTGAAACTAAATAAGCCTTTCATATTGTAGTTGTTCTACTTTAATTCTGTCTAATTAATAGAAAATGTGAAATTCCAACAAATTATATGAATGTAAAAGAGACAGTTCCAAGTGGACCAAAGGAAGGAAAATTGACAGTGCAAGCTTTCTTATATCCTTATATGGAAGCTAGATTTTTTTATTTTTTCAATTCCCAAATAATTAAGAGATTGCTGTATCTTGCACTCAGCGTAGAAATGGATTTAGGTAGATCTGTAAAGTTGCTTGCAGTCAGGTAAATGTCACACACTGGGGTTTTTTTTGTTTGATTTGGGTTTTTGTTTATTTATTTATTTTTGTTTTGTTTTGCTTGGGTTGTTTTTTTTTTTCCCCCACATGCACTCTAAGCAGAGATCTATGTATTTAGATGCTGTTTTCCTGCAACTACCCCAGTGGGAGAGGAGGGCCTCTGAGCCCTTCCTCTGTCCCACTCACTTTGTAGTTGGCTACCAAGATCTTCTTTTTGGAATAATTATAACCTTTTTAACCACACTTGTCCTTGAAGGAGGATCAGAACCATACGAAAATTTTAAACTTGATGTAACTAGGATGAGTCTGGGGTGTTATCTTTGCTAAATAACTTTATTCCAGATACTTTTTAGGTAGTACATAGGTGAGTGTAATTTTTGCAGCTCTCTACCTTGTACTATTACCAGTTTCTGTTCTTAAAGGCAGTTTGCTGTAGATACAGAAGCATGAAACACGAAGTATTTTAAACAGTCTCAAGATTTTTCTCTGCAATATCCTTGCTGAATGCCAATTTAGATAACTCTGCATGGCTGATTAATTTTTAATTTTTAGAAAATTGTTCTTGTTTCATTGTAGCTCTAATAGAGACTGTTTCCAGTTTTTAAATGGTTGTACAGTTTTGATTCTCATCAGTAAAAATGATGCTCTTGTACATGGAGCTCTCTTGTAGATAATAGTGGCTGAAATTCTGTGCATGTTCTTTGATTGAATGTATTCGTTCCTACCACTCATATGTCAGATAGAAGATGCAGTAATATCTTCAAATGGAGGAAGGTGCTCTCCTGTGTCTGTATTAATAGTGTATTATTAACATGGAACATTCATGGGCATATCAATATGTTTGACCTTGGAGCTATTGATGTACAGGTTTCTGAAAAGAAGTTAACCAAATTCAATACCTAAATCGAATCGTTCTTTGTTTTCCCTGCAGTTGCTTGTAAGGTGTGTTTCTGGTGCTTCTCACTTTGGGCTTTAAGCTTTCACATATCCTGAGTTTTAGGGTAGAAAAGTGGTTTTGGTATTTCTGACAGCAACAGTTTGCTTGCTACACAGGAGAATACCTAGGCAATGGGTGTTCTTGAGTATTCTGGACACAGTGGCCTTACATGTTCTTCTATGTCTGTTCCATTTTCTATATAATACAGCCTGCCTGGTTGCTCATGTGCTGAAAGGATTCTCCATTGATACTGGTTTCTTTTATTCATACCACTTTGTTACCCACGAGAGCAATAATTCTAAAGAAGCAAGGTTAAACATTTTCTGTTGCAGGGATAAGGGAAGCAAGATGTTAATTCATTGCCATTTTCCTGTTCACAACCCTTTTGGCCTGGCAGTACTGCATGACCAACAAATGTCCAAAGGATGCTGTTGGGGAAGAATTTGAGCAACCATTTTGCAAATGCATGTTTTCTGTTTATTAAAACCTCTACTTTTTACTTGAAGCTTAAATAGTAATGCTGTGTAATACCTTTGGTATACTGTAATATATTGGTTACAAATGAAATTCTTTTGTGTTTGTGTTACTTTCACTTTGTTTTTGTAAGGATAATTTACGTGCAATAACCAGAACTTTTGATACCTTGTAAAAAATCATATTCTCCCAATGTACCTACATGCCAGTCCAACAAACCTCCCAAGTCTTTGTGATTTGTTTTATTTCAGAGGCAATCTGTGTACCTGTTATTCTCACCTCAGCTAGGTCAATCATCTTATGCCTCTGTGGGACCCACTTCTTTAATACTACCCCTGCTGTAATCGTCAAAAACATTATTGAGGTCAACAGCTGTGACTTGAAACTAGGTTCTGAAAGAGTTTTAGGACTGGACTAAGAAGTCAGAGTTTTAGGACACAAGGCAAATGAGACTGCAGATTGAGATATTGAAAAATAAGGTTTTTTCAATAAAGAAGCTTTAGGGAAAAGACCAGGGCAGAAGGTTTTGTAACCACTCAATGCTATCTTAGTTGCCTTTTTGAGCCTCTCTACAAACTGTAGACAAAATGAGAGTCTTTTTTCCATCAAAACAAGGAAAGATGCTGGTAGTGAGCGGGATTTATTCAATCTCCAACTTCTTGAGAGCAGTTTAATGGTTTCTAAATTGCAGGCAAAACATTTTTGTTCAGTTCCAGCAGCACAGACCTTGACTTGTTCTGGGAGGGTTTCCCGCTTCTCGCGGTACGACTCCATCGGCATTATAGAGGCAGATCTGTTGAGACATGCTTAGATTTTGGTTCAAACTGTATATGCATGTTTCCAGAGCTTTGCTTTGGACTGTGTGTCATGTCTGTTCCTACGGACTTGAGAGCTCCTTGGCAGAGGGAATGTAGGAGTTGTGGTCACAGTGTAAGCCAAAGCCTGTAATAGTTGATACTTGGGATATTTGCTTCAGGTGTATACTCCTTATCTGTAATGTAGGTGTGCATCCAGTCTCATTTTTTCCAGTCCTCTTCAGTACCATCTCTTACTAGTACTATTTATCTCTCAGCTGGTCTGTGTTGCTATTGATTCCTTCCCTTGCAACTCAGGGCATTGTTAGCTTACTTTACATAAATCTAAGTAAATTTCCTTGTAATCAGATCATTGCAACTGACGTCTTGTTTACTGTAAATTCTTAGTTTATAGTTTGCTTTCTAACAAAGGGCTCTCTTAAAAACTGGAAGATAGGAAATGAATGTGTAGATGCCGGAACACTGATAAGAAAACACATTCTCTTTTTCTAGATAGATTCAGAAGATCACTTACAAATCGATGGCTGTCTTGACTTTGGGAGTAGTCTTTCTAAAAACATTGAATTGCAATATGGTAGCATATTAACTGTGTAAAACTAGGAAGTTCCCAGTTTCATTAGTTGTTGCCATTTTTACATTGAAATTCCAAACTGTGTAATCCTCAGTTAATTGAACGGTAGAAGTGTAAAATAATTTACTGGCCATAGCTTCCTGATGGTCTTTTATCAACATTGCCATAATAAGAAAGTTACTGTACCCAGAATAATCTTCACAAATAGCTGCTAATTAGGCCTAGGTACTGAGAACTACACCACCAGCAAGAGATTTGAGGGCTACTTGATACAAATGCTCTGTGATTTTGGTTGTGATAAATTTGTGGACAATTGTGTTCATAATGAAGGAAGACGTGTAAGATGTTAAATTATATAAGGAATTGGGCCAGTAGTACCTTAAATTTGGCACTCAGTGTTGTGGAAACCTGAATTTGTCCAAGTCAAAGTTTCCCTCAGATAAAATGGAAATAGTATTGTTACTTCACCTCAGAGACTTCCTGAATGTGAGTTTGTTTATCCTTGTGAAACTTCTAAATGCCTTACATTACAATATTCAGGCTTTTAAAAATATGATTTTATATAATTGAAATATAATTTTTGTATAGGAAGTAAAATGAATCTGATAGTTGAAGTTTAGTCTGAATAAGAAGAAGTGGATTTTTTTTTTTTTATTTTGTTTATCCTGACACATTGCAGAGGAAGAGGTAAAATCTGTTAGGTCGTACAAAGAGACAACTTGGTAAAGAAAATGAAAAAATCTTAAGATTAGTTCTTTTGTTAGGTGTCTTCCAGAGAGACTGGAGGAAACGCTTGAACAATGATCATTGGGAGAGAGTAATCTGTAGGAACATGACAACATCTCTACATACACTTGCACACTTTTGACTTCATGAAACTGAAGATGGATTTAAGTGGTTTAACTTCTACACACGTGGAAATTCCTTCAAAGTAGTGTGCTTCTATGTAGCATCGTTTGCTTTACTTTGAGTCCGGTATTCACACACTTTGTTTGGAACTGTGTTGGCATTTATAATATCATGCCAGTTTATGTATGCTGACTAATACATTGGAAACTTTTCTGAGCAAGTTTGTTCTTGAGAAACAGCAGCAACTACTGTATTTTAATGAGAAGCTTGCAAACTTGCCCTGATGCTCTTCCATGTTTACTTGAAACTTAAGTGGAAGCTGTTGCTGAGATGGGGGAAATGTCGTGTCCTCTCCTAGCTTGGTTGTGTTGGTGCTTGTGCTCATAATGGCGACATGGTGAATCATGCCAGGAAATTTATCTGGCTGAAAATGAATCTATTTTTATTTTCCTAGCTAACTTTCAGATGGATCATTTCCCTGACCTGACTCACCGTGTAGCTGCACAAACAGTAGAGCTGGCAAACGTGGGAATGGGAGAGCGGCCATGTGGAGGGGCAGGACAGCTCCCTGCTAGTGGCAGCCCCCACCTTTGCAAGAGTGAATTGGCTACAAAACTGTACCTAAAACTTATATTGTCACTATCACAGGACTATGGCACAACTAGTTTGTATTTCAGGATGGTTTTCTTTGAAAGTCAGGTTTAGAAAAGGACTGTCGATTTATTCTGTGCTAGTCCTAAATGTGATTGAATTAAAAAATGCCACCAGGAGGGTTAGCTAATTCCTATTCCTGTGTGTTTATAGTTTTTAAACAAACAGAATTTTTTCACAGAAGAGCAACTTGGCTACTGTCTGGAACATTAAGTGGTTCCTTAATCCTAATAATACAGTAGCTTTGTAATCTTCTTGTATTTATAGTTTGAAAGCTGTTTAAAAAGAGTATTTTAACAAAAAAAATTCTCAGAGCTTATGAAAGACAGATACTCTTCTGAGGCTAGTGAGTTGTTTGCTTCTAGGTATTACTCAAGATTAAAATTATACTTGATGGTTCTCAGAGTTCAGAATATTCATAGTGTGTTGGTGGACAATCAGTGAAACTTCAGATAATGTTAATTAGTAAGAGTCTTGAGTTTTCTCATAGAGCTTCTGCTACATTAGGTAGAATTCTTGTAAAGTAGATTTTGTCTGAACTTCATTCTTTGCAATGAATACTCTGCTTCTGGGTTGGCTTGGTTATAGAACAAAGTTTGGAGAAGGATCATGTTCTTTGATTTCAACTTGCACATGAATGTTTTAAATGAATTTTTGTTGTAAACATTGTATTTAGGATCCCTTTGGATGGTTTTCAATCACGTAAGGATCTTACATGTTTAATTTACACCATGTGCACTGGATTTTATGTGGAACTGCTGTTGGCACAAAGAGGCTTATGTAGAGGTGATGAACATTTCCCTTTCCAACTATCCTTGCTCCAAAGGAAGCGAGGAATTGCTGTTATGTGCAGCTCTGTGGACAAGCATGCTGATATTAGAAGAAATAGAAAAAATTCTTGGCAAATGAAACAAATGAAGAGTCAAAACCCCCAAATGAAACCAACACAGTTGGTTTTAGGGATCCCTTCAAATACTTTGTGTTCCCCAACATCCTCTCCTGGGTAGAGAAGAAGATCCAAGAAGTTAGTTGCAGATATTTGGTCTACAAATGGAGAGCTGGGGAAACAGTTATAGTTACAGCATGTTATTTGTCTTGTATAATAACTGGGTAATACTTACTAATGTATTTGTCTGAGATATGTTTTTTTGTGCCAGCTTCCTACATATCTGCATAGTCATTAATAGATAATCACACAAATTTTGAGTGCATTGGTAGTGAGGTTTTAAATAATCTGCTGTAGATAGGTAGTAATAATAATAATAATGATAAAATAATAATAATAATAATTATTATTATTATCCTTCAATAATAAAAACATGACCCACTCAAACAAGGTCACATTCTAAAAAATTCTAACATGAGTAGGTTTTTTGTGTCTTTTTAGGAACATACTTCAATAATTTAACAGTCTTGCATAAGAATATGAAATCCAAATTTGTGCTGGTTTCTTGTAATAAATTTTCCTGTAAAAAAGGTAACAAGTTGCTATGCCAGAGCAGAATAAAATAAACAGGGAGAAAAAGGCTCTTTTTATTGAGAGGCAACATGAGTGTAGAAGCATCACTGTCTAGTTGACCAGAGTGTGTCTGACCTTTCCTCACAAAAGGAAAGTACCTCCAGAATAAAGTGAGTTTTGGTGGATAGAAAATCACAGGTCGTTGTATTCAGTGAAATAATTGTCACCGGTAAATTACCTCACAGTAGGCATTTGTATTTTTGTAGTTAATACAATCCTGCATTATAGCTTTAGCATATTAATAGTGTTTCCTTTCTTGCAATCCACTATATTCCCTAAAAGCCATCTGTGGTTTGTGAGCTGTTGATGTCAATATATTTCTAGCTTTAGCATAGAGGAAAGTTTTTTATTGATTACATGCACGGTTTATAAAAAGGGTGGCTTACCATGATCTCTTGACTTTTGCCAATTAACATATTTAAAAATGTTCCAAATAACTTGTCATCTTTAGAGTTCCTTGAAAATCTGTTTGTATTTCTTCTGTTAGAGTGTGATATTTTATTTTTTTAACACAAAAAGCAAGAAATTAATCTATTTTAATCTTTCCTCAGAAGAGATAAATATTAGGAATTACTCTCTACTGAGAAATCCCACACATTGTGTTTTAACCAATGTCTGAGGAATGCGGTATTGCTATTTAGAACACACCCTATAGGAGGAGAATGGTGTTTCAAAATGCACCATCTGAAACACAAAAGGTTTCAGTGTGCATAAAGCCTTACAGAGACTTAGAAATGACAACTCAATAAAGCATGTGAAGTTGGCAGTTTCCTTAAGTCCTCATTGTGAGAAAAGAGGTGGCTTTTTGTTGATTTTAACTGCATTGATGTTTCTTTTTAACTGTGGGATGGTGTGAGCTGCTGTGGAGCCTGGGATATCAAGCAGGTACCAAGAACAGTAAAGATCAGGAGAACTTTCTCAGAGTCTGTTTTAAGGATAATCTCCAAGGAAATGGCCTTTTATGCTCCTGCTGCACTAAGGAGCACTCTTTTTTCTGAAAGAAAAATATGCATTGATAGTTTCAGCTCCTATTGTAGTGAGAGATTCTGTTCCTAGTTTGAAATTGTAAAACTGGAAGAATTGATGTGTTTTACAGATATTTTTCTTTTGGTTCATATTGTAACTCTTACTGGATACTTCTAGTGTAAAAATCTGTCATTAGTTTTGCTACACATTTCCCCTGACCACAGTTGCTCTCTGGTCTTGTTTGAAAGAGTCACTGGTAGATGCTACTATTTTTGCATGATTCTAAGCAGCTGATGAGCCTGCTGAGAGTACAGAGCATTTGATAAAATGGGAAGGATACAGAGAATGCAGACATTTAAAAGATGGGCTAGATAGCCTGGGAAAGTGAGCAAGTTTGGTATGGAAATGAGGTACCTGTATTGCTAGATACAGCATCAAAGAATTAAAAAATAGAGAAAGTTTAATGTGAAGATAGGGTTTCAGAAAAAGAATACTGAAGGCTTGCATTGCAGGGACTGGTAATTTTTAATTACTTAAGAAAGCATGAGAAGTCTCTGAAACAAACAAGAATTCCATGGTAATTATAGTAACTTCTGTCATGCTGCAATGCATCCTTGTCTTTCAGTGTGTAGAAAATGAAGTTAAAAGAAAACCATTATTATTTTGTTTGGTTGGTGTTATTTTTTGTTTGGTTTTGGTTGGTTTTTTTTTTGTGTGTGCTTTGTTTACAATGCTATGATGTAATTATAAGGAAAAAATATAGACAAATAAAATTAATCCCTGAAAACTCCCAGCTCAAAGTCTGCACTGGAAAGTAAAAGAATACAAGAAAGGCATAAATTTATATATCTCGGTAGTAAGGTGCCTGTCATCTGGGGATTTCAGTAAGGAGCTAGCATTACAAATTGGCAAGGCAACAGTTTCATTTACCAACTAAATAAGATACGGTCATAAAAATCCATGTTTTAAAGACCGGGGTGTGAAACTTCAACTCAGATATTGCTTTCCATCTCAACATATGGATGTGAAAGCTGGAAATCCAACAAAGGTACAGACATCTAAATGCCTTTGAAAGCAAATGCCTTAGAAAAATACTATGTATTAAATGGAATGAATTTATAACAGATGCCAAGATTCATTAGACAGCTCAAAAACCCCTTGGCTCTAAAGTTATCCAGAAAAGAAGATGGAATTATCATCTGGAACATATGTTAAGAATGAAGCCAGAGCATCTGTCATGGAAAGCATGCCACTGGGCAGCTGGAGGAACACACAAAAAGCACCAGCTGAAAGAGTCTCTCCATCGAACAACGCCAAAGGTAAAAAGGTTGTGGGACATTGCACTGGATGCGCAAGGAGTGGTTCAGAGCAGACAAAAACTTCACAGAGCTTTTTGGCTTTTTGTAGATTTCTTCCAGTTTGCGTAAACTGAAGAGTTTTGGGTTGTTTTCTCTTAATATTGCAGATAGCAAGGAGTGATTAAAAGTTGAAGGTCAGAAGTAAAAAGTACAGATTAAATACAGTATTTAATTGTAATGTATTTTAGTTTATTTTAGAATCTGTATATAATTTTATCCCTGAAAAGAGAAGAAGATAGTGTGATTAAGTAAACCTTCAGATGCATTCCCACTGATTAGCTTAATGTATAATAGAGCATTAAGGATTATTTCAATAAAAATCCAGGCTTATTTTATCCAAGTAACCTACAGTTGGTGACACTACTATGGATTACCTTTTCTCTGAGAACACTTGCTCTTATATTTTTCTACTTTTTTCATTTTGCAAGAGTTCTGGAATTTCCAAACCAGCATCTCTCTGCAATATTGTGTCTTTTAACTTGCCCTAGTATGAGCCTAATGTTACAAAGGTTTGTGTTGGAAACAGCAGAATTTAAATTTTATAAAAGACTTCCAGTTGAAATGGAAGCTTTCATCTCAGTCTGTCTCTTGATCGTGTGTTATGCAAAACATTTTATTAAAATATAACAATCCCAACAAAGTTTGTCCAAAATAAGCATTCAGTTACGTCTTAGACCGGGTAAAGAGAACTGGTCTGTGTTCTTGTTTTCCCCTTGCGATATTCTAGGGGAAAAAACATCTCCCAAACAGGGGTGTGTGTTATGGCTTTTTTGTTTGTTTCCTTGATTTTTTTGGGGGTGGGGTTTTTTGGTTTTTTGTTTTTGTTAATTTGGGTTGTTTGGCTTTTTTCTCTCCTCACTGAATCATCTCACTGAGTCTCAGCCTAACATGTGGGAATGAGTGTATCCTGTGAGAAGTTTGAGCAACTCGTTCACCTTCTAGATGCATCTTATGATTCTAAGCAGTGAACTAAGACTGTTCCACTTCGCAGGGTAACAAGTTTAGGCAAAACGAATCACTCCGCAAACATTTCTAAGGTTTGGTATCTGCAGCTTTTCTGCTTCTTCCTCTTACAGTATGATGAGTGTTAGAGTGATTATTTCTTAATGCCTCATAAAGGAGAGAAAAGCTTTCAAATACGACTCAGCTGCACTTGCAGGCTCAGTGTTCAGGAAACAAGTTTTATTTTTCTTTTGAAATATTTACAGATAGTGTTTTTGTCCCATTTGCGCATTTGGTGTTGATGGAGCTCAGTTCAGATGCCTCCCGCCCATGCACCAGAGGTAAGGCATCTTAAGCTGTAGTCTGTCCTACTACTTTGACAGATTCTGCGTCCGATTTATTGTGTAATTAGATCCAGTTAGGATTGCAGTTAAAATGAACAAATTTTGTCAGAGGTTGTCCATTCTGTCAAATTCAGAGCAGATTTCAGTTATGTTACATGAAAAAATTAATCCAGCACACTCCTGAATGTCTCTTTTCCTTTTGTTTCCATGGCCATTTGCTCTTCTGTGTGCACGGCAACTGAAATTTCTGTGTGTCCAGTTTGTAATAAAGTACTTCTAGTAGTATTGAAGGCAAGCTTAGAAATAATGTCTGGAAATAAAAGAAGTGAAAAGACATTGTGTAATATACTATTTCAAGTTATGTGTTGCCTAGCCATTTGAAATGCAGTTGTCCTGTGGCAACTGCTAAAGATTTTTGCTCAAGAGTACGTAACAATAAAAAATCTTCAAGAGCTAAAAATACAGGATTACTGCATTCTTTGACCTGTGGTCAGAGAGTTGGCAAGAGTCGCCTTGTATTGTTTGTTCAAGGTTTGTTTGAAGAGAACAATTATAGGATGATCATTAAAAATACTGACTTATTTTTCAGGAGCAGAGGATTAAAAACACATCTTTAAGAAAGAGGGTTTTTAAGTATCGAGTTGGATTGCATTAAACAAAGTAGGAACAAAAAGAAAACATTGTTTAAATCTTAATTTGAATTCCAGTTGTTGAGGAAGTGGTTGTTTATTGAAATTGTGTATATTTCTCTGCATTTTCCTTGAAGTGTTTTCATACAATATACTACAAAATCTAGTTTAACAGAATCTTGATCTCTTAAGAAAGATAGGCAACCCTCCATATAGAAGATCTCCAGTAGGATGAGAGGAATCCTTGGTGGATTTTTGTCAAAGACTGAATGAAGACTTCATCCCCCCATTTTGATGCAGAGTCAAAATCAATCTAGACATACAGGGTAATAGTTATGACCCAGAGGGTTTGCCAGGTTGATAGTCTTGTATGAGTGATTCTCTGGTATTGAACTCTGATTTGCACAGATGAGAGTATGCGGGTTCCCACAGTACAGCTCTGCTGAGTTTATGCCAGATTTTTTACTAAATTAGTTCTGTAATAAAATTGGAATGTTTCAGTCTTTGTCTTTCTGCTGTGTAGGGTCAGCACGCCTGCGTTGTTTTGTCCTTGTCCCTGACTCAACTTTATTCCTTTCATAGCTGGTTTGAGATGTTGTTTTGGGAATTGCCTGTGAAGGAGGACTGGCATTTCCCTCCACTTTCCCTTTGGATGTACTGCTGAGTGTAGTCACTCCTGCTCTTCCCAGGGACTGTTTAAAGCAAAACAAAATTTTCCCTCCAGACACACTTGTCTTAAAACCTGGGTAATCTTTACTTTCATGATGTTTATAATGTTTGATAACATGACTGTTATCAATGTTGTACCCATGATGATGGAGTGTTTCCTGTGTATAAAAACTGTTTATTGACCAACAGAGAGTTGCAAATTAGATACTCTTAATAACATAAGGGAGAAGTGTATCACTTTCTCATTAACCTCAGTAAGCTGGGAGAACTAGTACAGTTGTCCTTATGTTGTAAACTACCTAATAAAATAACTAGATAAGTGCAAAAGTACTGGTCTGTGTTTCCAACAGGGCTGCCAGTTGAGATTATGTATTGATACATTTTTATTTGACTTAAAAAATGTAATAGTGGAAGAAATTTTGAGTGTTAAAATTGTGTGTCCCCCATTTTGATGCAGACTCAAAACCAGAGTAAGTCCATGCATGCTGTTTGGTTTTGAAAGCGCCAGTGACTTTTGGATACAAAGTTGCTCTGCAACTTAACAAACTTTATTTGGACCAACTTTCTAACAATATGTAGTCTAAATTTCCCTGCTGATCGTTTTTTGTACTGCCATCTGTAGATGTGAAGCACAATTAATCGCTGTCCTCCTTATGAGACTCGCATATTTTAAGATGATTATATTCCGCCTTCCTCTTACTCCCTGCCATATTCTCTGTTCTAGGATAAGCCTAGTTATTTTTAGTGTGCTTCAAACCTGGTATTTTCTTAAAAACCAAAAAAGCCCTATACAGTCTTGTTCTCTCAGGACCTTTACCAATTTTGTGGCCCGCTGCCTTAATTTGTTAATGCTCAAAATTTGTGAATGCTGATATTTCAGAGCTTTTATCTTTGCCTGATAAAAATAATAAATTCTTATTTTAGTTCTTTTTTCCTTGTTTTGCATACAAAGTCTTTATTAAAAGTAGCATAATGATATTTATCTCTTCTGTTATTTGTCTTTTTTGTAACATCATTGCTTTGCTTGTTCTTCACAGATTTTTCTAAGATAATCAAATTTCTAAATCTGGACTATTGTAAGGAATTCTTGCTGTCTCGGCATCTCCATACGTGACTGACTTGTAACTGGATGATACATTTTTTTTACCTTTAGAATGTTTATCTTGCTCTTTATTATTCTGTATCTGATTTGCTAAGAGCATCCATACTCCAGAGGTGTTTTATTAAGATGTACTAATCTGTTCTGTGGTGGTTTTATTTTTTGTTGGCAAATAGCTTTTTTTATTATACCCAAATAAATGATGTCTTCAGTGTGCCTGTGACAGTCAGCTCACTGATCAGCTAAAAATAGAATTCAAAGAAATGAGAAATGGAGAATCACTCGTCCTTCCATCATTTAATATGTTAGTGGGAAAAAAAAAATCTGAAGTTTTTAATGAGTGGTGACATCAGAGTGATTGAGGATATTTTGATTGTTCTGGGAAGCTGGATGAATAATACTCAAATACTTTTTTTAATCTATTGATTTCCATCAACTGTCGTAGTGTTATTATAATCTTATCTTTTATTAACACATCCTATTACATTTAAATTTGCCCCTGACTTTTTTGTGCTAAGGATTTTTTGTTTGTTTGCTTTAATGTATGTATTATAAAGAAAGCTGGAAATAGTATTTGACTGTTTGTGGGTTTTTTAATATTTTAATATTTATTTTGGGTCTTTTAGTAATTGTTAGTCTTCTCTGAAGAGACAGAGGACCTTTTAAAATCAAAATAATGTATTTTTGTGATGTTTTACTCACTGAGAAAATAAAAAAATGTTTGGTTATATAAAGCTTACTGATTTCACCTGAGGAAAATAAATATAGTGATATTCTGAATTGTCACAGGTAGTGAAGGCACCCTGAGCAATGATCTACAAAATCTTTGACCAGTGATCAGCACGGAAATCTTGCTTTGATAAAAGATAGATGGTCTTTACTTGTGACCCCTACTGTCTGTTGTGTGAGGATTACAGAGTGTCTTTAAAAGTGAGTCTGTACTTAGGCGGGATGGTTATTTCAGTGCATTTGCTTCTCTTCAAGAAGTTTGCTTTCAGGTTTGTGCTAGTGCTAATTTTAAAGAGAAATACAGATTCCAGGGTTTGGGTTTTTTTTGTGTGGGGACGTGTGTGGGTAGTTTTTTTTGGGGTTTTGTTTTGTTTTTGTTTGTTTTTCTTTTTCCTTCCTCTGGCCTCCTCTTTCCCCACTCATTTGCAAAACGGGGCTCTCTTCTGTAATAGGCTTGGGAGTGGAGTTGATGATCCAGCAGAACTTTTCTGGTACTGTGGTCTCCTTGGCTGTCCCTTTTGTTACCAACCAGTTGTAAGTGTGATTATATAGGAAATAAACTTCTGAAGTGCTTCCCTCATTCCCTTTCCCTTGCCTCTAGCAAAATAGATTCAGTATGCCCGTGTTCCTAAGCAGTGGTGTGCCAAGTTTCCTGCGTGTGTCCCGACCTTTCAGCAGATGCACCTTCTTTTTTTGGGAAACTCGCAGGCAGTCTTCTCACTGACATCTCTGCCAGACACCTCGGATTTTAGAGCTCGGGCAAGGTAATTCCTGGGAGAGCAGTTGCATGTGACTGGTTGCTGTAGCACAGGAGTTCACCTTGCTCCATTTAGCAGCCAGCGACAGACCGACCGTAGCACCTGAGGCTACTGAAGAGGAGATAATCTTCTTACAACCCAGAACAAATCCCTTGGTGGAGGAGGATTCCTCCAGGTTCTGCCCTATTAAAAGGTGGGGATTTCCTGCAATGGGTAGGCTTTGCTCTGACAAGACACCTACATTAGCAGGAATTTGCACAGCAGCTGAGATCTAAATGCAGACAAGTAGAGAGGGTTTTTTTTCTCTAAAAAAAAAGGTTTTCCCCATAAAGCAGTAATTCTTGACACTAACTTCACAGCTTCAGCCTTTTGGTATCTACAGAAATGTTTGGGATCCCAGCCCCCAAGCCAGTTCAGTCAGGTTTAACTTGCTGATCACAGGTGCCCTAATCCATGGGTGCCCAGGAATACATAGCCAACAGTAAACTCTGTTTCTGTTAGATGTTTGTTCTGATTGCCCTTCTTGCTCCTCCCAGTCCCAGCCCCCAGCTTTGCCTGATCTCCATCATCTGGGACTTCAGACAGGATACATTGGTAAGCATGTACTTTTGAGGGCTTGGATTATTTTGGCGATGGCAAGTGCCATGTAATGCTGAACTGGAGATATGAAACTTGGTATGGTTTTCCTAGGAAGTTACTGTACATTTCCATGTAGATTTCTGCTTAAATTCAGTGCACTCTGTCTTCTGATACCGTTTTTGTTGTAGCATGGGATTTCACACTCCTTTTGTAGTTTTAGACTCTCATTCCCTACTTATTAAGCAAATTGGGTGTTTTAATGTGGTGCTACAAGTGCTCATTAAAGCTATTTTTCCAACAGCTGATCATTATTTCTCCCTTTTTTATTTTTTTAAATTTCTTTTTTTTTAAAATTGAGAAAGCTAGCCAGCAGAGATTTTATTTCGTTTGTTCTGTGTAAAGTAGTAATTTTCTTTTCCATTCTTTGTTCTTACAGCCCTTAAACGCTTAGAAATTTGTTTTCAGTTGCGGCAAGTAGCCTAAAAAAGTTTTTGTCTGTTTTATTCTTACCTATGGATGTAGCTGGATGCTTTGTTTATAGTGCCAGACACAATAAGGACTCCATAATCAGCTAAATCATGCTTTTCCAAATGAGTCAAGTGTTTTGGGAGTGTGAATCAGCTTTGAGACCTACTTCTCAATTTTGAAGTCACTTGTCTGAGAAGCATGAAACACAGGAATAGGAAAAGCAGGACTGCAAACTTTGCTGATAATGTATTTTTAAATTTTCATAAACTTACTTCAAAATCAAATTGTTTTTATTGGATATGAGTGTCCAGTGGCCCAGTTGGCATAGTTTTCAGCAATCTAGATGGTACTTCTCTTTAATGTGTGGTTTGACTGCATGTTGCATAAATGACTTTCCTGGATGAAAAAACCTTACATGAATAATATTTTGCAGTTTAACATTGTAGACTTTTTCTACAGAACATAAGCACTGAACATAAGCTCCACTGAAGTAGTGTAAATGGTGATACTGGAGAAATTTTGAATCTTGACCTAATTCACTGTAACTTTGTGGTAGCAAATCTTGCCTTTTCTGCTTTTAGAACTCATTTTGATGGACATAATTTCTTCAGAAAACATATACAGGAAGAGCTTCATTTTTTTATTCCCTTCTGTAAAGTAATGTTTGCTTAATGGTATATGAGGATTGTGCTTGTGAATTAGTACACTTGCACAAAGTACATATTGGGAAGTAAATTATATTTTCAAATATTCACTTGTTTTATCATATCCAAAAGCTTCTTTGTGGTTTGGTACAAATGGCTGCACTATGAATATGATCCTTGTACAGAGAAATATTTTCATAGTTACGCTGTAGTACCTTAATTCTTTGCTTCGTTGCCATTAGATTTGGAAGACTTGAAAGCTGACCGAAGTGTGGTGATAGACACAGATAGGAGGTAAAATGTTTACGATTCCAGTTGTCAATGTCTGGGTGGGGAGGAAGGACCTGGGTAAGGACCTGTGAGTAAAATCATTTCCGTTCACATCAGAAGTGCAAAATTTGACTTGTACTGCATTAAGGCAGTGTAAGGGAAACTGATAATAGCTATTAAATATTTAATATATCTGTAATGATAAAAAATTTGCTAGTGAATACATTTAAAACGTTAATTATTGAGCTTCAGATATTGAAATGAGGTTTCCAAGACCAGACAGAAAATATGTTTAAATACCTGAGAGCTCCTGTAGAAATTTGTAGTATTGTTATATGTGAAACTGTGAGCATATCTTAACATTTTACACATACAGTGAAAGACTACATAGATAAAAGTAGCAAAGCCTGTAGTAGTTGAATCAAACTCTGTGATGTTACTCTATAATGTAATTGAATGCTTATGTTCCACGGGAGGGTTTGCCTGCGAAGGTCTCTGATGTGTGTGCCGAGCCCTGTTGAGATGGATTTGAATCAGTGCCAGCACATTTCTCTGGTGTGTTACAGCCTTACTTCTTACAGTGGTAATTTCTCCTTAAAATTATAGATTTCCAGATAACATGGCACTGCATTTTAAATGCACATAGTTTTGGAATTTGAGGGTGAAAAATAATAGCAGAACACTGAACAAAGGCCTCGCAAACATACTCTGCCTTTCGAATGCTCCTGGTTTCCTTGGGGCATCTTATGGATGCCTCCTGCCTATGGCTGGTGCATCTCATGGACAGCAGAGCCATGTAGATCCCTGCATCTCAGCAGAGTTTTGCTTGACTTCAGCCCTCGTGACCTGTGCAGGTGGCTGCTCAGGGAACTTTAGACTGAGATAAGTGTGATGGATCAGGCATAGCTACTGTTTTTATCAGTCTTCTGCTGTTATTCTACCCAAACAAGGAAAATCTTTGTTAGTAATGCATTTTGTGTTCTCTCTCTCTTTTTCTCCCTTCTCTCTCTAGTCGCCAGGATGCTGAAACATCAATACCAGAATTTTACACCCCTAAGGGTAGGGCTCCCTGTTTTTCTGAAGATACTGCTCCCCTGCTGGATATATTAACTTTTTGTGGAGTCTGTGATGTTTACACCTTGGAATGTCTCTAACTATTCAGGTGCCTGAATAAAGAGTTATGGTCTGCCCTCAAATAATATAGAATTATGCTTATGTAGCTTACTCACAAAATTACAAGGTCATGTCATTTTTTATTTGCATAGTTTCTTTAATGTTAAAAATGGAAAAGTATTTTTTAAGTCTACTTTTCACATAATTGCAAACTCATAGAATACGGACAAAATCATATAATATTCTTAAAAAGGTGAAGAGGACAATTTATTCTTTACTGAGATCTGTGAAGGAATCTCATATATATTGGTGGTGTGTTTTCCAGAAATACTGTTACGCTAATTCAACCCACCTTGAGAGCTGGTGATAAAAATCTTGATGCAAAACACACTTTCACAGCAGAAGAGTGCAGGTGCAGAAGGGAAAAGCAAGCATTTTTTCAAGTGGCATTGATTGTTTTCTCTGCAATATGTAGGAACACCAGAATATTTTTAGATGAAAAAGATTAAAAAATTATCCATTGCATTTGTGATAGCCTATGTGTTTGGGTTAGTTATTTATCGTTTGCAATATCCATAAAGCTATCTTAAGCATCCTAATTAGGTTTCAGCTTTTCAGAGGGAGGCTGGGAGGCTCTTGTGCAGTTGTGGCACGGTGGCGGCGTGTGTGCAGCACAGCTGCTTTCTGATGTCAGTCGCTATTTCAATGACACGAAAGTGGGAGAGGAAGAGCGTGAAAAAGGCAGACAGTTTTTAAGAAAAAAAAGTGTCATCAGTAAGCAAATTATTTTTGCCTGTGTTGTTTTGATTAGGATATGAACTAACAAATAAAGTCTGATTGCTACAAAAGAAATTACATCTGGAGAGTTTAACTGGGGCACTTTCAGAAACTTTTTGGTGAAGTGTGTCTTTTTTTGCCCCCGTGCTGGGAAAAGTCTGGATTGTCTTTGGCAAAAATCCTGGTAATACACATAATTCACCTGGCCTGCAAGCAGAACGAAATCCTTTCCTCTCAGTGCTCTCTGTTTGTTTGGATTTCAGTTTGTGCTGTGTTCAGGGACGCTGGAAGAATGATGGCTTTCCTGTGGAAAAGGGGAGTAGCTACACAGATCTGTGTGTAAGGTGCTCAGTACTCGATGAGCAGGGTGAACATTCCTGGGTTTGTTTCCTCCCTCTGTCGGCATCCTTTTGCCATGCTGATAATGGTATGGCATCCTCAGGGTTTTTCTTTGGGTTTTCTTGAATTTTGTGGATATGGGTTGAAAGAAAAACACAAAATCTCTGCTGATCTTTGAGATCAAAGATCTTAGTTTCCAGTGTGAGGTGAAAGTTGTTTCTTGAAAATGTTTCTTAGGATGGACTGATAGCTTCCTTTCAGATACATCCACCCTGGCACATGGGTTTTTTGGGAGGGCAGGAAAGGTGAATACTTGGGCATTTGTAATGAAGGAACTTTCTGGATTTTGTTTGTTTGTTGTTCTCTTTTCCAAAGAAAATCAGGGAATTGTGAAAACTTCGGAGGGGCTGCATATATTAACAAAGTGGTTAATTAAAATTATGAAATAGGTCTTTGGCCACTAAAAATCTGGACAATGTTTATTTATGGTTGCCATAAGATTACTAATTTAGAAGTGTAAAGATTGTTGCTTGAGAATACCAAATAAAATTTTGTGCTGCTATTAAAAATGTGGTTTGCATACTGACTTTGGTTTGTTTATTCATACACTTAGAGCAGTCTGAATCACAGTTGGTTTTCTGTGACTTTTTATTGCACCTCTTTGTTTGACTGACCTCAAAAAAAGGGAACTAGATGATGATGGTAAACATTAAAATTTGCTTTTGAAAATATGTAGATATTACTAGCACACACCATTTCACTTACTTGAAAAATAAGTTTGTTAAGAGGGAGATATATATATATATTTTTTTATGTAGCACAGCTATTTCTGTGTTATCTTCAAAGCACTCTTAAGGAAATAATACATGCCTTTGTAAAGATTTCTTTTGAAGGTAGGTATGATTTCTATCTGAATGTCATCTCCTTCTTCAGAACATTCCTAAGGAGATGTGAATCAACACCTGCCCAATTCAGGACAAGGAAGCAGCTTTTCTGTCTTTATACCTGTACTCAAGTGTTTGGAGCCTGGTTATTAGAAAAAATATTGTGAACTCAGTTTTATATTTCAAGTAGAAACACACATAGGCACATGATTTTCATACCAGATGTTTTTCTTTTATATGGGAAACTTCATTTGCTGTGTGAAACATGTGGAATGAACACTTAAAAATTAGTAGTCTGCTTATGCTAAAGCACTGCCTGCAGATGGTCCAGTTAGTTTGGCTTTCTGTGTTGAGGACAGTTACCCTTAAATCAGACACAGAAAAACTACTTGGAATTATAATGTGGGATTGAGTGAGTTAAGGGGTGGGTGATACTAATGGTTTGCTGCTTTTAGCAAGCTTGTCTAGACAGTATTTTTTTCCTTATAGTTTTTAAATATGATTTAAAAAATTTTATTTATATTACAGCTGTAGTCATGAATTTTCACCCAGTTTTGTGTTGAAAGTATTTTCAATATTTACTTTAAAATCAATTTTCTAGTCTCATATTGCCCCTATATGTTTGATGCTATAGAAATTACGTTTGGATATGATCGTGTTGTACTATAACTGGCCCATGGTATTTTATATACCAAACTATACAGTAGCAGATTTAACTGGAAATACTGGATAGTGACACATTGTACCTTAAAATTATAAACCTGTATAGAGAAAAATAGCAGATGATAGAATTAAAGTTCGGCATCCTTTCCCTCCTTCCCCCTCTCAAGTTTTTTTTCTTGATAGAAATAACAAGGATTTTTTCTTTTCTTCTTTCTTTCCCCTTCCCCTTCCCGTTTCCCTTTTCCTCCTTCCTTTGAATTAGTTTAAATTGGTTATGGTATCATTGCACACAGGGTTTGTTAAATTCAATTACTTAAAAAAAATTTCTTGGCTGTAATTTAAAAAGGGTGGGTTCATCATAAGTTTTGGCTTGACCTTTATAATTGGTTAGTAAAACCTGTAGACAATCACAGGAATAACTTAGCCATTTTCAGAACTGTTGGAAAATGTATTCCATTTCAGTGTTTCCTTATGTGTGCTCATGCATGTATGTGCATGGTTAAATTTACATTCTCATAATAAAGGGTAGTTTTGACAGTGGATGAAGTGATAGGAACCTTCCTCTGAGTTTGGAAGAGAAAATAATAAATTCTTGAATTATTTGTTTTACTGTTTATGGTGACATGTTATGTCATGCTGCCTTAAGAAGAAGTTGGTTGAAACATTATTGTTTCACCCTTTTTATTGAAAGTGTTGATTGTTCATTGAACCTTTAGTTGTTAATTTTGTGCAAAATTAATAGATTTGTAGTGTTGTTTCTCAAGGAGCTCTAAATACAAGCCTTCAGCAGTGATGTAACCTCTTTCTCTTCAAATGTTTGATGATTTTACAATGAAATTCAAATTTTCTTCAAGGAGCTCTATACTGGTGTGCCTCATACTTTTCAAGAATTGAGGAAGTATAGATCGTAAAATTAATTTGGTTTTTATTATTTTTTGTTGATATCAAAACTGAAACTTCAGAGTGTTTTGTGTAAAAACATTTAGAATGTTGGTCTGCCTATATTAAAAGAACTTCATTATTTCTTCCGCAGGTAATGATTTACTGGGTCATTTTTTAGACTTAAGAAGTTTTTGGAATAAATTTTGCAGATTTTCTCTAGCTATCACAACAAAATAAATCAGATTTGTGAACAACATCTACCAAGACTGTTATGGTTTGTTGTGAAGTCGGCTTGACCTTGTAGTTTACACATCAAACTTGGCAGATAAGTGGGTACTGTTAGCTTAGGTTATAGAACATTGCTTTTTGATGCCATATCCTTGCAACGTTCCCCTTATATTCTATGGAATATAATGAAAATATGGAATGACTCAATTATCATCATGCCCATGTCAAGCTTAAACATAATTCTCACTGGTTTTTTTCTGACCTGAGATGACAGCTGAAAGGTGAGCTCTACTATGTTGATTCAGTGTATTCACATCAGCAGAGATTCTTGATCTGCTCCAATTCTTTATTGCAAATGGATCACACCATGTGATTTTTTTGTTGGAATTTATTCTCTTCAGGTTATTCCTCCTAATTAAGGTAACTGGTATTTTAGTGTTGCCGATGTATCCATTCTTTGCTGTATAAAGATTGTCTTCGTAGCATTTTTGTACTTGAAAAAGTAATATTAATTTAAAATAAATGGTCTTTTTTATTAATAACCACATATGCAAAAAAGGGAACATCTGCTTTCCAAATGTTATTCAATGATTGTAATTAAAAGGTTAAATAAAAGCTGAGGCAAGCTTTGAATTTTGAAGCATTTGCAACAGCTAGTAATCTGACTTACTGCAGACATTTTTGTCAAAGTTGAAAAAGTTAGAGCTAATTAATTTCTTGGGAGACATATGATGAAATTGTAGGTGTGATAACATATTTGAGTAACATATGGTCGTTATGGGGCACCTTTCTAATGACTGAGCACCAAGTTAAATATAGACTTTCCATTTTTTCACTTCTTCTATTAGTGGTTCTTTGTTACTACAATTTAAACTCATTTTCTGTCCTATTTCTGTGCATGAAGTAGGATTCTTTATATGTTTGTAAGTACTTTAAAAAAAATTGCCACCACAGTGCTGCACCTTGGTGAAATTTACTGAGGCAGACAGTTCATCTGTGACAGCCTTTTGATTTTGGGAGCATTAATTGCGGTACATTTTGACCCGTACTTTATAAATGTGAAACTTGCCACAGAATGTTTAGATGCCTGTCCTCAAAGTAGGAGTGTAAAATATTTTTGAGAGACTTGTAGAAAATGTATGTTGCTCCCCCTATATGTAATATATTGAAATTTACTTTAATCAGCTATTGTAATATATCATAAAAAGGAGGACAGAGGTATTTTTGGAACACTTTCTCATTCAGTCTGCGTAGCCCTGATAAACTGTAGCATGTTTCTTGAGAGGCAGTTCTGCTGTTCCTTAGGAGGCTGTAAATAAAGATTGTAATAGAGTAAACAAATGCTACATTTTGTAATTAAAGTAATCAGAAGCTTTACCTAGTTTTAAGTTTCATTTATCTATTACAATAATCTAGAGCAAATTTCAAGCTTTATTATTTCTGTGTCAACAAGCAGAATGAGAAATTCAGTATATATATAGTGACGGTGACAGGTGAATGAGGAAGGAAATAAAAATGTTCCAGGTGAAAATGAGGAACAAAACGGAAGGAGAAAGGTGGGGTGGTTTTTGGGTGGGGATGCAGAAAGTAATGGATGCATGAGAAAGCTGCTGTTTGTGGTGGGAGAGGATAAAGGATGCATGTTGATGGAGGCTAAGTGGGAATTGTATTCTGAGTTGAATGAGGAATTTTTTGCAAGTCATGTTTTTTTCTGTATTTCAGTATCAACTGAAATGCAAGCTGTGGATTGGCTTAATTTTTCTTTTTTAATGAAAATGACAGTTAATTTGGTTCTAAAGGAACTCTATTGCTCATGCATTTTGCCTTGCTGGAGAGGATGCTGGATTATCACAGCATCTGACTTCATAGTAGCTGCGGCTTCTGTTTTGAAGCTTTGTCATCCAGGCTTTACTGTGGCTACAGAGTTGAAGGGATTTTAACTATTACTGGGAGCATGGTAGTGATTATTACTTGAATGTGGCCATCTATTTCTTAGAGGAGAGTAAAAAAACTGTGCTGATACTTAGAGAAAGAGAGAGAAAATCTCATACTGCTTGGAAGGAGCAAATGGGGGGTTGTGTCTTGGTATCTGTGATATTAGTGGAGAGGAAAACAGCCTGAGGAAGGTAAGACTTCCTCAGTGCCGTGGGAGTGCCCTGCTCACACAGCCAAGACATCCAGCAGTATGCACGATGTCATTTGGACATTGTTTCCTACAGTGATTACATTTCTCTTTTCTTTTAGGTAATTTTTGAAAAAAGGAGGCTTTAATGTGCTTCTTGGTGTGTGGAGTTTTTGACTATCTAAAATTAACTTTGTGAATAAGTTCCTCTTTTGGTAGCAGAAAGTGATGGAGTACCTGTTTACAGTACAGGTAGAGTGATCTGGGTGGGGAGGCAGACTTAATGTTCATTAAGTTCACACTTAATGTTCAATTCTGATAAGCCTGATGTGCGTGTACATGAGACAATTGTGTACTTTTATTTTAGCTGTTTCCTACAGGTGACATTTGTATGTTTTTATTTTAGCCTGTTGCCTACAAGTAGGTGTGCTTAATTATGGAGTGCTCGCATCTGAAATCATCAGTATTATACTTCTAATGCATAAATTGTGGGGCCAGATGTGATGAGATCAGGGCTTCAGCTATTCACATATTTCATTATTTATTGTTAAAAATCACTGAAGCCCAGCACAGAGTAGTGATCGGGGCAGAGGGTGTATGTTAAAAATCTAATTAAAAAAAAAAAAAGCATCTTGTGGCACATGATGAACTCTCACATCTAAGCATTTTTGGATGCTTTCATAGCCATCTGTAGAGAAAGGATCATTGATTATGCATCAGCCAGATAAAAGCCATCATTCTGATACATTTCTTTCTTCACCAGATATCATTTTACTGCAAAATACTATGGTATATTGATTGAATGATAAAACCAGTTTTTTTGGTGGATGGCAATAAAAGCATACTGTATAAAGGACACAATTATATGCTACAGTGAAAGGTTGAGTTTCTCTTAGTGGTTTCTGATAGCTGTATAAATCATAGGAGGGAGGAAAATCTTGATGAATTAAATTTAAAATGAGTCCCCATCAGACCACCCCCCTCCACTATTGATGAGCTTTTCTTCTGAGTTGTAACATAGTAAAAAATAATGTTGACAGAGCATTTTCTACTTAAAACTTTGAATGTTCAGTTGAGCATTATTTAAGTTATGAAACTAATAATTAAAAAAAAAGGTCTACAAATCTGTTTAAGAAAAAAATTTGCCTTCTGCATTTGTTTAGGAAGATAAAAGTGTATTTTGTTGAGAATGCACATCACACCAGTTAATTTCTATAACATGCAGAATGAGCACTAGTTTATGAAGAGACATGAAAGAAAGACCTTCATAGTTTCATATGGGAGACTGATACAATGTGGAATAAAATCCTGTTCTGTTGCTGATCACTTTGTTAGAGGTGTTAGATCACAGCATAAGCTTAATTTGCCTGATATGAGCCCCATTATGTTACTTTTATAAAAGGAATTCAGAAGAGCAGAAAGCAAGAAAGCATTATTATTACTTTGTTTGTTTTCTCTTTAAAACTGTCTTTCAGCTTTGAGTATTGAAATAATTCCAACCATTCAAATTTTAAAATATGACATTTGGCATATGACATTTCTTACTGAGGAGCAGACCCGTGTTGACAATTTTTCTGTGGTTTGGGGTGTTTCTTGGGGCTGGGGGTGAAATAGAAACCATTTGCAAGTTTTGTTTTAATATTCAAAAAAATAGGAATTTTTTATTTCAGTGCCTTGTTACCTGTTGAAAAAATATGCAATTGCAGAAAAGATGTAAGGGAAATTGCTCAGGTTTTTTTTAGGTTTCCCTCAGCAGTCCAACACTGTGAAAGATGCACTCGTACTTTTTATTATATATGAGCTGGGACAATTTCTTTCACTTTATAGTTGTCAGTTTGAGTTTGGGGGTTTTCCTTCTGTTGTTGTTTTGTTGTTGTTGTTGTTTTTTGTTGTTTTTTGGGTTTTTTTAATGGAGTGGTGTTTGTGGCTTAGTTTTTTCCTCTGGGGAGATCTCTAGACACAGAAATGCAAGAAAAAATACAGCATGCCAACAGTTACTCTTTGAAATAAAAAGATGAATTAAAATGTAGGTAAATAATCGTGTCACATGGAAAATCCATTATCAAATATATACACACATAGAATTAAGACTATATTTAATATACATACACAGTAAACTTTCTAATAAGTAACTGTGTGTCAAGGTCCTTAAATTCAGTATATCTGCTGGAGAATTTTAATAGACATAAGACATCATGAAGCAAAGTTGAGACCAGCTCTTAAATAAAGAAGGAAATACTGAGTAGCTTCTTGCTTAGTGACAAGACCAGAGTTCCCATGATTATGTATCTGAAATTAAGCCTGTGTAGTCAGCTTTAGTTCTGGCATCTTTTCAACTTTTTGAATACTTTACTTAGTAACTAGCTGGTCAGCCTTTTAATGGAGTTTGCTTTGGATGTGACTTCTTATTTAAAAGCCAACTGAAAAGTAATTGTTTCATATGGAGTTATATTATCTCTCAGTCTGGGTTAGAAGGGACATTTGCACTTGAAACATGTAATTGGTGGCTGTAACAAGCCCTTATCTGCCCTTTACTTCAAGATTCATATTCTCTTCTTTTGGTTGTCCTGCTAATATTCATTTGCATGTATGCAGTCCAAATCTGGCCCTCTTCTTTCTCTGGATCTTCTCAGAAGATTGAGAGTCCCTGCTGTTGCTCCAGCTCATTTCTGTGACAATTTTGAATTTCTCTCAACTTCTAAAGGTTTTAGCCATCCAAGTACTCACTCTGGCCAGCTTGTTCTTTTTATCACCTGCTGTCCCATTGCCTCATTCAGAATTCTGCAGTGCATTTGTCCTAGTGTGAATTATTCCATGTGGACTGCTTCCTTCATCTTTCTACTACCCAGACATGATTAAAGGTAATACTTGGAGTGCAAGGAAGAGCCCCTCTGCTCTCATTCTGTTGCAGAAAACTGATTTTCAGAAGGAGCAATTGCAGGAAATAACAATCGGTCTCTACATCAGGGGAGGGAAAGTGGCCTGTGCAACGTGTGCCTTTGGAGAACTGGGCTCAACCAATCTTATCTTGGCAGATGTGGAGTATATAGATATCTATATATAAAATTAATAATAATAATATCTGAATGGCTCTACCTACAGGCATCTCTGGCATCCAATGAATCCTCTGTCAAACAGCAAGTTCCAAGTCAAATTTCAAAGCCTAGTTATTAGAGATTTTTGACAGCAGATTTATTATAAGGTCTTTATACAATAGCATGACCCTGTACCTTCCCCTAATTCCTTGAGAAATAACTGACTTAACTTATTTCAACTTGTATTCATCTTCAGATAAATCAGTGGAAAACTACCTGTAGGTAATGTGGAAATTGGCTCAGACTGCTGAGGTTACTGTTCAAGCAGTTGGTGTCAGCCGTGCTTCTGTGTGCTCCTTCATGCTTTGAATGTGGGGATGCTGCCCTTCAGCAATCTCAGATTTTGTTCCAGAGACTGATAACTGTTACACTGTGAAGGAGGAGGGTAAAGAGGTTGAACAGCATTGACATATTCTTCTCTGAAAAGCACAAGGTAATTTAAAGGAATTGATTTACATGGTAAGGAAAGGTTTCAAAATACAGACTTGTAATTTAAGTGTATATAAGCTGAATATGAATATTCCATTTATTTGACAAAAACATAGTAGGTAAATCAATACAGAGCTCAAACAGCTTTTAAAATGTAAATTTTAAATGTGTTTTAGAGTATCCCCAAAGTACATACATACATGTAATTATTTATTTATTAGGAATGAAATTGCCTGAATTTTGATAAATCAAAGACTTAAAATTGTTTAACAGGTGTAGTTTTTGAAAATTATTTCTAATATTAATTGTGCAAAGAAAAAGGGCAGTGCTAACTTCTTGGGTGCCCCAGAAGTCCAGACTTGTTGGTCTGCCAAAATAACATGTGTCTGGTGTGACAGTGTAGGTAATCGGCACACAGGGGAGGAGTCTGTCCAGCATCTTGTTTAGCACTCTGGAAGTCTGCAGTCCAGATGACCAGAGAATGATGTTGACAGCAGATGACACTTGGGTTTTTTCTTTGCACAGCTGGTAAGAAAAGAGTTTGTACTCTTGGTCTTTGATGTCTGGCAAGGCTCTCTAGGTATGTGGTGGTAGAGTTGTTACTTCCTTTTCACAACTGGTTCTCTTAATGTAAGAAGTCTGTAAGAGTGTGAAGTTAAAAAATAAAATCAGGCTAATGGGTTTGGAAAGGAGATGGCTTGAAGTGCTTGTATATACTTGCTGAATGTGCTTAGTAGGGAACTATCATTTAGCATGGCTATTTAAGCACTTTGCTTCCAGTGGAACTTTATTTCTTTTCAAAAGTGGGTTTTGTTGCCTGACCTTCCAAACATTCTTCTTGCATGTGGGCTTTTTTTCTTTTAATTTGCTAAAAATCTTTTGTCCCTCCGGTCTCACTTTTCCTCTGCAAATACTTGTTTAGATGTGTAACATGACAAAATTTGACATTCATCTACTGAATTTTCTAATATCTCTCTAAATGCCCAGTTTTCCTGCTTTTCTGTTACCCTCTTGAGCCTGTACTCATTCAAAGTCAAGATGATCAATGTCCTGCTTTTGTGGGGCTAGTCCCTGATTATCAGAGGGTTTCTCAAATAATGCTTCCCCTTATTATGAAGATGAAGTTGAGAATGGTGAAAATGGAACAAGACCTAAAATCTAGAAGGGAGATTATATTAATAGTTATAACTGTGCTCCTAGTATAAAGAAGATAAGAGTTATACTGGAACTCTATGGGTAGAGAATTACTCATCAATAAAATGAAACTGCAGAGGTTCTTTTTGAATACTAAAAGTACTATTAGTTTTCCACCCCCACCCAGTATGTATATTTTGCAAGTTTGTTCTTGTATTGGTCAGGTACTGAAATCCATATTGTCTCTAGGTTGCATTTTGTCCTATGTACCAGAGTATTTCTTGGTCTCTTTGTAACTCTCCACTTGATACAACGAACATAGGACTTGAACAGCTGCCGTAATTTGGAAATTGCATTTTGAAGTGAATGTGGCTTTAGAGTGGCCGGCTCTTGCTGAAACAGTGTGAGAGGGCTAAGATTCACACAGGAAAATTACTTTTCTTCTCTCCATCCAGACTTGAAATAAACAGTACTCATGGTTATAGCACTTGTGTCCAAAAGTTAAAATGCTCTGATTCTATTTTTTGAGAGACTTGGCCTGTGTTTCCAAGGGTTTATAGTTCCACTTGCAGACAGAGACCAGGATTTGAGAAAGAATCTCTAAAACGTTTTGATACTGAATAGAAGACCCCTGCCTAGAAGTATCATTCATGAGAAGCCATTAGAAGCAAACAGAACCCATTTAACAATACCCATCTCCAAAGCAGATGTCATGACAGTGTCAGTCCTGGAACACTCACCTAGGAGCTGACTATTGACTTGGTTTGGTTTTATCTACACAGGTGACCTGTTGTCCTGCAAGTTAACAACAAACTAAGAATAGCACTAGTGCTTACTCAAACAGCTAACATTTGATGCTAGAGCAGAGTGAAGGAAAAAAGGGAAAGATGTTAAGTCCTTCTGCAGTTCTTCCCAGCTGGCTTTCCTCTTTACTAGCTGGGACAATTTTGTGTCATCAGCAGCTTCGGTTCGCCATCCCTTACTTTCATTTACTGACCATCTCTGATATACTGGACCCAAGGGTAGGTCACTGTAGGTTTCCAGTGATAACCTTGATTTTCATAGTGAAAACTGACCACTTTGCCTTTTTATACCTGCTTTCTGACTGTTTAAAATTTGTTAATTTTTAACTGTGAAGGTCATCCCTTTTGTCTGGTGGAAACTGAGGATTTTTAGGTTAAGGATATTGTTCAGAATTGTTTGGAAACCTAGGCAGTCTATATCAATTGGAATTTTTTCTGATCTAAATGCTTACTAACTCTTAAAAAAGAAACCTCAGATTTCTGAGATGTTATTTCTTTTTACAGAGGCTGTTTTGACAGTTTTTCCAAGCTTATTTGTCTGCCCACTAATTTTGTTCTTGAGAGTAGTTTATACTAATTTGCTCAATTCAGATGTCAAGTTCTTTGGTTTTCAGTTTTTCTAGATCTCATTTGGAACACAAATTAGGATTTCTTTAAGCCATATTAATAGTGGAAGAGTGTAGAGGAAATCAGAATGGCTCAGGAAATTTGCCTAGGTAACACTTCCTGAATTACCAACACATCTAAACAAATGCAAAGGTAGACCATCCTTTGCCAAGTACCAAAGGTTAGAAAGGATAGTCGAGAAAGCAAAGAGTATTTGCTTTGAAGGAGAGCTGTTACCTTTTACACTGCTTAACTCATTTGTCTTTTAGCAGGAAAAGACTTGATAAAGCACTTGATGCGATTTCTTGTATTAACATGTAAATGTAAAGAGGAGGCAGGATTTTCTGGCACAGCCCCTTGGGTGAAAATCCTCAAAAACGTGACCAAACTTGTGTATCTATAGTAATTAAAATCCTTTTAAAGTCAGAGCTGTCTGAAGAGGAGGCAGTGAGTGTACACACATGGGCTGCTGTGGAAAGGTCAGAAGTTATCAGAAAGGGGCGGTCATGATCAGTATCAGACGTTTATGGAATTTCTTGTCAAGGCATGTAAGAAGTTCTCATCTGATCTCAAAATCATGAAGTTGTTCAGCGTGCTGAAACACATCTTCGGTCAATCTTTTTTTCACAGAACTTTTCCTTTTTTTCCCGTTGTCATACGCAAAGTTTTTAGCAAAAGTTAGGGAATGGGATTCAGTTGTGAACCCAAATTTGAGGAGACTTTTGTGGTCATACATACGATGTCTGTAGTGTCAAGGATAATCTCTTTCTTTACAGTTGCTTCATAGATTTCATGAAGTGGACTTCTTCACATTGGAAGAAAATGTTGCACAGTGGCTTTTAATGTTGCAGAAAATTGTTCTACGAAGTCTCTTTACATTTGAAGGCTTGAATGAGCTTTGGAGTTTGTTTTAGAGGCAATTCTTTAAATGTTGAAAGAACAGTAGTTTTGTATTTACACTACATGAGTAAAAGGAGATTAAAATATAAGATCAGGGCTAGAAATAAAATTACAGGATGACGAAGACTGGAGAAGAACTGAGGGAGAAAAAAAGAAGTTGGAGAAAATATATTTTGTTTCTTAGTTCCTAAAAAGGTGACTCTAGAAGAAATTGCCTAGATAAGGTGATTTACTCTATTTAATTTTTATTTCACATAGCAAACTGCTGCTCTTCTGTGCTCAACATATAAATATGCACCACAATAGGTATCCCAAATATATAAAAATCTGTTTGTTTTTCTTTTTCCCCCAAAGTAAAATGTGCTTTAACAGTGAGACTTTGTCAAACCTGCATGGCCTCTTTGTATTTCAAACATCAGCTGATACTCTGCTGGTCGACATCCTTTTGAAATTGTGTTCCAACTGCTGCTGCGTAGTGCTGAGCACAATGATTTTGTCTGTTAGCGGATGTGGATCTTGTGGCCATGTATTCAGAGGGTTGTAAGTGATGTCAGTATGTAGGATTGTTCCTCCTATGGCTCCTGTGATGCTGCCTGGATACTGGGAGAGAAGACAAAAGAGACAAATCAAAGTAAGCAGTTAGTTTCACAATGGTATTTCTCTTAATAGTTTTCACTGTATATATGGCTGTTACTGATGGTCACCAAGAATCAGGAGGCTGATAAGAGAAATTAGTATTGCGGTTCTGCTCTAACACAAAAGCTGCAACACTTTGAAAATTCACTTTTCTGAAAACCATGGGGAATTCACCCCAGGACAAGAGCACTGGGGAACTGATTACTTGAAATTGTGGAGGAAGCTTTGAATTTCTTCTTCAAGGAGTTTGTCTTCTAGTGCTGTCAGTCGGTGATTTGTCCACCAGCTGAGAACCTGAAGGTGTGTGTTGCTGTGGAAGGGGTATCAGGCATGTGCCTTTCAGCAGTACTGTAAGCATGGCTGAAGACTTCGAATACTTGGGGTAACAGATTGGTGCGGGGTTTGTTTATTTCCCCCCCCCCCCATAAACTTGCTCCTGCTTTTTTCGAGGTTGTGAAATTCATCAGATAAAGGGTTATTTTTCCATGGTCATACAAGGCCGCCTTGCTCATTTTAGAAGGTCATAATAACTTATTTGGGGCAGAGAATGCCTCAATTTTATGTAATGGAAATTTGATGTTTTGGCCCTGAGCACTGTTTATGTTAATGTTGATGTAATTTCAATTGCTGTTCTGTGAGATCTGAGGGTTTTTTTACAACACTGACTTAAGAAGCATTTTGCTCAGCACTTAATTAAGAGGGAAGACTTCCACAAGACCTCAACAGCCTGTGAATGTGGAAGAGTGAACAGAAGTTGAAGATGTGTCATAAAAAAGCCAGAAGCTTCAGAGAGGAGCTCACTGATATGAGACATGCATACAGTGCTTTATAGACATCTGTGGCAGAAGTACTGGAATCCTGAGTTAAAAGCTGGGAAAAAGACTTGAGAGTATTTTGTCTTAAGTTTTGTGTAGGGATATATCTATGCAATTCATTTTCTGGCCATGAATTAGGATGTACATTTTGAGATACGAGGAAAATTCAGATATTATAATGAAGGAGATGGATTGAAAAAAAATACAAGATATGCTTGATTAAATTCTTTCTGTATAAAGACAGCTCTATAACCTAGTTCTCATTTCAGTATTTTTAATGCAACTTTAAATATACATCTATATATTTATAAATATCACACAGAATTTTGTTTTATCAATTACGTAAGTGTTACTCCATACCAGTTCTCCCTCTTGCTCACAGTAACATTCAGAATGAATGAATTACTGTAGGTAAAATAAAGGAAAAATGCAACCTCCTCCTCAAGATCATATGCCAGAAATATATCACAGTAAGTTCTTAATGTACAAGGAAGAGTTTGCAAGTTCAAACACATATTAGCAGCTTTTCTCAGTGGGAGATCTAGCCTTAGTTTCAGTGAAACTGTTCCTTTAAATATCTCTTTAATTTGTGGTATTATCTGACAAGTTAATGACCAATTTTGCATTTTTTTCATTAATTTTTGAACTCTAATGCCTAAAATTAAAATGCCTTGTAAAAATCAATAGCCACACTCCAATTTTTCTTCATCTTATCTCGGAAATGTATGTTAATATCCAGTAATGTGGGTTCTCACTAAGCTTTCATGGAAAGAATAAAGTCATACCTTGTGCAAAATTTAGTTGTCTTCATCATCCTGGAAAGCAAGGTATCATTTCCTTTGAGGGTTAATTAAAGATGCTCATGTGTAAAAATTCAGTGTTTAAACTGCAATTTCCCATGAGAAGAACTGAAGCTTAAAATGCCAATTACAATGGAGAAAGGTGGTAAAACTGGGAATGTAAATGATTAGAAAATTGTCTCAGCTCATAGTTTTAGCTAAATATTTACAAAAAATCTGGCATTCACAGTAGAGCTCATAAGACAAAGATTTCACTGTTTACATGAAAAGCAATAGTAAGGAGGAAAATAACATTTTGTGTAACTACCAGATAATTGTCTCTGCCTTCAAAAGAAGAAACTATGGGAAAGAATGGAAAGGAAGTTACTCCTTCCTTATAACTCCTGATAGTGATAAAGATATCCATTTCTATCTTAAAAGATTGCTTGAAAGTGTCAAAAGAAGCGTATTTCAAGGTGTTTATAACAAATCCAGGCAAACAGCGTTTGAGTGCATTTTGGCCTGCTGCACTCTTTCTCATGATTTGCAACAAAAAAATACAAGCTTTGAGTATAGGATAGAGGGCTTGTTTGAATGGAGACTCACAGGAAGGCTGGAGAGTCAAATAATATAGAGCTTGTACAGTAGAGTTAGTATGCATATGCCAAACTGGAATTATTTTGTATTTTGCTATGAATTTTTGTTGATCTTGTTAATTGAATTTTGGATATCAAAGAATCACAGAATTGTTAGGGTTGGAAGGGACCTCTGGAGATCATCCAGTCCAACCCCCCTACCCAAGGCAGGGTTGCATAGAGCAGGTTGCACAGGAACATGTCCAGGTGGGTTTTGAATGTCTCCAGACGGGGAGATTTCACCACCTCCCTGGGCAGAATATTGTAGTGCTCTGCCACCCTCAGTGGAAGCTAAGTTCTTCCTCGTACTGAGTTGGAATTTCTTGTGTTTTGGTTTATGGCCATTGCGCCTCATCCTGTCACCAGGCACCACTGAAAAGAGTCTGGCACCAACCTCTTGACACCCACCGTTGAGATATTTATATGCATTAATGAGATCCTTCTCAGGCTTTTCTTCTCTAGACTGAACAGGCCCAGCTCCCTCAGTTGCTCCTCAAAAGAGATACTCTAGATCCCACATTGTCTTTGTGGCCTCCACTGGACCCTCTCCAGTAGCTCCTTGTCTTTCTTGAACTCTAGAGCCCAGAACTGGACACAGCATTCCAGATGTGGCCTTACCAGGGCTGAGTAGAGGGCAGGATCACCTCCCTCGACCTGCTGGCCACTGCTTGTGATGCACCCCAGGATGTTTATTTGATTGACTTCAAAGTACAAGTAGTTTACTACCTGTCCAGTAGGAGGTTGAATTTCACTGGTGATGCTGGGAGTGAAAGTAAAACTTGAAAGCAAACTGAAGTAAAACATGAATATTTTTCTTTCTGCTTTAAATAAAATGCAATGACAATTGTACATGAGACACTTTTTGCCCAGTGTGACACTTAAAGGAAAGGACCATGTTGTTGGCTGTGTTTCTTAGTCTCTTAAGCTCACAAAAGTAGCCCAGACAGCTTGCTGACCTCAGATGGACCTTTAAGTCTCTGACTTGTCAGACAAGAAGGGCAGCACTCTTAATTGGCATTCAGATCACAGGCAGGCACTGGGCTCAGTGCATAGCCAAGTACTGCTTTAGGATTTAGACAAAGCCACTCTGGCAAAACATCCCAGTTGTCAGGGTAGCTGGCTGTTTCCTAAAGAACTGTTACATAATGGAGAGACTGAGAAAAGCTTTAGGATGCAAATTTTTTTTAAAGTAAAAATTAAAAAAAAAGGGAAAAAAGAAAGTGGCGGTAATTTGTGAAAAGAAACATCCCCCCTCTCCTCGGATGATCTCATTCATTGTTTCTTCCTTCTGTTTAACTTCTCAGGGTCATAAATGTAGTTTGCTGTTTAAAACCGTAGTGATGTCACTCCGAAGGTATTTTGTGGAAGTGAGGAAGGGAATTATCTGAAAGTATTTGGGAATCAACACTTAGAGATTTATTAGCCTTACTAGAGGTCAGCTATTTGCATTTTTTCTTCTTTGTGCCTACTGTAATGTAAACTGGGAATTCAGCTATAGAGTGAATGTTTACATTTGAGGCATCCCGTGGAACAGAAGCGAACGTTGTGTTTATTGCTACAGCTGCCTTCTCGAGTGAAATCGTGATCTAAAGTCTCGCTGGTCCCAGGCCAGATTTCCAACCTGCCCCCTGTGCTGATCCCCTACACAGTGCCAGGGTTTGACACTCCCTGGTACTGTTTCTCCCTGCAGCCTCCAGCATGACATCAGCCCCAAGCACTGCTCCCAAAGCCGCTCACAGCCCCTGCCCGTGCTGGGAACGGGATAGAAGAGGAGGAGCTGCTTTGCGCTGCCTTGGGGCTGTGACAGTGAGCACCACAAAGGCAGCTTAAAAAGAGTTGCTGTACTGTGGTTAGAGTGGTGCAGGGGGCTCTGATCTCCATCACAATATGCTTGCTCTGCCATGGGTGTTCTGGTGTAAGAAAATTTCGTATAGTCTGCCTTAGATGTAAATGTATTACAGTGTTTTATATATAATATAGCCTTGTTTAACAAACTGCTTTTGAAAGTGTACTTATTTAAAATATTTGTACAAGTAGTTCTCTCTTTGTTAAACAACAAACTAGTTGATTGGAGTACTGTCACCCAATCAGCTGAAGAAGGATTTCAGAGACTATGTATGTTTTCTGTAAGCTTATGATCTTGTTTGTTTTGGAGATTTTTTTTTTCCAGGAAATTAGGAGGAACGTCAAGTATGGAGGCAGCCAGAGAACACACCTTACAGCACATGTTCTTGTAGGGAGAGTGTATTCTTTCTAGAAGTTTGGTCTGTGAGGAGGGATGCTGTTAGGTGTTTGAGGGGTCTTTACAGAAACACTTAAATGTCACTAACTTAATTTCTTACCAAGACATTAAATTACATTTTCTAGCTGGTCTCTAAGCAACACTTCCTCCATTGCAGGACATAATTGAAAGGACTGAAAGACAATGAAAGATCAATTTGGGAAGTCTGAACTATTGGTAATATAGTTAACAGTATCAATAACCATGCCCGAGACATGTTGGCAGTAGCCATAACCTAAATCTCCTACAACTATGAAGCCATGCCAAAGTAGCCTGCCACTATTCCCGTTCCTTGAGTTGTGTTTCATTTGGTTTGTTGGTGTGCTGCCTCACGGACAGGGTAGTTCACTGGTCCCAGTTGCCAGGGCTGTATGAACAGTTACAGCTTTAGTGGTCACCATCGTGCAGGCTTTGGTGCTCTGGAGTGTTTGATTTGAACACTGCATTGTCCACGCCGGGTTGTTTCTGGCAGCCTTTTTAGCTGCTCCTTGGTTCACTGCTAGTTATTTCTGGAACTGGGAGGGTCTGACTGCTCCCATTAGCTAGGCCTCTTAGCTTGCTCTGACACCCAGTCTGGGAGCTGCAGCTCCTCTGTTGCTTTGCATCTCCTATCATAGCAGCCCTAAATGTTTGATTTTTGCAATAAACAGTCATGTATACAGCCTGTATGGGGCCCTTGCCACAAAAAGGGGGACTTTCTGAAAAGAGGTTTTCCTTTTCTTACCAGCAATTAAATTCTTGCCTCATTAAAACTTTTGGCTAAAGTTTAGCCAACAAAGCTTACAGGCTACGACTGTGCGCTACATTACTTCATTTGAAGAATGTTGAACACTCTTAGATTCTCTGTTAATTTCTCTGGCATTATAAGCTAGTTCTCTTACACAGGGAGACTTATGAGAAATAGACACAAGGACTGTGTAGGTGTGATGTGTTGGCTCGTGCTAGTCATCGTTTCATTCCTGATGGATGGTAGCTAACAAATTACTCATAGAATCCTGAAAGGAAGGACTGATTGTCCCCTTCAGATTTCACCCTGCTTGCTTACCTGAGCTTTTGGAGAGAGCAGCTGGTTCTCCCAGAAGTTCCTCAGTCTTCCTGAGGAAATCCAGCAGTCAGATCAGACCTTCTCAGATCTAATGCATGTGTAACCACAATATATTGTTTTGCAGGGAGAATATAATCTTAAAACAGTAGTCTGATATGAGACTTGTTAGGAATGTTAGCTAAGAACTTTAGCTTGATCCAAAAATATCGGTCCTTTGCACCTGCCCAACTCTGTTTCTAGGAAGATCTCACCTTTCATCAGAATACTTGCAAAAATGAAAAATCTGGATGCAGCATTCATGGAAAAGGTTTTTTTAAGAGAAGAACGTAATAAAACAGTAAATCAGAGATAACTTTATTGCTGTAAGGTTCAGAATGATCTCCTGTTAAAATTACATTTCTTTCTCCTCTGGAATCCATGTCTGACTATTATTTTTATTTTTTTCTTTGACTGATGCACTTAAAGCTAGCAATTTCAAAGCATTTTTTAGAATGTTACCATATTGATCTCATATACATGCCTATATTTATGTTCTGTATTAAAGTAAATGTAAACATAAGCCCACATTTTTCAGGGTGCTGGTTGTAAAGTTTAAATACTTTTAACAAATAATGTACGTTTCTTTACAAATGCTGATAATGACTTCTGTTATATGATCTTCTTTAGGTCTCTCTCATAACTTTTACTTGAAACACAGAAACACTACATACTTGTGTATGTAAATGGGAAACCAGACTCTAACCTCCTCCTTATGTTGGAATTCAATACACTATTTCTCCTAATTAGTTGCCTTTGAGTCTCACAAAGAGTCTTAAATAAACAAACAGAAAGCGGATGTGCCTGCTTGTAACTCTGTGCGGTGATATGAATGAGCAGTGAGCACCCTTATAGTTGTATTTTCTATTTAGCGTATAGCTGAGTTACTAGACAATAAAATAGCGGAACCATATTTGTGTATCTGCTTGGAGCTGTTGAAGCATTTCACAGCTGTTTGTTCCCCCCTTCCAACCTCTTCATGTGGTGACACTAGAAGTTGCTGTTCCCATCAGAAATTCTGTAACGAATTGCTAACTTTTAGCATGTTTTACTACAAAATCAGAAGATTTCGCTTAAACTATTACATATCAGTTCATGTGATGAGACTGAGAGATTGTGTTACACTGAAATTAGCTAAGCTAATGTCTGTCTCTCCCTAGAAGGGCAAAGAAGTTGACCTTTGCATGTGCATTTCAGCTACGTCTTCTGGTGTAGCAGCAGTGTTCATCTAAGCAAGCAGTGTTGGTTCAGGGAATTCAACTGGCGTAAAAGAGATACCCCTTACCAAAAAGAAGTCTAACTCCTTTGACTTCACTGCAGGTTGGATGAATAGTGGTATTGATGATATGCAGTGTTTGCATTTTTTCAGTGGCTGAGTGCTGCTGTATTGTGAAATTTGATTTTGGATTATTATGCAGTGAGAGCTAGGAACACAAATCACGAAGATGACCAATACGAGACAGCGTTAGAGCTGTTAGTGTACATGAAAGGCTTAAAGTAACTGAATCTTGTGTTTCTTCATATTTGAATATACAACCTGTAGATACAGTCATCCATTTTTTTTGTTTTTATAACCTACCAGATTTTTCAGTTTGTTAAGAAAGAAGCAGCAGAGAAAACAAATTGTCCGTGTCATCATGGGGATTGCTTGTACAATGGAAATTGTTAGGTTCACTATGTACATCTTTGCCATAAGAGCTAATAGGGTAAATGAGAGTACCCATTGGTTTGCTAGCCTCTGTTTGGGCTTCACAAAGGATGCTGTCTCTGGAAGAAGCCCAAAAATTAGCTTTTCCTGAAATTTTCTAGACAATGCTTCCTGCTTTTTTTTGGAGGGGGGTGCGCTTTTTTGGTTTTTTTTATAAGATTTTGTAATATTACAGCTTTTTGTTAATTTTTTTGGTCATTCTTTTGGCCTCTTAGGGAATAATTTCTGTGAATACAGTGTATATTGCTTGGCTGGCCCAACACAACTGAAGAATTTGCATAATTTCCAGCTGAGTATAAGCTGGTGGGAAGAAAGTAATGGCCGTTAAAAATATATAGAGCTCTCTTAATCACCCAGTGTGGATGTCCAAAAAACCAGAAGTCTTCTGTTACAGATGGAAAAAGTATTAGAAGGACCTGAGGTGCATTTTAATGTTGGTGAAGGACGTCAAGTAAACTGGTCAACAGTAGACTGTCTCCAGGTCTTGGAAAGGTGCTGTGTTGTAGGTTTTATGCTGATCATAGATTTTCCTGTTTCACCAAAGGTAAAGGAGCCTCTTTCTTTCTGTTGCCTGTCCTTCTTTCAGTACTGTGTATTTATCATCTGTAGCCCTTCCTCCCAGTAATGTTCTTACTCCCTGAGAAGTCCTAGTCTTAGCTTGTTAAGCTTTTCACTTGCAGGCAAAAAAAAATCTCTCAGCAGGTGCTGAATATGAAATTATTCAGTTTAGTGGTTAAAATCTGGCAAATTTTAAGGTAGGAGAGTTGGATTTTAGCTATCTGTGGGTGGCACTGCCAGGCTTATGAAATTAGCACATTAGAGTTTGACTTTGGAGAAGGCCACTAGACTTGTTTGTCTTGGACTCACCAAGAAATGCATCACTGTGGTGAAGCATTTGGAACTGCTGAAAACTAAGCTGTGTGGATGCCATGAAAGGCGGAGATAGACTAGAAAAATGCTTGAATACATAATATTAATAAAATTAAAAAAGAGGTAGATGTGCTTTGTAAGTATTTTGTATTCATTAAACAGAAGGAAGCATGTGCACTCTGACCAAAACACTTACTTGGAACATATTAGAATGAGTAGCTGTCTACAAGCAAGAATTTTCACCACCCACTGTTTGATAGGGGTAGAAGTAAAATACTTGTAATTAAAAGTAAAGCTTGTATGTTCCTAGGGACATTTATGTGAAAAAGGGAAATCCTGAACATTGAAGGTTTTTACTGTTTTCATGGTGCTATTCTGCCAATTGTCCTTGTTTTCCTATTCCTGATGAATGTTAGGTGAGTGACCTGACAATTGTAGGGCTGTTAAGTTATTTAATGCCGACATCATCTTTTAACTGGTGGCACTTTAATGATAAGTATGAACTTGGCATAGGGGTTGCTGAACTGAGAGGATAGCAAATTTTAAGCAGGAGGCTAGAACCTTAGCTTCACTTTGGTTTACAGATTGCAACCAACACAGTACTGAACAGGTATAGGAAAAAACCCCACCAAAGTGTAGGAAAACAGCTAATTATAGTAATTGCAGCTGGTTTCAAAGTACTTCTAACAGTTTGTGCATAATGCTTACTTGAAAGCATCAAATGGGCGCTAGTTGTGAAATAGAACACCTGTTTGTTGTTGAGCATGTGTTTATGCAGATGATTTTTGTTGTCAAAGCACCTTGATGTAGAGTAGTCCTGTTTACATTTACATTCTCCCCAAAGGATTAACAGTGTTCTCTCAATAAATTTACAGTCTATTCTCCTCTCAAAGGCTGCTGTTTGGAGGGTGGTGTGAACAAGGCAACAAGTGCTTGCTAATCACTTGAATATACATAATTAGCGACAGTCTGGTGCACTGGAGTCTTTGTACAGCCACAGCAATACTGATTGGCAGCAGCAGATAACAATAGTCGTGGCAAGGTGGTATTTGTTGAATATTTGAAGGTGTTTTTCTTTTATATTTGCAGTAGGCATTTTGAGTTAATTACAGCATTATTCTGGAACACACTTACTATGTTATTTTAATGTCAGAGTTAAAGATCAGTCATGTGGCCTGTTGTACACAAAGGAATAAGGTTGTACCTTTAGTAAATCCTTTACTTCTTTTGAGACTAAGATGGATTCTTTTTTCTTCTTTCATAATTTTATGAGACTAAGATGGATTCCATTTTTTTTTTCTTCTTAATTTTATATAACCCAAAGTCAAACTGGAAAGTATGACTAAAAATTTGGGAGATGAATGTGTGTGATGATACTCTTGTATTCAGCAGTGATTAATTTTACAACTGGCTCTCTGACAGGTTCAGTACTTTGGAAAACAAACACAAAATCATTGATGATAAAATTTATGGGTGACATACACAGTAATTAATAAATAACACTGGGAAAATTATTTGGATTGCTCTTTGTGTTTGTTATGTTCAAACAAAATGTGTTTTAATATGGCAAAATGCTTAACATCAATTTAACTAAAGGGAGAATACTACAACAAGTAGAGTATGAACATCTAGAAAATCAGATGAGTCACTGTGTATTTGGCAAGGTTAATTTGTATGAAACTCATCAAATTTCCACTTATTGACAAGGTAGTTGTCTTTGTGTATAGGTTAGAGACTTTGAATATTGTATCTTGGATTTATTCAGGCTTCTGCTATTCTGTGAATTACGTTTTCATAAGGAAAAAAGGATTCATACATTGGGTGAAACAACTGTGAGGTTTGTTTCTAAGAGCAAAACTGTTAGAAGACTGTGCTGGGTAATTATTAAAGGTTCCATATCACCATAGAAGTAAATATGGAGCAGAATTTTGTTAGGCTGTTTCCTGACTTCTGCCTAAGCAGTACTTTCATTGATGTGGTGAGTAATGGCAGTTAGAATTGTTATTAATATTTTGAGGTGCTCCAAAATGAAAAGGACTGCAGGTGTGCTGGAGGATGGGGTTAGAATTCTCAATGGTACTGCTAATGTGGAGACCTGGTTTGTGTGAGGAGCTGGAAGCTGTTCAGGGGGAGCAAGTTTGACATGCACTCTAGAGTGATCTACTTTAGACAAGTTAATGGAGAAGGAGTGGCTAGGTAAGAAGCTCTTCAGAAAAACATCCAGTAGGTACCATGGATGACAAACTGGCCATTAATTATATCTTGCTGTTGTGAAGAAGGCAAACACAAGCATGCATAAACCACGATAGAACGTGTAAGATGCATCTTTCTGCTCCGCTGAGCTCTTAAGGTCTTAGCTGGACAAATGCATCCGTTTCTGGGGCTGCAGTTCAAGATTATAAGGACTATTTTATAGAGATCAGCAGTGAGAGAGATCAATGATTTAGGGACCTATGATTATAGGCTGGAAGAATTGCAATTACTGAGGCTAAATAAGAAAACAGAAGTGATAATATGATGTATTCTTCATGTGCACACAGAGAGAAGAAATTGTGGTTTTAAATTGTTGTAATGCAGTTTGACTTACAAACCAGGAAACCTTTCTTGAAGTGAGCATCCCATGAGAAACAGCAATCTGAGTTTTACCAATGGCCCATCTAGCTCAGCATTCTGTCTGCTGCGGTGGCAGAGCATGTGCTGTTTAGAGAGAGGTTGCAAGTTTGGCCCTTTTCTTGCTTCTCGTTCCCTTTGCACTTTCCTGGTGTCCAGAACTGTTGTGTTAGTAACGTTAGATGGCATTATCTCTGGATGTGTTCCACCAAGGGCTCTAACATTGCACTGTGGTACTTGGTGAGCAGCAGTTCTGCACTTACCTCCTGCCTTCACAATTTTGTAACCTTCAACCCTTTCCTCTCCAAACTAAAGAGAGGAAAGGGTTTCATTCTCTCTTAGAAAAGGTGGCTGTTCCGACGCCTGAATCATTGTGGTTTCCTTTCTTTGTGATTTCTCATAATTCCACTACATTCTTCTTGAGACTTGGAGACAAGACTGTGCAAGGTAGTGAAGATGTGGGCACAGCACTCTTTTCTGTATCAGCAAAACAACATCCTTTCTCTTGTTCTCAGTATCCTTTCTGACACGCCCAACATTTTGTCAGGTGTTTTTGGCTGTTGTTGACATGAACTTACAATTTCATGATGCTGTCAGTGATGAATCCAGGACTCAACTAAAGTATAATTTATGATTCTAAAGTAAACATTGTTAGGCATAGTTTGTATTATTTTTTCCTAGATACATTACCTCTCATTTATGTACCCGACGTTCATTTTTCATCTTTGCCCACTCAATTTTGTGAGATCAGATCCTTCTGTTCTCCTATGCCATAGGTGTGGCATTTGACTATTGGCTGCAGTGTAGTATCATCTGTAAGCGGGGAGATGTCACAGATCACACCACTGTCCAGGTCATTGAGGAAGACGTCATATGAAAATTATGCCAGCCTTGATTGCTGGGAGACCTTCTGACTCTCTTATGCTGACATATTTTATCATCTTTCATTTTCCTCTGTATTTAGGCAGTTTTTCATGCTTCATACTGATGTTTTCCCTATAATCACCTTTTAACTCTTCTGTTAAGACATCCAAGTGGACCTTGGCAGGTGGCAAGACGGGAGGGCTAGGAGGGGTGAATAACATTATTTTCTTTCTTAGTTATGGCAGCCGTTTTTTCTGACCTCAGTATTTTCATTAGTATTCTGCCTGTTTGTAAGGTCTCTTGAGCTAGTTCTTTGCCTTTTTAATAACTGTTTTTCTTATATTTACCTATATTTTTCTGTTAATGATGAATATTTGCATATCAGATTTAATTGGGCAGCTTTCTTCCACCCCAGTTCTAAACCCACTTGTGAAGCTGGGAGAGGGAGAATCTTGCACTTGAGAAGTCATATTATTTTAAAAACAATTTAATAATAGCTACAAGTAGTAATAAAGTAGTATTCATCCTGTTTGCAGATTCAGGGGGATCTGTGGACTACTTTGAAAGAGTCTACAAAAGGTTACTGAGAAAAAAACTAACCAAGTTGTCCAGGGTGTAAGCACTGGACACAGCACTTCTTTTGATATTTAGGACACTGTATTTCTGCTGAAAAATGTTAGCATTCCATGAACTGAAAAAATTTGAAACCTATTGTGTGAAATAAAATGTTTGGGTTCTTAAATGCTTGTAATTCTTGATAGTTCCTAGTCAAGTAATGCAGAAAATGGTTTCCTTGAAGCTTTTCAAGATGCAGACTAAGAATACAGAGAAGTAAATTAGCATAGGGAATGGGAATCATGGTTCCATTCCAGTTTCTCTTTTAATATTTAATATTTAAATGAATATTTACATCCCAGAGAGAATAAAATAGGGAAGAAAAATGATAATATTTTCAGCATTGGAGAGAATGCCTTTAGAACTTGAGATTCTGAGAGCCTGCGTGGTTATTGAGGAATGTGGGATTGCCTTGCCATGAGAAAGAACCTTAGTGCAGAAATGTAAAGGAGCTCTTGAATGTAGCAGCTTGAAGAGTAATGGAGCTCTGTGGCTGAAGGTTGAATCCAGTTGTATTCAGAACCAAGATGAGGATGATTAAGAGAAAGACTGAAAAATACTAAGGAGAATATTTTGATCCCATCAAGAGAGCGTGCATTTTGGAAGATAAGCATTTAAAAAAACAAATAGTTTTTTGCCAGTACCTGCATAATGGGAGAAAATTCTGTCACCTGTTTTTTTTGAAGAGTCCATACTGAACTGATGAGATGTTCCTGTTCATCTTAAAATATATGATGTGATGAATATAAATCATAAAATGCCCTATACAGATTTGCACATGAGATACTCAGATTAGCACTGAAATGTAAATTTGGTGAGAATTTGTCCAAGACTTGCTCAGAGTGTTATTTAAATGAAACAGTAGAAATCCAGTTGCTCTTTGCTGAAGTCCCTCCTGAAATGCTGTTTGAGAAACGCTGCATCAGTATTAAAAGATAAAATTATTGTAGTTTCTGGTGTGTTTCATAGTCTTTCTTTCATAGTCAATTATTGTTGTTTCTGGTGTGTTTTGTAGCTGGGTACTGCTTTTGCCACCTGTTTGGCACTTTCCTACTCAGTATCATGGAAGGTTAGAGCTCTCTTATTGAATGTGGAGTGTCTGCGTACCTCCCTTCCTGTGGTTTTTTTTTGTTTTCTCATCGTATTGTTAAGCCCATTAGGTAGTTAGATTTATCTAAGTGAAGGTACTGATTTATGGTAATGAAATAATTTCTTAGTATTGTTTTGACATGTTAAGTAAAGGAGTTCTTTAAAGTCACTGTAAAGGCACTTTCTGTAGTGTGCTTTGTGTTCTTGGGCTCAGAATACTTCTGTTGTCCTTGTGGTGGCACAATTACAGATGTCGGGAGCTAAAGGTGTTGTGTAAGTCACTGCTAAGTTTTTTCCTTAAGTGAAAGCAGGAGTGTTACTATTTTTGCACTTTCACCTAAGGAGCAAACTTGCATGAAAGATGAAACGTGGCAGCAGGACCATCCTTTTACAAAGAGAGGAGCAACAACAAGCTGTTTGTGTCTGCTTGGGTGCTTGTACAATCAACAGTAGATACCTATACAGCCCTCCCAGTCGTTACTCACATAAACAGGTCTTTTAGGCAGATGTCCATCCACTGTGTCATGGAGAGAGGGAAGTTTTGAAAACAGTATCTAAAGGATGTTTTAATTTTTATATCTAATCAGATCGAATGGTACACTGCTAATGAAGGGGGAAGTTCAGGTAGACCCTGCCTGGAACATAGACTCCTTGATACCTTGTGATGAATTCAGAAAGAATAGGATTTGCCAGCTGATGGGGTCAGTTACCTGATCTTGCAGAAAGCTGTCCTATTTCTGCCTTGCTCCACCCCCTCTTTTTTTTTTTACCTATTGGGCTTGTGAGCTGCACAAGTGGCAAATCAGACAATGAAGATGACTGGGCAGCAGGACTGGAAGGAGGAGGAGGAGGAAGAGCTTTTCCTCATCTAGATCAGCTGAGGTGTTGTTACAGGGGGAGTAGAAGTCTTAGACAAACTTCATTAGAGAAGCCCTTTCTTTGAGTCTGAGGTGCAGGCAGAACTCCCTGGTGTTTCTAAACTCCTTTTAGAAAGGGGTTTAAATGAAGGTAAATCCTTCCTAGGCTCAGATATTGTCAGCAGTTTAAATTTAAGGAATTATAGAGGTGTGATTAAATCACTTAATCCTGCAGGTTTTAATGATGGCAAATCAGATACATTTATAAAAGATGAGTTATTTATTACCACAAATGAACAGATAGAAGATCTTAATCAGAATTACTGCACAGTATAAAAGCTAAAAAATACCAGTCAACTATATTATAGCGTAAATGGTATAGTGCACTATATTAAAGCAATTACGTTAAAGCAATTATATTAAAGCTATCAATAGAAACATTAAGTAGAGGTTTTGATGTATCTCCCCACACTCCAGTCATGAGTACTTCTTTCTCTTTCCCTCAATCCCTGGGAAATAACTGTAGAGAGGCATCCCAGACTGCACAGGAGAAACTCCACTTCAAGAAAAGGATGTGGAAGAATCGAACCTGTATGAAAGTAGACTGCACTTTTATAGCATAAAGAAGTTGGCTGCCAGTCATGGGCCTCCAGGTCGGTTTAGCAGCTTATCTGTCAAGTCTTACTTCAAAGGGACAGATGTGTGTTTGAAGCTGGTAAGCCAGGCCAGCCTTTTAGCATATTCAACACCAAAAATTACCACCATGGTGCCACCGGTAGCTCCCACAGAGAGCTTGCATTGCTTTGTCTTCTGACCAGATTCCAGGCCAAGCAGATCAGCTTTTTCAGGCCAAAGCATCCTGTTACAGATCTAGTGAAAAATTTCACCTGCAATGCACTGAGGGGTTTTGTTGGAGTCTGAAAAAACAGGTTTGTTTCAGAATCTTGTAGAGGGCTGGAGTTTTTCTGTAGCTTACTGATCACTGATCCCTTGACATCCCCTTCTTCTGCCCCTTACAGAAATGATAAGTCCATTAGAGAATGGCCGGATCTCTGGGAGATGTTTCTCCCCTTAATCATGGATTGTGTGAAGAGAAGTTACTGTCTGTAAATGAATAATCATATCACGAACCTCCAGTCATTCCCTATCAAACTGTTATCTGCTGTTACAAGACCAAGCTGTCACTGAAAACTCAATATTCTTAAGTATTAAGACTAAATATGCCTAATATACCTAAACTAAATAGTCGAGATATAAAATTTAACTGAGTTAAACTGTAGACATCCAGAAGAAAAGCTTTTGTTAAAACTGTTTCATCTGTGCTGCTGATGCTTGGTGTTCTTGTGTACGCACTTGGTAAGCAGAAATGTGGAAGACTCTTAGAGGAGATGAAAAATTTGTGTCACTTCTCCCTGATGTGGAACCTGTATTCCCTGGTGAACGTCAGCATGGAAAAATGCATCAGCATCATAACGGGCACTCATCTGCAGCACGACCCCCGGAAGACAAAGCAGCGTTTTACCTCTCGGGATTAACAAACATGTGGCAGCTTTAGTGGTGCTGTTTGGTAGTCAGGTGATAGACTGGCCATATGTCCTCATACCTCATTCTGGCATGAGATTTTTTTATTCCCCCTCTTTGAAATTTGAAATAAAAGCATAGCTTTATTCGGTTGTCATTTGTTCCAGTTCTTATGTCACAGACATGAAATTCTAAAAGATCTTTTAAGAAGTTCTGTACCCAAGTTTTTCTCTCTCTAAGTCTTTATTGGAAAGGCTTCTTTCTTTGTTTGGTTATCCTTACTGGAACATACAGAAATTATTATAGAATGTAGATGACTTGCATCATAAGAAGCTTAAGCATCTAGTTAGGCTCTAAATAGGAAGATGAATGTGTAAGAGTCCTTTGGGCACCTACACAGCTCAAATCCCTTCCCATAGTACAGCTTGGTCCTTTTGACAGTGCCATGTTCCCAAATTGCATAGGGAAAAAAGAGAGAAGGACAAGATTTTTTTTCAGACAATTAAAACTTGCATCCCATTGATTGAGTCCCTGTCTCTGTCTCTGGGGTTTGGACTAGTCACGTGAGGATTTGACATAAGAAAAATAATTGTTTAATAGTGTTTTGCAGTGGGGAGGAATGGAAGATATTACTGGCTTTGAAGTATCGTGAAGTTAAAATATTTAATTTAAAAATAACTGCAAGCTTGGAGAAATTGTGTTTTCTGTCTTTTAGTACTTTATCACTGGCATTTTAGTACTCTGAGGAGATAATTTGTAGTTCATTTTAAGTAAATTAGAAAATATGAGTGTTACATCAGTGTAATGAAAACATCACTATTAAAGGTTGAAGGAAGCCTAAAGTATGGATTTCCCCTCACTTTTACATAAGTTTTTATATCCATTACGGATCAGATCCTTGTATTTCAGCTATTTAGATTTTACCTAATTTGTTACTTTAAAAGAGAGTTTCAACCATGATTCTTAAGGAATTCTTTAATCCGTTAAAATAAAAGTGAAACTCACAACTACCTCTAATAAATGCTTTGATTAAAATGGACATTTCTGAACCTTCTACAGACAATACCTGCTCAGATGTGACAGCATTTGTGACATCACCAGTACAGACTTTCACAAGGATTTTCGAGTCAGTGTTGTAAGTTTCCATTTCATTTTTGCTAATTAGAGAATTGTGCTGTTTATTTTCTAGAGGAAAAAAAGTCACTAAAAGCGTATCAAATTTGTTTACTTAATTCAATAGAAATGCAAATATATTTTTTTGAAAATTACAGTTCCTTATTGGTCCCTATTATTTTGGTGTCACAAATGTTAAATATTTGGTGCCAGTTAATTATTGTATGTATAATCAGAATTTCAGAAAAGCCAGATGTAGGAGGAGATTATCAGTGTTTTCTCATGTATGAAATTTCACTTCTGCATTGAATAAATTAATTGTAGAGTTTGCTGGGATCTACTTAAGGTCATCCTCTAAGTTATTAGACTGTTTTGGAGGCTAAGTCATTAAGCATTTTTCAGTAGTTAGATTAGGAAGAAATTGTATGCTAATAGCAGAGAAACCCCAAGATATGTATCTGTTAGTGAAAAAAAGAGTAACAAACTTCATTCTGAGCTTGGTGAGATAAATTTATGTCTTATCCGGGTCAGTCATCTTTCAGTTCCATCTTGTGGCTGGAATTTGGGGGTCATATTTTATAGCTGTGTTGTAAAAGTTTCTAAAATCGCTGAAAATGATGCAGAAATTTTGTGCTAGTAAAATCACAGGGCTGAAAATTTTGCATTTTTGCATCCCAGTCAAGCTTTTTTTTTAATTAAGAGGCTGGAAAAACTTGAAGCAAAAGACTTTTAATACCTCATTTGCCTGAATATTTATTGCAATTTTAATATAATAAAATAGTGCAAAATAAATTAATGTAAAACATGTATATTAGAATTGAATTGTGTTCTAGTTCTTATGTGGGGGTTACAAGCTGTTTTATTAAATTTAAGGCAGTGAAAGCTTTTAGAAATATGTAGAATTCTGAGGTTATCAGTGAGTTGGGTTTTTATTTTTTTAGCTTCTTCTACTTTAATTTTAATCTATAAATTTAAGAAAATATTTTACTGACCAAGTTGTTCTTATCTTCTTAGCACTGCTGGTAGGATAGGATGTATGTCACAGCTAACTCAAAATTTCAGTTTATGTTGGGATCTCTAAGTCGCTAAGATTTTGTAACATTATTAAATTGTAATAACTCTTTCACATGTAGAAGTATGTATTTCTAGCTTTTCAAATTGTGCATTTTAAGGGATTTTTCAGTTATTTGTCAGAGTACAGGGATTTGTATAGTTTACATACATTTGATCTATAATTTCTGTGTCTATATGCAGAGTAAATGACAGAGTATATTCTGACATATGTCAGGATATAATTTGGTTGTATAGAACGTGCAATTGTTATTAGGGAAATTCTTGGCTTAATAGTTTGTCAGAACCATTGTGGCATCATTGCTTAGAGATGCAGTTGATCTTAGAAACTTGAATCACTTGAACCTGATTTTCTAGCTTGACTGGAAAACAAGAATTGCACTCACAAGGCAGAGCAGCAGTCTGATTAATTAGTAGTTAATCTTGCCTAAGTTCATGCTGATGCCCCTTCTCCTTTGCATCTTTCTTGCCCCCAGCCAATTACTCCCATCTTTCCTTTGTGCTGATACTAGCTGTACAGTGACCTGAAATCGTTTTGATCTGGTCAAAACCTTTTTTCTTGGGGTGCACTTGTTTTAGAGCCGTCTCAGCTGTGTGGGTGCCAGTGCTGATGCAGCGGAGCGGGACGTGGGATGCACTGCGTGCTTCCTTCACTGCTGGTCCTCACCTTCCCGAATGGACGGCCCTGGTACTATCACTGTTCTTGTATTTGAGGTGAACCAGAGTGGCCAAGGCCTGGGACTTTCATTCCATCAGTAGTTCCTGGCTAGTACCAGATTTGTGCTAGAACAAAAGATGCATAGCAATTAAAGGAAGAACACGCTAATGTTGAATGTTTACTCCAATTTCCCGATTGTGAGATTTTCGTTTTTTAAGAAAAAGTGCTCACACAAGTTTGGAAATGTGTCACAGCATTCAAGGAGAGGCTGGCTTTTTCTAAAGGTGCTGGTAGGATTGGGCGCTGAATTGGTGGGAGAGTGGCTGCATTGCCATGGTGCAAACCACTAGTTTTGAGGTGAATTTATAGCATGCCGCTAGGAGTGTGGATACAGAATGTTTGAAAATCTTTTCCTGAACTCTTCTGAAAATGTGTTCCTGTGAAATGACTGATACTCTGCTATTGGCCATTTGCGTTGTTAAACCCTTTTGTCGTACTTCTTCCTTTGAAAGTGAAGCCTAATTTCTCTCCTCACTCTGCTTTTTTCTAACTCTGGTTCTTTCTCTGTGTGTGTTTTGTTTGGAAGCTCTTCTGTTGTCTTGTCATTTTCTTAAAATGTAGTTATCGAAATGGTAATTTATTTTTTAACCTTGGAATAATATTTATAGTGTTTGTAAAATTCTGTAACTTTACAAACAAGAATATTTTCCTTTCTTCTCAGTATTGCATACTTAAACAAGGGTTATATTAATTGTTCTTTAGTGGTTAATTTAAAACTAAACAGTGTGTGAGCACTTCAGGTTATTTCTGTAACTGTTTATTAATTCAAGTAATTCTTCACTGTATTTCATCTGGTGTTTCTCAGCTCACTGGCATGGTTTTGCCACTCTGAAATTCTTCACATTCTTAATAAACTCAAATAGTTTTACTGCTTTGCAGTACATGCAGTGGTAACCCTAGATCATTGTATGTATTGACTGAAAGTGTTCCTAACAGAGAACTGTAGAGCTTCATGGATTGAAAGTTGAAAATTTGACTATGTAATCCTATTTTGATCTCCTCCTTTCACCCAGTTTCCTTTTTCTGTTCTGTTCCGCCACATGGTTTTTTTCATTCACACAATTAGTTTCTTTAAACTTATTAAAAGCTTTTCTTAAAAGATGAAATAAATTGTGTCTCCATCCATTTTATTTTCTTGACATTCTTAAAGATAGCCCATATGATGGGCATGATTTTTCTACTCAAAAGCAGTGTTGCCTTGTTTATCTTATGTCAGTTTGTGTTATTTAAGTGTGTGATTAAAACCAGAATTTTAAGCAGTTTTCTGTGATTGCCATCCAGCCAAGTGACTTGGAATTTTCAAGGTTTTTTTAAAGTTTTTTTTTGTTGTTTTTGTTTTGTTTGGTTTTTTGGGGGGGTGTGGGGTGTAATTCTCCATTTAAAATCCTTCAGTCAAACTGTTATCATTGAAGGAAAGTTGTTTTCTGCCTGTAGTTTTCACCTCACTTACAATTTCTCAGTAACTGTGGATATGTTCTGCCTAGTTCTGGGACACTTTACTACTTAATGCTCCACTCCAATACCTCCTTTCTGATCTAGAGTGACAGAAGGTATTTTTCTGTTACCTGAAGTAGATTCTGTTGTTGTCTTCTGACCAAAAAACCAATAGAAAAAAACCAATAGAAAGAAACCATTCTGGTTCTTTGCGACTGTATTATGCTCAGCTGCAGACTTCATTTTGTGTCTGGTTAATTTTTCACCAAATTTTCGTCTCTTAATCTGTTTGAGTTTTTTATTTCCCTTGCTTGGAAGTTTACTACATCTTGTTTTTTGAAAGCAGCACTTTAAGATTTATTACTTTTCCCATTTCACTACAGTGTTTCTTTATGTAAAGAAACCTACGTTTTCCCAGCTCCACTCAACTGGTTCCTTGTCTTGTCCGATTGCATGATGATTTGGTTGTAAGAACAGGGTGAAAAGCTGGAAGTATGTGCTAAAGAACAAGCAGATCCTAAGGGCTGGATGGTATATTTTCCAAATTTTGCAGGTCCTTATGAATTAAGCGTTTGGTTTAATAACAAAAATATTGCAAAGGATGTTCCAGGAAGAAAATGGGGGTGGAGGTGAGGGAGTGGATTTGAAGTCTTTGTCTCCCTCCCGTGCCCTGTGTTGAAGCTCAGTTTCACCTTTAATTTACTGAGTAGCTCCTGTCCCAAATATGATGGAACTGAAATATTTTGTGGTTACTCTTAAATAGTTCTTGAATTAATTCCTCTATATTGCATGGATGAGAAGAAAAATACTTCCTGCTCGTGTGTTTTAGAGCCAACAGTATCAAGGAGTATTAGTGTCAATAAATTACTTCTCTGAACTTTATGATGTGTGATATTTAGCCAGTTTGAGAGAAATAAAAAAAAAAAAAAATCCTTGAAGTGGACACTATTTAAATTTGGGGGCATGGGATTTTCTGCAATTAATTGGATTGCTATGGTAGGCCAATATATTAAGCTCAGGCAGTTTTGCTGCTAATTACACACAACTTCTCTGGAGTATCGGATATTCAGATCCATTTTATGAATATGGTAGGGAGAATAACAACTGTAAAACAAAGCACTGTGCATGTAAGTGACTGTTAGCGTGTATTTCAGAAGGGATAAATGCTCACCATATGGTACAATTACTGTGTCCAAGTTTTCAAATTAGCTTCTCTCATCCTCCTTATTACTGTCTTTAAAAAGAGAGGAAAAAAACCCAACATGATTTATCTACTCTGCAGCAGAACTCTTGACGCAAAACAGCAGCCCAGTTCTGTCCAGTTTTTTTTTCCTAGCATAATAGAGGCTGTCGGACTTTTTTATACTAATTACTGTGTGAGCCTCAGATGAACCCCCTTCAATTCACAGGGCTTTGTTAAGGGAGGAGCTGTCAATGTGTCTGCCCGTTTGCAGCTGTGCTGTGGCTTTAGCTTGCTTAACATTATGCTGCTTTTTAGACTTGACAGAAGGGATTTTTTTTTTTTTTTTTTTTTATTAAGGCAAAGCAGCCTTGTAGCGAAATGGTTTAAGCAGCTGCATTGTGGGGAAGCACAAAGAAGTTATTATTGTGTCTGTTTAGGGGGGTCGGATGGAGGGGGGAGATATTCGGCTGCTGTTGATGCCGATTGTTGACTTGCCATCTGCCAGATAGGGAGAAGAAAAAAATGACAGCTCCAGCAGGGTGTTCAAGAGGTTGTTTGGAGAGACGCATAAACATGTGCAGATGTCGAACTGAATAATGGCAAGAACTTGAGACGGTTTATGATGCTGCTGTTGTGTGTGCATATACAGAATGAATGTATGTGGAGATTTGGTTAGGAGGAGGGTACATATTAATTATCATTGTCCCCCACCGCCTCCTTTACTTCTGTTAATTAGTTCAGGAGTTTAATATCTTCCCTCCCTCCGTTGTTTATTCCTAAAAAGAGCCTTTTCTTGTAGTAGGAAAGAAAACTTTTGATTTCTCCATGTGGTGAGCTTTAAAAAAAAACCCCAAAGCAACAACTTAACAAATTTGGTACTTGTGGATGTAGAAAGAGTAATGTAGTTATTTCAGTCACAGACATTTGGGGGACAGGTGCTTTACAAGTTCTTACATAGCTTTGTCTGTCTGCCGCAAGACTGGTACGTTGCATACCCCTACTTCTGCATCCCGAGCTTTTCTTATGCAGAAAGTGCCAATTGGTGATTGTCCAGTATCACAGAGTATGCTAGGGGTTAGAATGAGATTAGCAACTAATTTTCTCTTTCACTTGATCTTATTTTCAGTTCTTTCTCTGAAGGCAAGGAGCTGGTCAGGCATAACTTATATTTTCCTGTTAGACACTTGCACATGAAATAAATTTGGATCACTCCATAGGAATATAGTTTTCTTTCTTTCTTTCTCTAAAATCCTTTCTTATTTCTTGTTCAGTGATTATGGTGAGGTTCCAGGATACTGTGAAAGAAATGTGAGAAAGGATACAAGCATAGAGGGAAATTAAGTTAGCCCAGGAAGGCTAAATGAAAGCATTGTTATACAGGTGATCTCTTACTTTGAAGATAAAAATGGAAACTTTAAAATAATGAATTTTCTTCTCTAATATCACATGACATTTAACATTCAGGTATATGTATTGAACTGAAAAATGGAAAATGAAACAGCGGTTGAGGTGCATTGTGGATGTGGATTGCAGACATATCTTCATGTTATCAGTATGTATCAGGGTTTTTTGGTCAGTTTCAGCATGACTTAAGTATTACTAAAATGAACCTAACCAGTGCTTCTTGCCAAGCCCTTACCAAAAGTGAAGGAACTCCTTTTTATTGTGTCTTCTATCTGAAGTCTAATAAGCATCTGTAGGTCACTGATGACAGTAACTACTGGTGGGAGCATTTGATGTGCCCTTCTGTCATCACTGTGGCAGAGTGAGAGATGTCAGTTTTGGATTATGTCAGTTTTAACTGAGGATTCAGGTGTGGCTGCCTCCTGCCTGAGTACTGATTTCTGCATCTGAGCCTAGACAGAGGTCACCAGCACTGCAAATGGAGACTTGCTTTTTGCCTATTAGTTGGGTTGTTGGTTCTTCTTCCCAGAATTGTGGTGTTTTATGTGTTCCATCACTGCTGGTGTGAAGCTCACACTGGGTAGTGCTGCAAGGCTGCATATCATGAAGCACTTCATGCGACCGAAGAGATCTCCTGATGTTTACAGCAGTAATGGGGTGTTCCAGCTCAAGCACTTCGAGGAATGCTTGGGCTTATCTCGTACTGATTCTTTGCAAGTGATGCAGGCTCAGCAACAAAGCAAAAAGGTTGACTTCTGTGATGTGCCTTGAGGGAGAAACGTAGGTGAATGGTGTTGGTGCTGGCTTTTTGGCACCTAGCAAGGTTTGAGGCTAGGAGCACACCTAGTGACAAGAAGAAAGTTCAGAGGAGCTATTTTAAAATTATTGCGATGTGCCAGTTTTAAAAGTGAGACAGTTTGCTTTGTGAAAACATGCTAGCAAGTGTACCAGTTTTAAGAGGGGAAGTCACGTAATTTTTGACAACGCACGTATCTGTTAAAGAAACTCGGTTGAATGATAATGCTATTGTCAAACTTACCATATTCTTTTGCAAACAATGGGAAGTTTGAAATTTCTTGTGTAAACAAGTGTCAGCTGCTTTACAAAATGCTGCAAGTAGATAATATTAAGATGTTTAATTCAACTTGGCCACATGTAAAAAGCATTTATATTTTAATCATCTGATTTAATGCATTTGTACCAAGTACGTGAATTTAAATTGTTGCTGCTGTAACTGACTGTCTTATTCACTGTAATCTATGGATTAGTATTTGTGTACTTGTCCTACTCTTAAAATATTTTCAAAACCTGAAAAAGATCCTTTGGTCTACTAGGACTTGATAAAAGCAAAAGGAAAGAAAGTAGTATTTTTTCTGATATACACAGTACCACTTAATGCTGATAGTACTATATAAAAATATATAAAGATTTAAAAGTACTGAGAACATTAAGGTTTTAGCTATAAAAACATACGTGAAACAATATTTAAAATGCTCTTTTGCATTTACACAAATACAGCTTAACGCTATTAAAAAATAAAAAACTGCTCTGAAAAGCAGCTAAATAGTGTAGCATTTTTGGGCTTTTATCCTATATTGCCTTGTGCAGGAGAGAAATTTAGAAAATGTGAGCAGCATTCCTAAATGTTTCCAGAAAACAGACCTTGGTTTTCCATTCCTGAATAGCAAGCATATTTAGAAAATATTGATCACCTTTGTTGCTCAGAGATGCTGATGCAATAGAGGACTCTGTTATTCCAGACAGCATGTGCTAATAGCAACTGCTATTTAATTTATTTATTGTTCTAATTCTTATCCTTCAAGAATGAAAGGGAAGTGAGAGTGATGTTGAAACTGGCAAGTTTTTCTTCCTGCTGGCTCAAAATGGGCATGCTAAAGGTCAATTCTCAATTTGTCAGGATGTCAGCTAACTCAGTATTTCTGGTATGATTTTTTAAAAGGACAAAATTGCATGCATATGAAAATGAACATTTATTTTTGATGCGTTGCCAAAACACCCCAGTAATTTTGAGTGGATATTGTAGATGTCCAATTTCAAAACTGCATTTATGTGCGAATAATGTTATGTCTGTGTCTCTGTTATTGAATACTTTCCTCTAGATTTTTTGCATGTTTTAGAGAAAAGATTATTAATGCAACAGGAAATCGTTGAATAAATAGCAGGAGCTGAAGTGCTGCTGCATTTGTACAAGACAGGACAATGACTCACTCCGCCAGTCATAATGACAAAGCCATGGTGACTAGTGATTTGAACCCTGGAACCCTGGAATACTTTTGTACGTTGCATTGACAGCCTGGGGGGAAGAAAACCCCGCAGTAAGAGCAGGGAAAATCTTTCCATTGGGGAGGTTGGTCCTCCCCATCACTTTAGCTACAGAGGTGCACCTGAGAACTGCTCCGTGTCCTCTCCCTGCCTGCTGACTGCACCTCTGCTTGGGAGGAATCTGCTTTGCTAGTAGGAGCCCTTCTCTTTGGTCACTACTTAGTACTGCTTCAGGAACAAAGAATCTGCTGTTTGCCAGCTCTTCAGCGCATCTGGGCTGGCATGGAGGACAGAGGGTTGTCCCTGCTTTCCTCCCCCCTTGCTCAGCTGAGGCACTTCTGGAGCTCGTACCCGAGGCTGCTCGCTGCCTTCTGCAGAATATTAACATCTGTGGGGTTTTCACTGGTTTCTGGCCACATCCCTGTAAATGGCTGGACATAATTTGACCAGTCTTCTGTCTGAGCTGGATCATTGAGATGCTGTGGACACTGAAAGGCGCTTGAACTTTCTCACCTAAACTTCGCAATTTGCAAGAAACTTAATGGAAGCCTAGCTGTGGTATAAGCCAATGCCCACATGCAGCATGAAATGTTTCCTATTTCTCAGCTGGGACTAGAAAAATTCATTTGTCTAATGCAAGTACAGATGTGCTCAAAATGTCATTCAGCATTACTGGGAACTGTGGGAAAACAGTTAGTATAAATAAATAATCACTGTCTCGCAGTGTAAGAGAGAATCACAAAGTGGTAGTTCCAAATTATGCTTTTCTTTGAACTGCCAGCAAATACTTATGAGAGGGCATCTAATAAAAATACCTTTTAAAATGCTAAGGCATGTTAGAAAAAAAATCAGTTTCATTTAAAATTTTACTATGCAATAAGATTTTGTAAAATACTTTGCATAATATATGATTGCACACTTACATTAGACTGAAGGACATAAATTATGAGGATAGGTATACTTCTTGCTTATCTTAAACATTTATTTTTTACGGTAGCTTTGAGCTGTGCTGCAAATTTCTTATAATGAAATTAAAAGTAAGTAAATATTCTAACAGAAGTGCTTTGCATTTACTTAGTGTCTACTGACTTAATCAAATAGTCTGCTGATGCTTCCAATTGTGTGTTAGGTAACACTGCCCTCAGAGGGCCAAGGTAAGGAAATTCAATCTCAAAACCACTGGCATTATTTCTGATAATTTTATTTGACCTGACATTAATCACAGTTGTTTCTTTGAAAGAAAAATTGCGTATAGTTGTGTGATTTACTTTTATATAATGTTGCTTAATGCTCTTAGATAAATTCAGTTTTTTTACCCCCTCTATTTATTAAATGTTACTGTAGGGAGTTCGATGTAACCAAAAAATGCCTTAAAAAGAGAAAAAAAAAAAGAGACAATGTTTGTGTATTATTTCTATTAAATCCATTTGAGTAAATTGATGAAACAGACAAGAAGCAGAATTTTGGTGTGTTCTCTTTTTGGAGGGTTTTTTTCCCTTTTTTTTTCCCCCCTTAAATCTCACTTATGTCTGTGTGGCAGCTGTTGCTTCTTTTAAGGAAGCAAGTTTTTGAACTCAGGTTTCTGTTGCTTATCAGCACTGTATATTAAAGACATTTCCTTCACACCTCTGAAACCATTTACATATTGAAAAATGTAGATGTTTCGCAAAAGTGTTTCTTAAAAAATACATTTTAAAATAATAAGATTAATTTCAAATTACTGATTAATTTTTCAATAATTGCTAAATTTCCATATGCTTAAGGATTACAAATGGTGAGACTAATAATAGCAACTGCCGAATCTGAGGTGAAATACATGTTTGAAGAGAGAGTTTGAGTTGTGAGGTAAAGTAAAAAAAAATTACAAACCTTTGAGTGATACATTTGTCTAACACGAATTTTTTTTACTACTCATATGATTTCTTAGAAAGCTCTCCTTTCTGAAGCTTCTCAACAGTATGAAAACTACCAGCGTTGCATCACTGGAATCAACATATTTTGTGAAATGTCCTGAAGGCAGGTTTCTTGTTACTGGCTGTCAAAGGCAAAAAAAGAAAAATCATTAAGGCTGCAGTACAGAGGCAAATAAAGAGGCAGCCGCGAGGGTCATGTTCTAAACAAACGTTCATTAAGCACTCTTTGTTACTGTTGTTAGCCAGTGTATTATTAAATACAACGTTAATTAAAGAGTTGCATGCTACGAGGGTGCTTTTTGCATGAAGATCAGATTGAATTTTCATGTGCTTCACGAATATGCTGCTGTCTTACTTAATCTTTTGGGTGTGTTCTGTCAATAGTTATTAGAAAAGCAGACCCCAACAACATAAAATTTGTATTTTGTGTGTATGTATTTATTGTCTGTATGGATCAGCGAGATGCATCTTCTAGTGCCACTTTCCTCAAGCAGCTTAAAAAACTTTGCCTAGAATTAAAATGATGTAGGAATTACTTGGCTTTCTTTGCTCCAGTGGTTGCAATTAGAGACCTCTTCTTACTGTCAAACAGATCCTAAAAGAATGTGGTTTTCAACTTAGAAGGGTATAAATTTAGGCAAAATAATAATTTAACTTACATTAACTCAGCAGGAAGCAGGGTACAAACCGATTAATGCTCTATGGCAGATCCACTGCTTTTTTAAATACTGCAGCTCCATTTTATTAAATTGTCAGGATATCTTGTGGTTTGGTTAGCCTGCCTGCACTTCTCCTCTCTCATAGAACTACTTTTCACTTGAATTCATAAATTTCGCATGTAAATTTCCTCTAATTGGTTGTGTTGAGGTATTTAATAAACATACATTCCAAATGTCTTTAAAGTGATTTAATATTGGTAATACTGAGAAATAAACTTTTTTTTTTTTTTAAATGCAGGGCTGCTAAGTTAGAAGATGTTGAAGTGTTTTTTCTTTTCAAATGCTCTGCTTTGCTTTAGCATTTTTTGTATGGAGAATTTCTTTCAAGGCAAATCAGTAAGCACATTTATTAAGAAGTATGGTCTGAAATGCTTTTCTATCTTTAGGCAGATTATGTAAAAAGAATGCAGTTACAAGACAGCACCTAGAATGCATCTTGAGAGCCCTTAAACCACTTGAGCAGCTAAGTGAACAGATACCACAATTTAGTCTTCAAAAGTGTTCACCCATTTCTTAATTAAATTACAGAATAAATATAGGGCAGATGATAGATGTTCACACGTAGGCCTTGGAGAGGAATTGGAATATTAGTATTTTCAAGACAAAACCAGGGTTTGTGTGTGTGCATGTTTGTATAGATGTTTTGAAAAAGTAGTCTGACCATGATTCATGTTGGGAAACCTCTTGGGAGAAACATTCTTCAAAGAAATGTGTCTGTGAAAGAAATATGTGGATCCTTATGAAGCCATGGTGTTTTACAATTGCTTTTAAATTGCTTTTTCTGTGTCTGGCTATAGTTTGCAGAGGGAAAACAAGAGGTACAGCTGTGCTCCTAGGTAAACTGGTATTTATCTGTCCTATGATTAGCTTTTATCCGAAGTTGCCAGCTCTCTTCAGAGGAGCTTGGAAGTGCTATTCTACTCTTCTAATGGTTCTTCTCCAGGCATAACATCAGCTGCATAACTCAGCAGATGATTAAAAATCTGTCCAGTTTTCTGATGAAGAGAATGTGTGTTTGGCTGCTCCTGGCTACTCAATCTAAAGTGTTGTCCTAAGTGTGAAGAGGGAGTAAGCGATCAGAGAAGTGTGTGCTGGGTCTGTAAGGCCACCTGTTAGAATGGTCTCCTTTTCCAGCAGGTTTCCTTCTGGAGAGTGTGTGTAAACAAACAAAGACTTCCATTCTTTCCTGAGTGACTATCAAGTGTACTTACCCTATCAGCCCTGATTCTTAGAGCAGAGTCTGCTTATCTCCCTCTCCAGTTTATTCCTTGCAGAAAGGAGGACTCACTTTGAAACCTGAGCCCTCGGATGGCTGACCTGCTTTAGGCGTGTTGATGTAGTCTCCATGCTCTCCTTGAATTCTTCAGTAGGTGTAGGTGCCTGCCTTCTAGATAAGATTAAGGTCTTGATAGATTGCAAACCCAGTAACAGGCACTTTCTCTCCTGACAGTCACTTACTCTTACAATGAAATGAGATATATTTTATTAGAAAAATACGGAAGATTCTCTTTATCATCTCTTTAAGAAAGCAACTAAGATGTTAATATTTATAAAACTTATATTGGATGATCTGATACGTAAGGTTTTGTTTTGGCTTCAACTATTGAGTCCATGCAGATTTCAGCAAGTTTGTTGCAGGGCATATTTTAAATATTTTTAAAATATGACTCATATGTTTACTTAGGCCTATGATTATTTTCATTTTCAAGTATTCAGCAAACTTAATTTATTGCTTTTCATGTAATGCTGATATAGTTTTTCCTTGTTGTTGGTATTAAGGTTACACATTTGTTTTCCCACGCTGCAGTCATGTTTCTTCTTCAACTTACGAAGTATCTTGTACCTGTTTGTTTTGGTTTGGTTTTTATTGCATACTTTTGTGTTAACTGGGATTTCCTGCTGTGAAATGAGCTCAGACGGGCAGTATCAGTGGGGATGTTCCCAGCCAAACTAGAACCAGAGGCCTGAGATAAAGCTCTGCATCAATACAAATGTAACTAGTGCCTCTAGAATATCTATTCATTTAGTGGTCAAATTAAGTCACACTTGGACTTTTTCAATTCTTTCTACCTATGTGAAAATGTCTATGTAACAAAGTCAAGCAAGTACCTTGCTACGTAGAAGCAGGACTAAATAGGAAGAGTTTTGCTACATAAGCCAGCCTGAATAGCCCAGTGTTAATTTTTCTCCTCTTTTCTGTTCTCCATCTTGTATTCCCTACTCTCCTTCTCTGCTGAAATACATGTTGAAAATTGGACATGTTAGTGGCTGCAGTTGGATTTGACTGGGTATTGTCGAAATCCTTACAAGCTGTGCTCAAGTTCGTCAAGGCCATATCATCAATTCCCATGTTGAACTTCAGTGACAATTAGCTGATTGCTGTGATGGAAAGGTGAAGGTGCAATTAATGAATTTTTAGATTACGCTTTAATGAAGTAATCTCCATGGTAGGGGATGTAAACTTCTTTCTGACTTTTGAATGGCCTAAAAGCTATATAACTACAGCTAACAGGGTAGTGAGGTGATGAAGGGCACTGCCAGGCTGGGGCTTAGCCCAGGACCAGCCCCTGGGATGGTTCATTCTGAGCATTTCACAAATGGTGAGAAGTCCTAGGTTCCTTGTTGGAAATTCTGCATTGTTAATATGCTTTTTTTCCTGAAATTGTTCACTTGTACAATGATGAAAAAGTGACTTATTTAAAGTTTTAGTAATAGTCATTATTTATTCTGCAGAAATTATAGAAATCAAAGATGAGGAAAGTTGGGAAAATCTAAACTAACCTGTACTTCACTGAGTAATTGCACTTTAAAAATGAAATTGTAGCTGAGATTCCAGTGTGGCATTGTAAAGTATAATAGTATTAAAGGAATTTTTTACCCTTAATAGCAAATAAGTGGCTTTAATTAAGGGATTGTGTATTTGCTGATGTGTTCTGTATGTTTCTGATCCTAAATTCCACATAGACTGAAGAATCTTTTGCTCAGGCTGGGGTGGGGGGAAGGTGGCATGGTAGGTTTATTGGTGGACCCTTAGAAGGTAATTGGCTTCTACTTTTTCTTGTTTATTCCTTTTGCTTTCAGTTATATTTTTAAAGCATATTTTGTGTAGGTTTTTCCATTACCCCCCATTTCCTTGTATTTGACTAGTGTATGTTTTGAGGAAATTAATCACTTCTGCTTTGCTCAGCAGGGTAAATGTTCTACATTGTAGTAGTTTAGATTTCATTTGGTTATTAAAAGTCAAGCTGTAGAGTTGGGGTTTTTTTCGTGAAAAAAAATTTGAATTGTTTATGGTGTAAGCATGTAGGATATTTGAAAAGTATAGTGTGATAAAATGTAGAATTGTACAATATTTGTGTACCATACTTGCAGCTTCTTATTCCAGAGGCCTCATTGTACAGTCCAGGCTTACCATTGCAATTCAATTTTCCCTTCTTTTGGGTTTTCTCTGGAAATTAGGGTTTTCTCTGTAAATTGAAAACATGTGAAAAGATTTTGGTATAATTAATGTTTGATACTGATAATATGACATGGTTTTTAACATTCAAGTTTGGGGGTTTTTGTACAGTGCTAATGAACTTTTTTTTTCTTCTCCTTTAGGAGAATATATAAAAAACTGGCGGCCAAGATACTTCCTGCTAAAGACAGATGGCTCTTTCATAGGCTATAAGGAGAAGCCCCAGGATGTGGATCTGCCATATCCACTCAACAACTTTTCAGTGGCAAGTATGTATTTCCAGTATTTATTATTCTCTCAGCATATTGACAGATTATCTGCTACATATTCCTTCGTGTATAATTCAGAATTTATTGGTAACCCTGCAAGTTTAATGCCATGTGCCACACCAATGCACCACTAACCTTAAATCCAGCTCTACAAGATGTATTTACAGTAGCATGGAAGAACCATGCATTGGTTTTTGAATGGTTTTTGGAAGTCCAAGTTCTCATTTTTTGTGTGTGTGTGTCTGAAGTGTCTGTAAATAACAAGGACATTTGACAAATGGTTGCTATAAGAAGAAAATTCCTGGAAAGATTACCTTTGTTGAGATCGCTGACCTCTTCTCTGTTTTTCATTAGTATCTCTGAATTCACTTGAAAACTCAAATTAATTAGAAAATTATCTAGACTGTCAAATGACACAAAATCATGCTAAGTTATTTTTCTCTTGGATAATCAGGTAATCAGCTCTCCAGCCTGGTTAATGAGTAATTTCAAGCAATCAGACAATTTGCATATATTAACAAAGCTACAAAGTGTGTATCTGTTGGATAAAGTGAAGATTGCATGTTTTCCAAGAATCTTTCTAAAAGACAAATTTGTAGGGTTTTTGATCTGTCACAGTGAGATTGGTGAGTGTTTCTGAACACTCCAGAAAATGGAAGTATTTGAGGAGCAAAATTAAGGGGGCAAAAAATCTGAGTATGAGTTGCAAATATCACAGCTAGAAACTTTCAGAGGAACGCTGGAGAATTTACCCAATGTCTTTCAGAATTGTATTAGTGTACTGCAATACAATAAGTGGCAATTTTTAGTTTTATAGAAGAGTATAGGAGCCGCAAGAGTATTTGTACTTAGGGAAAGGGTTCCCTTCACCTTCATTGCTGAAGGTGGAACAAATGCCACTGAGACTGAATTTTTCTATTTTCTTGATAAAATTGTACTTGAGACTGACTCAGCCTTTATGTATACAAAGCAATTTGTGTATTTTATTTGGTAAGAAAATAATCTTGTGCTCCAAGCCCATGTCTCGTCTCTCAGCTAGAAGAGGAAAACTGCATATTCTGATTGCAATAGAAAATGACATTGATTGTACAAACCTTCTGATAGTATTACAGGCTCATTTTGCCTTGTTGGTATTCAGCATAAAAGCAGTGATGTCTTTAAGTTGTTCATATGAGTAGGAATTGGCTATATCATAGGCCATAATAAATTCCTTAGTTATTGCTCTGCATATTGTAACTACTCTTTTTTAGCAGGTAGTATTTTACTAGGTACTTTTCCCCCAGTTTGCAGCAGAAGGACAATTTCTAGAAATACAGTGGCCTTTTTTGTCCTGCTTTACCGTGTTCTTCATTGCATATTCTGTCTTCCCTTGCTGCAGCAACTAGAAGGGCAATCCACATGGTAGTCCTGCTAAGCAAAGAAATACATAACTAGCAATTAATTCCAGTGTGTTGGTACTGGTTTTGGTTGGATGTTTTTTTGCTACCCAGAGGTTGTGTTATGTAATTCTGATATTAGAATGCTGTCCCTGAACTTTGCCTTGATGGAAATTGAAAGATTTCACATTGTTTTCCAAAATGACACCATCACCACCCCCACCACCCCCCACCGAAAAAAAAATCCTTTCTGCAACTAGCAAGTCCCATAGGTCTCATTCTTAGGCTATGTAAGCTAAAGGAACAAGAGTGCAGTATTAATTGAAAAAATACAGTTTTGATAAGCAAGATGACTTCTTCTGTTTTTCTGACAGGAAAAGGCGTAATTTTATCAGAAATACTGGCTGATCAGTGCAAGAATAGGGCAATGTATCACTCGTCTAAAGAATCTCATGAAATTAAGTGGACTGCCTGTGTAGAATTCACAGGATGAAAAGCAAACCAGGATGGTATTACACTCTAAATTGCAAGGGACTGTAAGTTTTTTATCAACTACTTTATCTGTCTGAAGATGAGATCATCAGTAGGGCAAATAAACAAACAAAATTGCTTTATGAATGAATCACATCTCATGGGAAGTACCTGGTAAATGTCAAGAACTGGTCTCATGGCCTCTGATCCAAGAGTTCCTGAGCTGCTGCAGTAGGTTTGTGGCCACAAGCAGCGCAACATATTTTTCCTGTAATAGTGAAGTACGTTTTTCATAAATTACTAGCCAGGCAGATGGAGTGTGAGATCACTGTTAATACCATCTTGATTAGGTTGGCAGGGACTTAAAGATATGTCTTTACAGTCCTATCTTCATGTAATCTTTGTAGCTATCTGTAAAGTGAGAGTGTGGTCTCAGTCTACTTTTTGCTCTCCAAATGATAGACATCTTTGGCTCTTGCTTGAATTTGTTATTTAAGCAGAAAAGGCCAAGGCTGTGGTATTATTTTCGTAGTACTGTTGGAGTTAAACACTGGAAACTTTGCACAGTTCCACTTTGTGTGATACTTGTTGTTTAGTTTAAAACTTTTATAAGCAGGTCTGTCAAGCTAGTCATTTCCATCATATAGATATTTTCCCACCAGTGTCCCCTGCCTTCCACTCCTGTGACATCAGCTTTACTTTTGCAAAAGTAAAGCTCTTTCCCAGGCATAGTATCATTTCCCCTATTGTGGCTCCCTGATTCCTTCCAAGATGACTTTAAAGTTCCGCACCTGAGCATTTCTCTTTCCCCGGTCTTTTGCCGTCTGTGAACTCCACTGGGAATGACAAGAAGGCTGGAGAGAATGAAGTTACTTTACAAACTGCTAAAACTGCTTCCAGTGATAAATGTGCCTTTGTTAACAGGGCCTTTCTCACTGGGGGGGTGTTTTGTCATAGAATGGAGTATTCAGAGGCTATCCCTTCTTCTTGGGATGTTCTGGGATGAAATGTGGGGGGAAGGCATTTGGAAGTGTGTGTGTAAACAGGTAGACTTTACTTAGAGAGGGAGAGACTGAGGCAGCACATGTGCTTCAGTCCATTACCAGCCACCCAAAATGCAGGGAAGCCATGTGGGCCTGAAATGGAGATAAGGGATCTCTCTTCCTTGGAGCACTGAAGATGAAACACAGTTGAGTGAAGGGTATGACAGAGTGGGGCTGGGTGGAGCTGAGCCCTGGGGAAGGACACGGGCTGGCCTTAGGTGTCCTGAATGGACTTTAACCCCTTGTGGCCACTACTCTCCCAACTTTGGGTGCACAGGGAAGGCAGCCATGGGCACCCTCCACTGCATCTTGGAGCTGCTGCAAGGTTGCAGGGTGAACAAATCAGCCAGATTTGGTGACACTGAATAGTGTGTAGGAATCACTGGTTCCTCTCCTGTGGAGCCAGCTTATTTTACACCTAACAGAACCACCTTCTTCTAAATGGGAGTTGCAAGAGCTGTGTATTTGGAGCAGGCTGTTAGTCCCCTAATGCTCATGCCCTGACACTGAGACTCACAAAAAGCTGTGCCATGGTATCTTACTGTGCACTTGAAGATAAATGAAGGCGGTGAAATTACATGGGTGGGAAGTTTATTGTGAAAACTTAAAACCGGGTGGTACTGGATTTCAGGGGTAAATTCAGAGGTGTGAGCTTACTGAAACTGCCTGGTTCAAAATCAGTTCAGCTCTTTTCAGGTAGAGAGGAGCAGTTGCAAGTAATCAAACTGCTGTAGCTTGTACAGATACTCTTGATTGACTGAGTCACGGTAACTGAGTGGGTGTGCGTTCCTAGCCCACTTCAACTGCAAAATAAAATATGTTAATTTAAATTGCTTTTGCTTAGGCATTTATGCAGTCAGAACCAGTTTAAAAATAATTTTGGATTCAGTTGGTATGACTTCTCTGTACAGGCAAAGGTCTGATAAAAATGTCCTGTCTTTTAAAACTCCGTTATGCTTCTTTGAGAACAAAACCAGTACTCTGAGTAACAGGATGTATTTCCTCAATGCCCCCCCACCCCCTCAAAAAAAACCCCAACATGGCCTTATAATGCTGTTTTCAACTGGTCCACTGTTGCGTAAGTGGAATAAATGCTGCTTTATGTGAACCACTTTGGTCTTTGATTGTCATGATTTTATGGGGAAGCAGAGTGGGGAAGAATTCTACTTCAGTTCTACTTAAAGAAGATTTGTGACTTCACTGATTAAAAAAGCCCCAACTTCTCACATGCGCAGTGAGTGTGTAGGTAATCACACAGCACATTTGGGATGAAGTATCTCCAAGAATTGGCCCTTTGCCTTCATTTTGATCTTTATGTGGGGAATAATTGGGAAGAGCTGTATCCCTTCACAGTATCCTTTGAGCTTCGGCCAAAAATGATGTCACCTGGAACTTTTTTCCTATCTTGAAAGATAGTGCTTTCTAAGCACTCTGGTACAGCTACCATTTTTCTTGTCTTTAAACAGAAAAAGCAATTTTAGTTATTATGAGAAAGTAACCTTTTATAAACTTTATTTTTATTTTCTTTGCAGAAGTGATTGTCAAGAACCTTGGCTATTCTAAATGGAAAATCTGTGCTCCTTTTTCCTAGTCTTAACTTTTCAGTGGGCCAGAGACAAGTTTTTATTATTTTTGGGATTTAAAAATCTTCAAAACAGGAAAATTGAAAGGTTTTGGCGGAATAATGTTAGGGCTTAAAGAATTCTGAAGACATTCTTTAAAGAAATGGGTAGGAAAATATGTATGTGTGCTTTCAGTGAGATTAATTTGCATGTATCAAAATACTTTGGCATTTGACATGACCTTATGTGCAACTCCGAAAATAACTTTTCAATGAGATTTAAGTCCATTGTAAAAAAGTTGTTACAATACTGGATTACGTGAACCCAGAGATAAGATACAAATGTATGTATAATTACAGTGTGAATTTGATTCCAAAGTAGTAGTAGTAGTAGAATTGAATAAGTAAACTTCATTCAATATTGAAAATACTTGTGGAGAGAAAAAGTCAATGTATGTGTCATATACTGCATTAGCAAATACATCTATGGAAATTCAAACTCAAATCTAATGTGTATAGGAAATATTTCCATCTGCATTGAATGGAGAAATGTTTGGGAAGCTTTAAAATTGCTTTATGCATGGTTTCTAGGTGATATAGTTGGTATTCTGTCCTTTGACTTAGAAGTTCATACCCAGGCCTGAAAGTTTTTATGCTGGTGTGATACACCCAGTTGCTTAAATAAAATTGGGGTGTTTGCGTGAAAGAGAAGGACGTATAATTTTACTGTCTTCCATGAAAACAAAGTAAAGCCCAGACAAAACCCATGCAGAAATCTCCTATTTCCATACTCCCTCTTTGCATGAAGGGGCAAATGGGAAACTAGTTGTAATGACAGGAAGACATGGATGCTACTTTGGTACTTTTTGGAGTATTGGAAATAAAAGACTTTGCAGCATGATGAAGTGCATTAAGTTTGATCTTTTACAGCTTCAAGGAATAGAATTAAGGGGTTTTTTGTCATATATGTTGTAATATTATCAAAGCACGTATAAGTACTTGTCATGAGCAAGCTCCCAGAAGTGGGATTTTTACCCATACAGAACAAAAAGTCAGTCCCTGCTCCAAAATACTAAAATTCCAAATATAAAACAAGTGACAGCAGATGGATGCAAACAGATGGGGGGAGTATGAGAAAACAATGAGACAGTATTAGCCTGTAGTACAGGCAGTGGTCTCAGCACATCAACAACTAATCCATTGTCAAGGTTAGATTTTTACTCTCATCTCCCTTTTCTTCCTCCCTCCTTCCCTCCCTCCTGTTTTTTAAGGCATGGTGAAGGAGAGTTTTAAGGAGGATTTTAAAAAGAACTAGTATGCCAAACAGAGAGAAATTAGAAATGCTTTAGAGAACTGGTGATGAAATTGTAACAGTAAAGGGATGGGTGGCATTTTGATACTGAATAAAAAATGATAACAAGGATGAGAGTAGGCTGTGGGGACAGACCATGTTGAAAAGCTGTCTATGTTTGGTGTAGCTGGGTAAGAAATGGGAAATGCCAAGAAAAGAGTGATGTCATCAAGGGGGCAATGGCCAGAAATGATCTGTTATGAACAGTTTTGGGAATAGCATTTTTAGGGTAAACCTGTCTTTGTTTGGATCAAAGAAGAGATATTAAATTGTTCACATAAGTCTCTATGTGACCAAACTTAATTTTAGGGTGATACTCCCTATAGATAAGATGTAGTAAGAAAGAGCAAAGCCTTTTGGAAAGCCTCAGAGGAGTAGATTTCCCATAGGGAGTGGGTAAACAAGTGGGAGAATCAAAAGTGGACCAAGCTAAGGGTAAAATTAATGGATTTTCATGTGTATATGAGCAAAAATATGTGTATCTGTCTCCATGTTATAAAAATGATGTATTAGTTCTGCTAGTTGTCTACTACTTGTCTGACAAAAAAGGTCATCAGAGAAATGTGGATTTGGAGTTCAGAGCAGCAACAACAGGAAAAGGTATTTGTAAGGAGTGTGTTCATTAAATTTGGTATGAGAAAGAAAAATTAGATTAGCAATTAAATAGGCAAAGGTTGGGACAAAAATGTTTATCTTGTAAAGGAAAGACCAAGGGAAAAATAAGAAATCAAGGTTAAATTATTATGCAAATAGATAGATACATAGAGAGATATAGATCTGTGTAAAGACAACTCTCTCCCTATATGTTTCAAAGTGCATACATTATAAATAATGCAAGCAGTGGCTTGATACTATTTTTTTGGTATGATTTGATAATCACGGGAAGTTATCCTCTATGCTTAAATCAGTCTGTATTGTCTGTATTAGAAATAATTTCTCAGATATGCAACCTTCTGTTCATTTTTTAGTACAATTTTTTATGGCTGCTTGAATGTTTAGTATTCTTGTCTAGCCATATCAACACATTCTGCCGAAGTTGAAACCTTTCATATATGAAATAATAAAATGATATTAGTGTTCTTTCTATTTTTTTTTATGCTGAATGACTGCATTTGGGAAAAGAATGCTGGTGATTATACGGTTAAAGTTATAGAATTCAAACTTTAAACTTTTTAATAAAATCTGAACAGATGATCTGTGCTTTNAGAGTAATTACAGCTTCAAGCAAACTTTGTCATCTGTGGTTCAGAATGGTGTAAAGTAAACAGAACGTTTTGAAATACAGTTTGTAGTTAGAGTTGCTCAGGAGAGTTTAACTAGCATAACTACTTAATTTAGACAGTAGCAGTTATTTGAAAAAGATAGTCTAACATTTTAGAATTGTCAGGTTGGTTGTCGATACGGAGACAAAAGTTAACCTCTGGTATGTACCTGACTTTGTTTGGTTTTTTGAAAGGAGAATTTCAATAATTGAGAAACATGCATTGCATTTCTTTATACTGTTTTAATTTAATTTTTTTTCCATTTTTTTGTATACATCCAAAGATGACCAAAGGAGTGCTATGCACTTGTTGGAACAGACTTGTCATTCTCTGTTACTGTTTTTTGTATTTTGCTGCTTTGAACAAGTGTTCTCCCCCAAGGTTTTTCCTCCCCTCTAATATTAAAGGAAAAATTCTCGTGACCGGTGTTTCATCCCAGAAAGACAGAAAGCTTTAGGAATAAAATATGTAATTCCAAGTTGTAGATGGCTAGCATACAAGAACACAAAGTTGAGTCTGTCTGTTTACTGGCTTACTCATCTTTTTGAATGATAATTTAGACTTCCAACTGTTTTGAGTTGAGATTCAGTCCTTTAATTACATATGTTTATGTATAGTAGCAAACTTGAAGACATTATGGTAGAATGTTCTCTACTCTTGGTAATGACCCAACTATCACTCGAGCATTCGGAGCCAGCTCTCAGTAGCCAGTTTCACTCTTTCTTCTGTGCTTTTGTATTTTCCAAACTATTCACTCTGTCTCAAACTACTATGGTTTTTCCACTAATTAGTAGAAAAATATTTTGGTAATTAGCAGTAACTGTGTATTACAGCACTTATTCATCTTAATAGAATTTTTTTTCCCCCTAGTAGTAGGTGAAAGATATTCACAGAGAAGTTGTTATTCATGTTGCAGTCATGGCAGGAATACTGTTTATCCCATATATTTGTATACGGCAGCACATGAAACGTGGGGCTACTAAATATCAGCAGACTTCAGTTATTTTTATCTACTTGAGAAGAATGGGTAGTACACCTCTTTTGGAAATACACTGATTCTCCACTTCTTTCTGAAACCCTTTTCATAAGGGATGGATATGAATGTATTCAATTTTAACCTTCCACAAGGAAATCAAGTCTTTAGCCACTTGTAACGGAATATTACTGATGCTAATTAAGTTTTGCTAAATTTTATTTTCCAATAATTTCCTCCAGTGATAGTGAAAGGCATTTTTGGGGGTTATTTGTCTGGAGTTTTTTTATGTCTTCAGAACCATTTTCAATTCTTAAGGTGTTTTTTATTACCTTTAATTGATTTAATCATCTGTAATGAAAACTCAGAATAACTGTGTTTTTGTAGCTACAAAGCTTAGTATATACATCCATATGTTTTACTCTTGTTAATAATGTGCATAATCACTTTGAGGACTGACTGAAAAAATGTAATATAAGTAGTGTATTAGATACAGATTTACCTAATGTACATACCAGTGCATATATTTATTATACTTCATATAGTGTATTTTATATATATATAGGTGAAGACCATATTATACATCGCATTTGGACATTAGAAGGTGTAATTCTATTAGTTCCATTTTTTTCATACGTGAGTTGGAAAACATAAATAATGCAATTTAACTGTATGCATATTTGTATATATTTGCAAAGAGAAAATAAATGGTGGAACTCAAAATCTTCAGTTCCATCACAGGCACTGGAGAGGATGTGCTTTTTGATTGGTATAGATTTTTCTGCAGGTTCCTCTCTGTACCTTTTTTCCTTCAGATTGTCCTAACACAGTCACCTCACTTTTCTCCCTGGCGGCTTTTTTCACCTTCCTTCCTCTAAACTAGGTACTCTAGTTTAGCTGTACTCTAGCTATCTCCACGCTTTCCTTTCTCACATAGGTTCCAGTCTTTTTCCTGTCCTATTTCCACTTTTCTCCCTTTATTCCCTAGTCTTTTGTTCCTAACAGCTCTCCTGTAAACAACTTGCTGTGTGCCATCTTTCTACATTGGATTTTGCCTCAGTGAGGTAGTTTCTTTTTCATACTGTCTGAGGAAGAGGGTAAGGCATTATGAATATAAGTCAAATGCTTTTGATTTAGCACGTGGAGAGGCAGGAGATAGCTGTAGCCTCTGGATTATACTCAATGCATAGATTTTCAATGATTTTATGCTTTAGTAATTGTTATTGTAATTTTTTACCCTCCTCCCACTGCACTCTTATCCCTCCCACATGTAGTGTGGCCAGATGCCTTACATTTTCACAGGAATACTAAAAGGATATCAAAGGTCTTGATTTGCCAAGTTTTAAGTCTCATCTCCAAAAAGCAGCATTTTCCAGCAGTGTGCAGCTTTAGGCAGACACCCAGTAAAGAAAATTTCAGCCTACATGATTGAAGTGTGATAGGATTAAAGATGAGAGGATGGTTTTGTCAGGAGTAAGATGAGATAATCTTAGAACAGACAATGCTTCTAGTCTCTTCTGTTAGGAAGGTAGCCCCACACGTTCCTTGGAAGTACAGCTGAGGAGGCTGAAAAAAAAGCCTGTTAACCCTACCTTCACTGTCACCGTGATCATAGTTGGACTTCAACCACACCCCTGAAGATAGGGGTTTCTTTGATCTCATGAGTAATTGCACCTAGCTACAACCCTGGTTAGGCACCCTAAGCAGCTCTATCATCGTGCTTCCTTGTTTCTCTTCCAGCTTTTGTGTTAAATTCCCTCTTCCTCTGTCCATCCTGCTGCAGATCTTTCTTCTACGTGTTGAAGATGGCTCTCATTCCATCCAAAACCTAGCAGAGTGTGTGTAAGCAATGAGGGTGAACTACTCTTCCTCTTTTTTAATGAAATGTTTGTTAAAAGGAATGTCATATCCTTGACAAGTGAGCAGTCTGACTTACATAATAATTTGTAGATGTATGGGGAACATAGAAGTTTGTTCATCAAGGAATACACATGTGCATAGGACAACATTTACTTCTCTTTTGTGTCTCACACCTGTGTCTGTCAAGCTTCTGAGGTGTTCTGCTAAACTGCAGAAAAGAATACTTTTGATAGACATATCCACTTCCACTCTTCTTTGTTTTTTCAAATTAAAAAATCACAGTGGATGATAGTTGAGGTTTCAGGATCCTGAATTTGTGAAGAGTAAATATGTCAAGCCAAAATAATTTATTTCTGTGAAAGAAAAGCATGCCTTGTTAAGTGGTACATGTCATATAACTTCTGTAAAGCGTTGACATTAACTGGAATAAAGAGTAGTAAGCTACATAAGTAAAAGGTGTGGGTCAACTGGTAGGTGGTAGCTATATCAAAAAGAAGTTACAGCAGATTGTAGGTGAACAGGAATTCATTTGCCATATCGTTATTGATTGATTTGTGAATCTGATGAATCATTTTAGCTCACACGCATACATTTGATCTGGATCAGCTTTGAACAAGTGATAATATTCCAGACATGAGATGTGATGGTTTGTGTCTACGTTGTGGTAGCTGCAGGAAAACAAGTAACACTTTTGACAGAGTAACCTTAGCTTCTCAAAAATGTTTAAATATATTTGCATGAATAAGGAGTTCTAGTTTGTCAGAGTTTCGCAGCTGTGATGTTTAGTGCAGTATCCTACATCGTAGAACTAATACACAGCAACATTGAACCATTACCTGAATCACCAGAGTTGTGGTCTTGCAACAAAGGAGTAATAGGTGGCCTGTAAATATGTCTAGAATTGTGGAACTAGGAAGATCTTGGATGTGAAAGCACAGCTGGTGAGGACAGATCGATTGAACTGACTTAGGGTAGACTGGAGAGAAATGAAACAGTGTTCAAATGTCCAAAAGGGACAGCTGCTGAAAAGATGAAGTAATTTAATCAGAAGGACAAGAAACAATATGCTGAAATTATAGGAACAGTTGCATTAAATCCTAGGAAAAATCTTCCAGCTATAAAAATTTTAATTTCTTTATAGTTGGATAGAATAGTTTGCTTACAGGGGTTTTGAAATTAGCACTTTTTGGGGATTTTAGAAAGAGTGTAGAGAAATACTTATGAGAAATAGCATAGGTAGACCTGATTCTGCCCTAGAGCACAAAGAGAATTAGATGATTTCCTGGGGCAGCCCCACTAGGGGTGTGTGGGGGGGTTGTTCTATATTTAGTAATCAGACTAATTTCAACATCTGAATTTTCTTAGTTAGGGTGGTTTACAGTAAATCTTACCCTGAAGTGACAGTACTATCAGTAATTGTGACATGGTTGCCATTGAAGGGAAAATGTCATATTCCTCCTGCTGGGTGCAGACGGAAAAATATGCCAGTGGCTACTGCTGTTTCCTTGGCATGCTACAGCAATCCAGGATCTAATACTCTTCTTACCGTCATAACACAGACCGAGTTAACAAATGGAGATAGCACTCTTTGTATGGACAACAAAAGTTTCATCAATTCCTCTGACTGCTTTCTTCACCTTATGATTATTACCTGATACCTTTTGTTCAAGCCCGTGGTTGTATTGCTGTTCTGTATTTCCTTGTGTGCTGGATAGATCCTGAATGGGGATACATATAAGTCATTTTGTTTGCTCTTCACCCATTAACTGGCAACGTGTAAAAAAGGCAATGTCATGTATTTCTCTAGAATGTCAACTAATGAAAACAGAGCGACCAAAGCCGAACACATTCATTATCAGATGTCTTCAGTGGACCACTGTCATAGAGAGGACGTTCCACGTAGACACTCCAGAGGAACGGTGAGGGTTTTGTTCTTGTTTTCGTTTTTGTGATCCTTGCACAGAAGCCTCAGCACAGTAATCAGCACTTGGAACCGTGGCATTCTGAGCACATGTGAGCAGTTAGTTAAAGATTTTTAAGTCAGTTTCTGTAAAATATTATCTGAGCTCTTAACTAGTGTAAGAGTTGCCTGCGAGTAGGTGGGATAAATGTGTTCAAATAAGCCAAAACTATGTCATGATATGTCTCTGAAGTGTTAAATTTTGAACATCCAAAGCCTGGATTGAAATATTTCCAGCCTTGCTGTCTTACTCCTCCTAATGTGCTCCTTTCTCTTGGCACAGAAAGCAGCATGCTTATTATAATTTATTTTATGTTGGCTTATTAGTTTTTCATGTTTCAGTAAACATTCACAAACTCTTAAGAATTAACTTTTTTAATGCACCAAAAACTTTTTTAATGCATGTAGTAGATACGGGATAATGCACTCAAATTTTCCATACTCTGTCTACGCTTAGATGCACTGAATCTTCCCGCTGTGGACATCTGTCCTTTTGAGACTAGTACTATGATCTGGCTATTATTTTTTGTATCAGTAAATAACCAACAACTTTGCTTCTTCTGTTGTTTCACTTGGAGGTTTTACTTTATTCTACCTTGGTACTGTGTCTCCACCCTGTGCAGTGCAGTACCTCTTCTGTGCAGTGCAGTACTTCGCACTGCATTCAGTGTTGGATACCATGGTAATATCCCATATCCCTTGCTGGCTGAGCAAAAGGCAGCAGGTCCCGTGCTTGGTGTGGGGCTGCTCAAGGGCAGCCTGGTGTGTCTGTGCTGCTCAGCTGGCCCTGCTTGTCCCTCCACAGAAACCATCACCTGGGCCTGCCCCTCAGTGCAGCCACGGGTTTTTAGGATGCTTGTAGGAATTCAGTTACCTTTGGGGGCCTTTTTTGATGGAAATTTGAGAAAAAGCCTGTAAGTTGAATTTTAAGAGGAGATGGACAAAGAGTTTAACATGTGATATGGTTTAAGAAATCTTATTGTTTTTTCTGTGAAAATGTCTTGAAGGGAGGGGGAATACCAAAAAGTGTCTTAAAATAGCAAGTTATTATGAGGTAGTATTGCATAAGAGATGGCATCCTGTGCTCTCAGGTGTATTATACCTGGAACAAGTGCTTTCAAGTTTCCACTAGTAAAATACTTAGAGAATCAGAAACTGCTAGTTCTTGAAGTTACCCATATAGTGTGATCCTTTCTGGTCAACTTCACCACCTTCAACAAAATGCAGAATTTGGAAGGAAATTGAAGCGATTAATTAATATGAGTCTTTTGCTGTGTAACATGAGAATTGAACATTGAAGCAATATAGCATGTGAAAAACCTTATGAACTATGTAATGTATTTTATGAGTTTCTAATAGAGATGTTGGCTTGTTCATGATAGGGAAGAATGGACAGAAGCAATCCAGGCTGTAGCAGACAGACTTCAGAGGCAAGAGGAGGAGAGGATGAACTGTAGTCCAACTTCTCAGATAGACAATATAGGAGAAGAAGAGATGGATGCTTCAACAACCCATCATAAAAGAAAGGTAATGACCTTAAAAAATAACTGACAGGGCTCATATGTAAATAACCTTTGTAGACTGGTCTAGTTGGGTAAAGCAATATGCAGGGAATAGTATTTGAACATAAATTTCAGTGTATTGTAAGCATCACAGTACTTATTTGTTTGATTTCAATAAAGCTGAACTGCTCTAGTTTTTTTATTTGTTATGCTATCTGATATGGCACTTCTGATAAACAAAGTTCAACCATTCAGGCACATACTAACATTCTGCTTATTGTTTAACTATTATTTCACCCTTTTGTTTGTTTACTGTTTCAGAAGTATGGTAATAAAATATTTTCTTTGGACAAGTACATTTGCCCCTTTTCTCATGTAAATAATACCCAGTGCAAATTAGGTAATTTGCATGAGAAAGGCTAACAGGATCTGGCTTTTAATGACCTTGGTTTTTGCTAACTTGGGAAATAAGTTTGCTTGAGTTTTCAGTGGAGTGAGAGAAAACAGGATTTTATTTTTCTGCAGTCCTTTACAGCTTTTGATGTAAGTAGGAACAGCTGCATTGTTGTCTGTAACATACTTGTGGTTGCATCTCCAGAGTCAACAGGTTAAACACTCAACTAAGAGCATGTTTTAAAGACCTGATGCCACTCAAAGTTTGCTTATGTGTCTCCATTTTGTCCTGTATGGCCTACTCTTGAAGAATGGATCATTCAAACTGATGACTCATTTACAGAGTTGACATGATTCCAGAAATGCACTGAAATTGCATGAAAAATAATAGCCAGTTTACACAGGACTGGCTTCACTCTTCCTAGCTAGAAGTGAAGCCTGTAGAAAACAAAGTAGAAATCTGCTGACAGAGCAAAACAGTCTTACAGCTCATATAACTAAATGCCTTTGAGTGATGAACAATGCAAGAAATGGTGAACATTTCTCTATTTACTAATAGAGCATGTTTTGTATGTTGCACTACATAAAGTAAGAATCATAGAAAAATCAGGGCTGATAACTATACCCTTAGGAATGTAACAAAGGTGTCATAGGTATCTTTAGTTATATAATGTCCTAATTTTTGAGAACTTGAGTTTGCAGTCCAAACAGAGATCTTTTATGCAGTTTCATTGTGTGTGAATTTCTAACCTTTGTCTGCTATAGAAAAAGGTATAATCGATTATATAGAGCTGTAACAATACTCTGAACATATATTATTAGGCTGACGTTGAACTTTTAGCCTGGTGGCATGGATGTTTAATGACTGTGCTCCAGGGTAAAATATGACAAGTGACAGCAAGACAGAGGCACTATTTAAGATATGTCAGCCTTGTGAGAGGCAGTGTGATTATGTGGAAGGGATTTAGGTTTGCTCTGTTAAAGATCTGAGCACTGTTCCAAGCCTGTGTATCCTCTTACGAAACCACTGCATAACAACACTCGATTTCAAGGTGTCAAAATTAATGCTCTCTGATACAGATAGTTTATCTGGAGTGTGCTCTCCTTGTTCACAGTGCAGCGTGCTTTCCCATGCAACAAAAGGGGTTGTGGGAACAGGAGGAGGAGGATCTGTTTTGTTTCTGTCTTGCCACTTGTTCTTTAAGAAATGCTGAAATAATATGCTGGGACAGTGTATGGGCGGTGCTACAGAATATTTAATGGCTTTGGCAACAAGCCAAAAGCAAAATCTACAAAACAAAGGTGAAATGAAAAATGGTGGTGAATCAACACCTAATAATAGAGCAGAATAACAAAACTAGGAAGAAAAAGATAAATAAAAAGATAATGAAGTAAAAAAAAGAAAAAAAAATAAAAACAATAGAGCCAAAACTCAGAATCCCATTATCCCACTACAGATTTTTAACTGTTGGAAGACTTTAGTGAAAGGGAAGATTTTGGAATATAAAATATTAAGTGACCATTATGATAGGGAATTGCCACTGCCTCCATCTTAATTGAAATTGTGAAAAATAGGTCTTTTAAGACTGTTTCTGTTTTGTAGAAATGTTTCTGAAAAGCTGTTGTTTAAGCTTTCATAGTAGTTAATGTAATCAGAACCATTTCAGTTAAGATGACTTAATGCATTTTTATTGCTTTTTTTTTTTTTTTTTTTTTTTTTTTTTTTTTTTTTTTTTTTTTTTGTATTGGATTTCTTTCCTTTCAGGGATTTTTACACAATGTGTCCTTTTTTGACAAAAGCTTGTTTTGTCACCTGATTTTACATCTAAGCCCAGTGAATTTTGCTTGTGCATGCACCAGATGGTATACATATGAGTAGAAGAGCATAATCAGATTAAGAAACAAGACAGAGAGGAGTTGGGCCTGTTCTTCTCTGAAAAGGTAGCGAAAAGAAAACAGCCTTTAGGATGTGAAACTTGATTTGAGTAGACACGACAGCTATGTCCCTGGTTAGATTAGCTGGAAGAACCAGAAGCACCTCTTCTTTTTCCCAATTTTTTAAAATGGTGTCAACGTGCAATTTAAGTTTTACACATCACTAAAATTTGTAATACTGGAAATTCTTAGCAAACTGCTTTTATTTCTTGCTGTACTTCTATTGCTTCTTAGTAGAGTTTTTCTCTGATGAAGTCAGATGAAAACTCCATGTGGTATAATCATTGTGCACATCAGGAATTTAAAAACAAAAGTTAGTTTCTTTGGTAGGAATTTCCAACACCTATGCTAGGGTGTATTCTTTTGAACAGATTATCCATAGGGGATGGTGTGTTCAGATGGTCAATAGATACTCCCATAGGGGAATAAGAAGGTTTTATAGAAGGCTGAATATCATAACATTTTTTTTTTGGTTAGTGCAGTCTCCTGTGGCTTCATTGCTTTTTCTTTATTTACAAATTTGATTTGCAGGTTGCAGGATGAATAAATAACAGATTTTTCAGAGGAAACCTAAAAGTAATGTAAAGAAGAAAAAGATTCAGAACTTGGAGTACAGTAGGGATGAAAAACTAGGGAAAGTCATGAAGGAGAAAGAACCCAGCCTTATGGGAGCCTCCAAACTTGCTTACCAGCTTCCGTCAGGTTTAGGAAGTATTTCCATTTTTCCACCAGTTTTCAGTACACCCCTAGCTATGGCATCTGTGTTTTTATCTCCCAAGGTCTTGTGTTCTTTGGCAGACTCTTTGAGTTACCCTGCACTGCGTATCAGCTCTAAGCCTTCTGCTAAGCTTCTAAGGAATGAGAGCATCAGGAGACTTTATTCTTAGAACTAACACTAACGCCATAATGTGCTGTTAAGCCATGGCTCAAAATCTTGCAAACCTATTACCTTTCTCTTATAAATATACATATATTTTTAACTTGTTTTCACTGAGCTTGCATCTAGATTCATGACTGCTTTGCTGAACATTATGTAAGCAAATTTTGGGCAAATCAGTCTTTCAATTTGACTGGCTTGCTGCCCTTAGCATCAAATCCATGTCTGTGATCAGTTGAGCCAAGATCCTCCTTCTATGTATGGGCAAAGGGCAGCTTTTCTGATCTGGTTTTATTCAGACTCTGATGGTCCGTCTCTAATTCCAGTGTCTTAGAGAAAATCAGAAGTGTGGGAGAAGTTACTCCTTTGAGGCTGCTTGGGATCCCATAAATTTGTGACTGTTAGAAGGGATAAGTTGTTACAGTCCCTAGCTCAGTATTTTTTATCAATAAAGCTGTCAGCCACTCTTTGTCAGGGAACACGATAGCTTATGACTGAAGGATTCTGCCCTGAATTACTCATATTCTGCCTGAATTGTGTTTTGAATGCATTTTTAATTTTTCATGGGTTTTTGTCAATATTCACTGCTTTTGCTCAAAGGCAGTTGTTTCCTGCTTGATGGTTGTCATAGAACTGTCGAGTAGATAACCTGACCTTCCAAAGTACTGAATGTGATAGCTGAAAAGTCTTACCTTTAGTTGATTGAATTGGATCACAGCTCTACATACTACCTCATGCACTGCGAGTTATCGCACATTATACTAGTTTTTGGAAAAGCTGACTCTTTAAGGATTTCTCTGGTAACAAACTTTAACTTCACACTCAGTTGTGTAAAGTGGGTAAAATCTATACCAAGCCTTTGAAATCTCTGTTACTCGTATTTCGTGCTGGGATAAACGCAGTTTTGTTCCTCCTGATGTGAGGTGGTTTGGGCAACAAAGCAAGATCTATCACTGCAAAATGTTTGTGTGAGCATCAAGGTTAGTTTGCTTAGAAGCTACCAATCAACAATTACACGGGAAAAAGATTTAATTCCTCTTGATATAGCTAGAAAATTGATATATGGGAAGCATCTTCTCCTTAATAAAGCTTTGAAACACCCAGGTATCCAGGTGTTAAATAGAGTGTTGAAGACTTTTTGCAGCTTTGAAGTTGCAGGTTGAACACTTAAAAGCTAAGGAATTGCACATTAATGTGGTTGATGGAACTTCAGTTCTACCTCTTATGTGAGCAGATTGCAAACTGACTCGAGTGAAAAATTGCATAAATTACTTTCACAGTTTTCCGACAGCAAATTCAGATCCACAGTAATAGTATCACGCACTTGAGCTTAAAGGAATAAATAATTTCAGAAGGAAATTTTGCCCTTTATTCTTTTGCACAAGCGAATGTATTTTGCTGCCACTGTTTGTTGATTGCACATCAGGGATATGCCTGATACCTCCACACCTGGAATGTGTGTGAAATATGTAGGCAATGTTAAGAGGTATTTCTGGTAGAGATAAGGAAAATACTAATTCTGTTGTGGAAAATGCACATAGAAGTTTATCCAGAACAGCAGTATCCATCAAAACTGCCTGAGGCCACAACTAGTGATAGAAAGAGACACTAGGAAGATGAAAGATAAGGGATGATCTTTTTCTCTCACAAAACAGGATGAGGTATATTTAACTTAGCAAAACTGAGAGTTTAAAGAGTATAATTACTCTTTAAAAATGTTTTGAGGTATACTTTTCACAAAGGAAGAAAGGTCATTGATACTGTGGGACAGTACTATTAACAAGAACAGGTGAGTGTGTTTTCTTTCTATTATTAGAAATTTTAACTGCTTTTCTCCAGGCTCCTGGGTTGCAGCACCACAAAACTCGGTGGTTTTGTGGTGCTGCAACCAAGCCAGTAACACAGCACAGTGAAAGATGTGCTGTAGAAGCACACAGTGATTGGCCAAGTAAATTCTGCTGTCAACTCAAGGCAAACCTGTGCAGTCACTGCACTCTCAGTATTGTTCTGTTTTTTCTCTACATCCTCATCTTTGCATCTAATGCATAGACCATGGAGTTGATGCTTCTGAACTGTCAGTGAAATGAACTTGTAAAACTAAGATGGTTATTGACTCAAACTTCGGGCTCAGGAAAGTGGCTATACTGCTTTGGGATCTGAGATCATCTGGTCATATTCTTACCATGTGTGACACTCCAGCTGAGCTGATAAACCTACTAGACGCGATTTGTCTGTCGATGGAACCAGCTCTTGGATGTACTGTGTTTAACCTGCAAAACCAGGGCAGTAATAGAGTCACATGAAAGATGAAAATTTGCCACCTCCTCCTTTTCAGAGCCAGATTGATAAATATAAATACCATGTAATTGTAATCTGTACTGAAATTTTAAAAAGTCTACCTGTAATGCAAAGGATGCTGTGGAGCCTTACAGGACAATATTTCCGTGAGGATCATGTATGTTTCAAAAAAGCCATCAGTGCAGTGGTTGGTGTTGTGCAAAACCTACTGATAAGCCGAGTTTGTGTGTCCCTGGTAATGCAGGAGTGGATGAACTTAGATGTGGAGCATTCTTGAAATCCTGGTATAGGCTAAGGCTTTGTTCTGTGTGTGCTTTGTAAAAATAAAGGTGTGTGCAATTGGCTTTAGAGAATTAAAATAATACTATTGAACGATTTATCCTGGTGATTTAATGATTGCTGTTAGCTGCCTTCTTTGCCTTGGTCTACAGTAGCAAGACCAGTGTTTGGGTACTCAGCTCCCCCCCCCCGACCTGGAAGACAGGGAGGGGGAGCATAATGAAACCCCCATAATCCAAGGGGAAATGTTCAGTGATCTGATCCATGCTGTAGTGTGTCCAGAGAGGGGCAATGGAGCTGGTGAAGGGTCTAGGGCAAAGTCCTGTGAGGAGCAGCTGAGGGAGCTGGGGATGTTTAGCCTCAAGAAAGAGTCTCAGAGGGGACCTTATTGTTCTCTGTAACTGCCTGAAGGGAGGGTGTAGCCGGAGGAGGGGGGTTGATCTCTTCCCAAGTAAGAAGTGATAGAATGAGAGAAAGTGGCCTCAAGTTACTCCAGGGGAGGTTTAGAGTGGATATTAGAAAAAAATTTCTTCATTGAAAGAGTAGTCAAGGATTGAAACAGGCTGCCCAGGGAAGTGGTGGATGCACCATCCCTGGAGGTATTTAGAAGACATGTGGCACTTCAGGACATGTTTTAGTGGTAGACTTGGTAGTGCTGGGTTGACTGCAGGACTTGATGATTATAAAGGTCTTTCTCAACCTAAACAATTCTGTGATGACAAACTTAATCATAGAAGTGGGCCTATTTTTGTAAACTATTCTTATTTTATCGGTAGCAGGATTTGGTTATATGTTGTAACTGGATAACCTATGTCTTGCTGATCCTTGTTCTTTGCTCCTTATAGACAATGAATGATTTTGACTACTTAAAACTACTGGGCAAAGGCACATTTGGCAAAGTTATCCTGGTCCGAGAGAAGGCTAGTGGCAAATACTATGCTATGAAGATTTTGAAAAAAGAAGTAATTATTGCAAAGGTAAGAAAGGTTATATTTTTAATACTGGGTCATTTTAAAGAATGGAATAATCAATATTTAATACATAAGGTGTTTTGATTTTTGATGATAACTTAGTTTGATGGAAGTATGTGTGTATCTTCAGAAAACAAGAATGCAAAAAAACCAAACATATAGTCATTTTGCATGCCTTTTCCCAGTATTTTATACTCTAGAGTGTGCTAAAACAGAGAGTTCACTGGGCAGGAATATAGTGTAATGTGAGTTTATACAAGAAAAGGTGCATTGTGGGCTATATTAGATACTTCACATTTTTTTCTAAGTCAGTTGCAGGTTTATTTATATAAACACATTTAATTTAGTGGGCCTGTGTTCTGTTCCTGCTATGTTATATAAGATTGCTATGCATGGGACTAGCGATTCCATTTTTTCAGTTTTTGAGAAACATGGACAGTCTGAAGCTGATGTCTGAAAAAATGGTTTAAACTGCCATTGTCCAATCACTTAAACTTGATTAGTGTCATTAGCTCTTTGCTTGGTCATAATATCATTCAAGCTTAAACTTAGACCATCTACTCTGAGCTTTGTTTCTAGCAGTTCTGAAGTTTTGAATCCCACTGACACAGAACAAGTTGAAAGCAAGAAACCTACATACATTTATCACCATGAGACACAATTAAAAATAATCCCAGTTATTAAATAAGGACATTTTGAGGGATGTGGATCTGACTGAGATTTTTGAATGCTTGATATCAGTATCCATAAAACCTGAATGTGTATGGGTAAATACTGTTTTACATATATTAAATATTAAAATATCCTTCAGATTTGTCTGATTTTCCTATTGGCTTATGCAAACAGGGCTTACAAGAGTTTTTCAGTCTATGTTTATTTGTCTGTCACTCACTTTCTAATAGCTTTAGAATGTGTAGATCAGTTTCAATTAAATTTGGTAAAGGAATAGAAGCCTCAAAGACAATTCTATTTCCTTGAGTATTGTTAAAATGATACTTTTTACAGAGGGAGAGACTTAAATTTATGTCATCAGCACAGAAGAGACCTTAGCAGCTGTCTCGTGTGCAGAGACACACAGCCAAGTCAGCACATACATGGTTTGGACTAACAGCAGCAGAGAGTGCCCTTTTCTTCTTCATAGTCAAGAGATACAGGAAGAACAGAGGGTATTGCTGCTGCACTCTCCTGATTCTGCATGGGAAGGAGCACCTCAGTAGCCCTCCTTGTAAGACCTGGCAGCAAGCTCTGTGGTTTGCCCTGTGGGTATCCGAACCTGTCTGGTTGCTGCATGCTGTGCCTCAGTCTCCAGCCTGACATCCTTGACCAGTGTTGTGCTCACCCCTGGCATCTGGGGGTCCTCAGGAGATCTTATGAGCTCCTTTTCTGCAGCTGCTGGTTTGTATCCTTCCAACCTTCAGAACATTTCAGCTTGTTTCTTTGTATCAATAACATATGAAACAGATTTTTAGATTTCAGGGGCTTCTTAATTACTTTGCTGCCTGCTACAATATCACTGACTTTTTAGACTGGTTAAAGCTGGTTATTGGGTAACTTTGTATAAGGTGAGCAAAAATTCTTGTTCATAGAAGTACATATAAAGGTAGAGAAATTTTGAAGAAATCAGAGATGCAACTGTTTACATTTGAATTTAGCTATCTAGCCCAGTCAGCATGTGAACATGCCATGGGGATTTATCAATAGCATTTAGCTCTGGAGATTAGTGCTAAGGATATGGTCACTAGGTAGAATAGATCTGCAGTCCCAACTCAGCACCTAAGTAATAGAATATACACTTTAGAATCACAGAATGGCTTGGGTTGGAAGGCACCTAAAAGATACCTCGTTCCAACCCCCTGCTGTGGGCAGGGACACCTTCCACTAGACCAGGTTGCTCAAAGCCCCATCCAACCTGGCTTTGAACCTCCAGGGATGGGACATCCACAGTTTCTCTGGGCAGCCTGTTCCCAGTGTCTCACCACTCTCACAGTAAGGAATTTCTTCCTAACATTTAATCTAAATCTCTCTTGTTTTAGTTTAAAACCATTCCCTCTTGTCCTGTTGCTACCTGCCTGTGCAAAAAGTAGCCCTGTAGAAGGTTATACCCCTAACAGCATAGTATGAAGAAGTGGTGCATTGACAGCTGTATAGCATCTGCCCAGTTCAGACTAAATCTGTTTACCCTAAGTTTACATGACAGATTAATATCACACCTACGAGGAAATTACTACCAGTATTACAGACTCCTGAGGCAATGCCAGAAAAGCTGGCCATTGCCAGCTTTTTATGCCATATATCTGGTGAACTACAGAGGTTTAAAAATAAATAAATAAACAAACCTTTATGCTTGTTTTTCTCCTTGAAGTGTTTTTGTTTTTCCCCCTGTATGTGGTTGTAGTGTATATACTCAGTGTTGCACTGCTGTTCAGCTAAATGGCATCGTAATTTATTACCACTGACTCTGTTGTTGTTGTTCAACTTCCTATTTTGACAATTTTTAAAGTCTAATTTAAAACTCCTGGCATCTGTGTTTACTTTCCGGTTTAATAATACCTTATCTTCAGAGCATAGTCTGATAAGCATATGTGTAGTACAGTAATGTTATATTGGTATTATTTGTGGCAATAATAATGTATACTCTGAGTAAATATATTTACTTCTGCAGGATTACAGTTGAAGTTTGAGGCACACTAGGGTAGTCTTTAGTTCTGTGTAATATAAAGCTCAGTGGTAGCTTGGCACTACAGAAAATGGCTACACCTTCCCAGCGGCTCCCAGGCTTTTCAGGCCTGGCCCCTGGCAGCCTGGGGAGGGGGGTTCACAGCATGTGTTCCATGCAGAATTGTATAAAATGGCTGTGTATTCATACTGTGAACCCCCTAAGAGTTCTGCTTTTCTCCCTAGCCCTCAGGAGCTGCTGGTGTTGTAGCTCAGGGTGAGCCCTCTGCCCGCCGTCCTCTCTGCAGCCCCGGCGGTGTGAGGGGCCACAGCTGTCCCTCCCCAGTCTCCTTCTCTGCCACCCGTGTGGTGCCCGCCCCAGGGGCTGGGCAGAGGGCCTGTGGAGGGAGCAGGGAACAAACAGGAATGGGCTTGCCAGGAAGCAAACAACCACAGTGACTGGGTTAGTTTCCTTCTGTCGCTTTGGTACAGAGCTCATTTTTATCTTTCCTGTTCAAGCTCACGGACAGGAGACTGTCACCGTCTCTCTCCAAACTGCCTCTTTTCCAAATTGCGGCTGAAAATTAGTTGGGGGTTGTGCAGACATCTCCCTTTCCTGAGGATGAGGCCGGTGTCCTCAGGGAAGGAGGTCAGCCTGGTCAGAGGAGCACTGCTCACCGCTGGGCTCCTCAGGACAGCTTGGGTGGATAAAACCAAAACCAACACCAAACCAAGTGAAAGTTTCAAAACAGAAAACCTGGCTTTACTTAACACTTGGCTGGATGAGTCTGGGTTTTATATTTGCCTGTCAGTTACTCCATGTGTATGTGTCTCGCACATTGGTTTAGTCTCTCTGTAGATACATTGTTCAGGTGATTCATACCAGAACTGTGAAGTTGTGATGACTATGTTTTTAAGCTATCAAATCCAATATTATAATTTCTTTCTTCCCTGAATTGTATGTACAGGCTTCATTTTAAAGCAAGAAAATAAGAAAACCAAATAAAATATATTAAATCATGTTTTGTTAAATATTGTCTCAAAAAATGTGAAGGTTCATTCATTTTTCAAAACTGTGCGGCAGCTTTCTGCTTTTGAAAGTGTTGGTCTTTTCCTTATAATTAGTTAAACAATTTTATATCTTAATTCAGACTTATTTCTTCTCCTCTTTATTTCTCAGGATGAAGTGGCTCATACTCTTACAGAAAGCAGAGTATTGAAAAACACCAGACACCCTTTTTTAACAGTAGGTATTGGGACTAGTTTTAAGTACATTAGCGGGTAATATTTAACATCAGTTATGAACATATTTTACAAATTTTGAATTCTTTCTCATGATGATTTGTAAACAATCAGTAGCTATCTGGTGCTTATGGGATCCTTTATCAGGATATGTTATTAAGAATTCAGAAATAAAGTTTCTAATAAATTTGTTAAGCTTTACTGTACTGAAAACAAATTTAATTGTAGAACTGTGCAACTGTTGTGCAATTTTTTGTAGTTTTTGTATATGAACACTTTTAAAATAAAAGTTATTAATTTCATAGAGGTGTAAGTATTTTTTACCAAGAAAACATAATTCAGAATTCAGTAGAACAATAAAAATAACTATTTGTTCAAAATAAGTAGCTCACAGAGCCACAAAACTCAAACCCCACTACGTTTGTCTTCATATGGTTAATATTTAATAGAAGGGAAAGACTGAAAAGATGAAAATTTTGAGACTTATGGCAAATTACAATTAACTGATTTAGCTTTACAGCTGACTTTCTTCTGTAGAAGTAATTCTGATATTAAAAAAGATTTTCCTTTATCTCAAAATATAATGAACATGCTTTTTGAGACAGGAATTTTTTTTTCTTTTTTGTACTAAAATATCAAAGTATAGCATGGAAGCTTTCCTGTTTAGAAAAACTTAAATGTTTTGGAAAGCAGAGGGTTGCATTTACATTGGTGGGCCAAAATATTCTTGGAAATTCAGTAGAGACAAAAGAGATCCTGCAGTATTTCTTGAATTAGAGTACAATAGTAAGCGGGAGTAAGGGTACCTCCCATCGAATAATGCAACAACGTTACTGCAGTTGTATCTTCTTATCTTTCTGTTGTTCTTCAGCAAGTTTTGTCACATGAGTCTTAGGCTTGTTACGTGTAGTTCTACTACATTTCATTTCTTTTAGGCCAAGTCTTCATCTGTAGATTTTCCATGGTATCATTGATAAGTCAACATTGATAAGTCAAAAATTTTAATTAAGATAATAACATCTGTTGTCATATCTTTAAAATGATATGACAATTAATATATTAATTTGGCACTTAGCATTCTTAACATTCCATAATATGAAACTAGAGAGTCCCTGCTTTGGAAATGAAAGCATGCTGGATGTTAAGATCACTTTTAAGATTTCATTTGGGAGAAATGAAAAACAATATGATAATCTCTCTCTTCATGGGCACTGTGGAAGTGGACATCATAGAGTAAATGAGTGGAAATAACTGGTACTGTGTATGGCAGTAAGAAATGAGGTACAAAATTGTGTGTTTTAGTAGCCATTTAATACTTCATTGTAATAAGCATGATGTTTTCGTATCAGCAAACATGTGACAGAGATTAGGTAATGCTTGAAAGTTTTTGTGTTAATTCATCTCAAGCTCCAGATAGAAAACTACGCTTTTAATTGCTCTTAAAGTTCTTACCAAAATCAAAATTTTCTACTTTAAAAGATAAGATTAAGTTTTGTTACAATTAAAGTGCAAGATGTTGGGTTAATATAAGATGATAATTGGTTTGATTTTGCTGTTTTCTTTGCAAGTCCTTGAAATATTCCTTCCAGACAAAGGATCGTTTGTGTTTTGTGATGGAGTATGTTAACGGAGGAGAGGTGAGTTTAAGAAAGATGTTCTGCACTTGTAACAGTAAGGCTGTCAGTGGATTACACTTTTAAGGTTATATTTTTCTTGCCTTTTTGATTTCTAGTATCTTTAAAGGGTGGGTTTTTTTTTAAATTAAACTGTTTTACTTAAAAAAGAAGTTGACATGTTTTTGTAACTTGGCTGTCAAAACTAGTTCCTCTTCTGTAAAAATTAGATTGCTGTGTAGTGAGAGATAATTTAATGCTAGAGAAATGATTACAAATAGCTCGCTTATTGTTTTTTTTATTTAAGCATATTATAGCATGTCCTGGCATGAAACAGTCATAATCCAGTGTAAAGAAGCAAAAATAATGTTGACAAGTCTTACTTTTGTCCTAATATGAAATGTGTGCTCTCTTTGCTATAACTATTACACACATCTATTTAGGAAGAGTGGAGCGTTCGTGTTTTTCATTGCTTCTCTCCCCTTCACTTGCTGTGTACTCTGGAAATTTCAACTAAAGCACTAAACTTCTTAGAGTGTTGTTAGCTTTGAAACCATTGCTGTCCTCCAGCTGTTTACTAAAGAATGATACATCGAGAATGATGCCCAGCAAATGGAATTAGAGAACTGCAATCAAAGAAGAGGGCTTTTATATACCTTTTATGTGCTGTTTGCTCTTGAGACTCTCTTGTTACAATGTGAACTGGGGGATTTTCCTTATTTTGTCAACTATATGCTTCACGATAATGTTAAAGGACTAAATGTTTCCACTAGGAGGTTTTTTTTTTTTAATTAAAAGACTCTTTCTTCATTCAGGAATTGCTGTGGCATGATACATAATGTTTTGCATTATGTTTTAGCCGTCTTCTCCTGCAATAAAGCTGTGCTTAGCTATAATCCCAATCCTGCAGCCCGTTTGGATCCCAACTCGTCCTTGGCCATCCTCTACCAGTCGTGGCTAAATATGGTGCTACAGGGTTCTCATATGGGAGGATAGCTTGTTTGACTCAAAGGATAAACCCAGTTCTGCACATCACAGGTGTTAAACCAGATAAAAAAATGTGCCTCAGCAGTAAAGGCATAACAGCCTTCTCTTGGACACTCAGCTGGCTTATTTGACATTGAGTTTACATCACCAATATTAAGTCAATGCTGTCTGCAATGAGTTTTAAGTATTGTCTTATAAATTAGCTAATTCTGCATAGTTTTCCTCTGTGTAAGATCTTACTGCATTTCTGTAATCTCTGGGGAGACAGTTTGAAAGTATGTTAACATCATCCTGTAATTTAGCTGTTTGTCTTTTTGAAAGGTACTTTTCCATCCTGTTTGAATGAAGAGCAGAGCCCACAGAGGATGTTTTCAACTCCTTTCTTATGACTGAGGATGCTCTGACAGTGTTTTGGTCAGCTGTAGTTTGGTCAATGCATTTGTCTGCCCTGGGTGGTGCAACTTTGTGGCTACGACTTTGAGTGTCGTGTGTCATGGGTTTGTTGGTGGCAGCCTGCTTTTGCTTATGGGATTTGAGCAACTGCAGTGTACTTGTGCCAGGATTGGGTTGCTTTCTTCCAGGTATGATGCTGCTGTTTGTCACTGTTGCTCACGTACTTTGCTGATGATTCCCTAATTCAGTGAAGCTAACTCTAAAGTTTTGCCACAGTGGGAAATAATGGCCTTTTGAGAGTAGGCAGTTTTCTCTGAGGAAACTCTCTTGATTTGCCTACGTGCTTCTCTTTGACTAGAGAACTGGAATAATAAGTTGGACAAACAGTCTTTTTTAATAGGAAAATTTTTAATCTTGCCAAATTTTCTTGTGAATTTCAGACTTTAGTCAGTGTCTGCCAAAAATACAGAGGATTTCTTATTTGTAAAAATAGCCTTGTCATTAACTCAGTTACTGAAAGTAAGTTGCTCAAAGTTTAGCCAGCATTTTAGCCTATTTGATACACAGACTTTTTCTTTCGCTGCTTCTTTTTATCTACTATTCTGTCTGTGTTCCAAGGAAGTTACATTTCCTTACGTATTCTGACTGTTGAAGGTGATGAAAACTCATCTTTTAATTATATCCTTCCAGTGGGAAACTGACCGTAGATGTACCATGTTGCTTTTGAGTCTCTCCAGTGCTGTGCTACCTTCAGTGTGTTTCTGTTTAAAACTCCTTCAGATTAAATATATCTTTTTAGGCAAACTCTTGTGCCTGAATCCATTTGGTGGGAATTCTCATGGGTTATGTCTTTCAGGAGCACCATTACCCAAACGGTTCTCCTCATGAAGGAGTTCTTAAAGTTTGTATACATATTCTTGACTCCTACCCAGGTGAAAGCAAGAAAATGCCACAATTTAGGCTTCTGCACTAGTACAGTAATAAAAACTGTGGTCAGTAGTAGGAGTCTTCGCTTTCTATGGCTAGAAAGGAAAACATTCAAGGAAGGGGGCACAGAACTTCATACTGAAGAAGAAGAAATTGTGTTAAAATTATTGTAAGCACGAATCTTTTATATCTATTAAAAATCTAGATACACAGGGAAGTTAATATCCCTCTAGAATAATGACAATTTATCGTTGCCTTACCTTGCCTATGTAACTTGAAGTTGGTTGGGCTTAGTTAATAAGAGAACATGTTACAATGAAAATGTAACTGCATCAGTTTTACTGGTCTGTGTGTGTGCTCTTTTACAGTGTACAAGGTGTTACAGTAAAGAATGATCTTTTGGTTTCTTTAAAAAAAAAAGCAGCATATTATGTACTTAAATATACCAAAGCAAACCATTAGAGGGTTTTTTTCAAACAGATTATTCAGATGGAAATACTGCATATGTCTTCCTTATACTGAGAACATTCTTCCTGTTGCCTAAGGCCCAATCTTGAAATAATTGTGGGCCAAAAGCTTAGTTTTGTCTTCATTTGGTTTTAGCGTTAGACTCTGTGGATGAAATGTTTACCAATGTCTATTGATCATAAACTATGTTGCAGTATATAGCTAGAATCGTACTTCTGCCCCTCTAATTACATCTCAATACCCTTGTTGTACTGAAGGAATTACGTTAAAGTAGCATGAAGAAATTGAAATTTGATTTTAAGAAAACAACTATTCATCTGGCTTAGCTGAGTTGACCAAATAGCTCTTTATTTTTGGGGAGTACTTTTGGAGTGTATGTTTCCCAGTTTTTATTTCCAGTATTTTGCCTTAGAGGTTGAAAATCTTTTAGGAATGAAATCTATTACATACATTACTCTGCAGAGTACACTGATTCAGCTGACTAATAAGTTGATTAACTTCCTCGCTCTGCATTTTAAGGATAATTCCAGATTCTGTACTTTGTAACAAACTTAATTGGTAATTATGTGTATAATAAAATTAGACCCTGAAATTTGTTCAGATGGTACTCCACATAAGAATTCTGAATCTCTCTTCCTCTTGGCATTTTTGTTCCACAGCTCTTACTTCAATTCATTAGGCAGGAGAAAACTAAATGGCTTGTTGTAATTGAACAAGTGCTATTACTGTCTAGGAAAAGAGAAAAAGAAAAAGATAGAGGACTTACAACCTACTTAACAAAAAATGAGTAAACAAGAGCATGTTCCTTAGCCTAAAATTATGATAGTCCATGATAAGGTTGCTATATTTCTTTGGGTGTAGAATGTGCCTAGAAGCAATACAAAGTCTGAAACAATAAACAAATAATTTGAAATTTCAAGGCTGCTACTGCAAGTGCTTTGCAAAATCAACACTCAAATAAAAAATGCAGAGCTGAGCAAACCCAATACACAACAGCAAGAGCCAGACATTCAACTTACAACATGCTAAGTAGGTCGCTAGCATGTGTACAAGTTAAACATATCAATTGATACAAGGTTGTGTCTTTAATATATTTGGCATGCTTGGATCTGCAGCTGAATATACTTCTATGTTTGATCTTCGTTAAAATTTTTCCATTTAACTTTTTATTAGTAAAAAACCCCATGACAGCATTGTTCAGTTTTTAAAGGCATACCAGGAAATTTGTAGCTCCAGTCCTCACTGTAGCAATAGCACTCTCGTGTATGCCATCAAAAATGTTATGTGCAAAGCGGCTTTCTTTGTGCCAAAGCTATTTCTATTGCAATTCCAGTGATTTTATACCACATATTTAGTAACTGTAAATCAATAAATAGCGAAAATGTTGGAAACCTTTTTTATAACCTTCCATCACATTTCTTCTTTTCCTCCTCTGACTTAATAAATACAATCTTCCAGTTCTGACAATTGTAAATAGAACGCAGTGGCAGAATTATTCTGAAATGGTCAACCAACTAAATAATTAGCTGAAAATTATGCTGTAATCCCCCTGTAATCTCCCTGCTTTCCCTATTTTAATTTTAGAATCCTCTTAATATCTTTAGCATATATCTGAGTGTATGAATGCACTTTTAATGTGCATTTTTACATCTAAATGTATATTCTTCATTCAAAACTAGCAAGTATGGTTTGGTGACAGCTCTGTTAGGTGCTATAATAATATGAAGAAGAGTGACTGTAGTGTCACGTATACATTAAAATAAGATGACTCAGAAGCTCACAGTTTCTTTGACAAACAGAACTGTTGTTAGTTGTTTCTAGCTGGTCATTTTACTTTGAAGTTAGTACTCTTAATTAATATCATTACTCTTCTTGGAAATAAACACTGAAGAAAGTAAATTTTTTTTTATGTTAACTTGTCAGGCTATCAACTTTCAGATTCAGATTTGGGACACTTTTTAAATGGAAACTAAAATAACTGTGTTGGTGACAGGCATCCTGAAGTTTTAGGATGTTCAGCTACTGGTTTAGTCTCTTTCAAACAGAAAATTGAAATAGTCCTTTAGAATAGATATGAATGTAGGGCTAACTGGAAGTTATAAATTTTCAGAATGTGTTGACCTATATTTTTAATTACTTTTCATCCATCAAAACAAAAAACCCTCCTAAAAATGAGTAACACTAGCTCATTATTTATGAAAGAGACCATGAAACAGACATGAAGGCATAAATTACATAAATTTTGTATTTTACTTTATGCGAATATAATTCTACTTAGCAGTATTTGTTTTCTATTCAAATGCTGTGAAAACGTGTGGAAAGGACTATGCAAATTGGGAAATGTACTTGTTCTTTTCCCAGTGTGGTAACACATGAGGCATTTAATGAAGTCAGGCTCGGCTGGTGAGTGTGGATGAGTCTTGTGATTGCACTGACCATTAGGCAGCCATCAGTTCAGAGACCAAGTCACTACAGGGAGGGCTCATGTCCCACCAGGGACTGGTGCCTAAACAGGGGAACAAGCAACAGGAGCAGCAGACGCACCTACAAATAAAGATCCTCTTTGTCATTCAGGTTTGCCATTTTTATACAGGGTGTCTTGAGCACTGGAAAAGAAGTCGAAAGGGGAATCCAGATAGAATGAACAAAATTTTAAGTATTTTCTTTAAATCATAGTGTGGTTTCTGTGTTCTGTGAAGTCTCTGCTTGTACACATGTATGCTGCCAAAAGGCTCAGTTTTCTGGGAAGTTTGTTTAGGCTAAGACAAAGGTGATACACCTATTATGAATTAAAATTCTCAGGGAAGAAGTTGACTTCTAGTTCATAGCAGTGACTTTTTTATTATGTATTGAAAAGTCACAGAATTATCAATGTTTGAAGCCACCTTCAAGATTATTTAGTCTGACCATCAATCCAGCACCACCATAATCGCCCCTAAACCCTATCCCCAAGTGCCACATCCTGAAGTCCACCTACTGAAAATAGCTGCAGTAATTCCTACACTGTTCTGTGCCATGTGAGTAGTGTAGATTTTTGAAAGGCATAAAGTAGGATGTGATAAAGACAGATTAAGCACATCACTGGCTTTTTTTTGTTGGTTAGCTTTGGGTTTTTTTAACCGACCTTGCCATTTCAGAATTCTCATCTACTTGATACTTTAAACAGTGAAAAAAAACCCCACACAAACCTGCATGCATAGTTGTTGTGGATTTTGCTGTCTTTATTTAATTTTTAAATGATAACATTTTTCGTATTTCTGTTTTGTTGATTGTTAGCTCCTGTGGTGAAGCCAAAACCATTGTAACATGGCTGATCTGGTCTTAAGCAGAATACAGAAATATACACATTAATCTTTGTTTGAGGAATTGTCCAAACTTTCCTTAAACAGTAACTAAGACTCACCATTTTAGAAAACATTTGAATTAAATAGCCACAATGTGCTTTTTTAGATGTTGTTCCAAGTTCTGAGGGTGATGTTTTATCCATTAAGAACTGACAACCTTACAGAGCTTCATCTTCCACTTTTTCATTGCAGCTGACATTGCTGGCAATCCATAATGACTATTACTTTTTGCTGAAAGTGCTGTTACTTTAAAAGTGTTAAAGAAGAGAGAAAACACCCAAAACAATGTTTACATTGTAGCAAAGAAATACACTAAATAGATAGATTTGTTTTTATAAGCCCTAAGCAGTTGTTGATTTGTTTTTCTAGTGACTGCTATTGCTGGCAGTCTGAACGTGTGGTTTGTAAAATGCCAGTTCACCTGTGCAGTCCAAGTCTATTGAAGAACTAGACTTTTTTTCAGTTCAAAGAAAAGTTACTAAAGCACTGAAAAACATGAGGCAGAACCAAAATCTATACATTTAGTGATATTTCTCAGTGGCTTAAAGCAAAAATCTGAGGAAGTGGCAGAGAGAGAAGTACAGAATGATGCTGTTGCATACTTTTTTTTTTTTCCTCTGGTAACTGAAGGTTAAATGAGTAGCAAGCAGAATGCCTTAAACAAGATTGGTATATTGATTAAAACGCTGATTTAACAGCTCGCTTTCTCCCTTTGGAAACCTGGAAAAGATAAGCCAGCTGCTGTCTAAGAGTGCTGAGTGTCCACTGAGAGTACACTATCTATCATCACAATATGGTGATGAGAGGTGTTTTATGTTTGTGTTAATTTCCCCCACTAAATCAGTAATTATTACAATCCTGTCCCTGCTGTTTACCCTGCAGCTGTTTTTCCATTTGTCGAGAGAGCGGGTGTTCTCAGAGGACCGCACACGCTTCTATGGTGCAGAAATTGTCTCTGCCCTGGACTATCTGCATTCTGGGAAGATTGTGTACCGTGATCTCAAGGTAAAAAAAGAAAGGAAAAATAGTAATCAAATTTTTGTTTTTGCAGAGACTATGGGGACAAACACAAAGTAATTATAAAGTTGCACTATTCAGAGTTAGTGGGGAAAAAAAAATCTGTGTTCAGTTTTAAGTTCTGTGTGTGCTGGAGGAAGTCATTTGATACAGTAATCTCTAGATGGGTACATTCCCTGACTTTAACTTGATTAAAAAATGAAACAGGATACCGTAGTAGCAACACTTGAAGGAGATTTAAACTTCTGATCCTCATCCTCCCCACCCACTGCCCTGTTACTCATAACTTAACTTAGATTTCAGCACAAATCTCAAATACAATTCTCAGTGTCCCCAGTGAAGGGAAGTGGTGAATTGGGACAGCATTCTTTTTATCTCAGCAGAGAGGTGTTTCTGTATGCTTTAGAAACATTTAAAACAATTCAGAATACTTCAACAGAAAAAGAATTTCAGCATTGATTTCAAAATTATTTTGTCTTTTGTATCTTGGGAAAGATTCCTATTGACAGAATGTAGTTTGTCTTAGATTTGCCAGTGTATACAGTTGCCTGGTACTCTGTTGCTCCAGGTACTCTGTGACACAGTATGACCATGTTCTGTGGAAAAATAACCTCTGTTTTCAACAGGAACATTTTCTAACTTGTGTGGGAGGAACCTGTAAATCCCATGATGAAGCAATTTTATTTCTGTGTCAAGCCTTTAATTTCATGTACAGGAAATTGTGCTTTTCTGTTGTACATGCACAGTAGTGGAATTCATTCATGCAATCCTTTGTACAGGAGCCGAGGAGAAGGAGGCAATGGTAGGCAAGTTCTGCTCGGGGGGGCAAATAGAAAACAAAATGCTGGCTCACCTGCTTGTAGCAGAATCTGTTGTAATAACGTGAAATGTTGTGACATTCTGGGAAAATATGAAATTGTCTGGTCACGGAATGATAGGTGACAGTTTTTTATTTAAATTCTAAATAATAAGGGAAGAGGAGTTCGACATCATTAATCTTCTATTTCTTTTGTTGTCTGCTTTGCATTTTCTTTGTAACATGCTTAGACTCAACAGAAAATCTGTACCTTTCAATTGTATTTCAGGCTTTAGGCAGACTTAGGGCTATGATTGTTCTGTGTTGGTATTTTCACTACATACCTTATAATTTGAAAAATACCCAAACAATTTTCTCTTGAGAAAAGTTTCAATTCTGTCTGTATTTCAAGTATGGCTAACGAAAACCTTTTTGGAAAGTGATATTAGGCGTTACTTTGAATGTTTTCACATTTCAAAGCAAGAATCATATATTTAAAAAGCAATGCAAAGCATGCAGAGGTATATATTCACAATTTAAGAAGTTTCCTTTGCAAGTAGACAAGGAGGAATTTACCTCAGGGTTTTCTTTATCAGGAGCCGCCCTACGCCCAGTTCTGTCTATTATTGAAAAGGTTCTGGAAGATGGAGGTATTTTAAGGATTTATGGATACATGCTGTTTCATGACAGTATAGAAAGTAAGAGGTATCTTGATCAGTGGATGTCATGTTAGAGCAAAGGAAACCTGTGAGGTCATTGACCTGAGATTTACTATTGTAAACTGTATTAAAATATTAACTAAGTATGTAACTTGTATGGCAGTAAACACTGTTAAATGCTGTGATATAGTAGATGCTGTATTTTTTTTTTTAATTACAAATGAATTACATTCTGTTTCAAGGAGTAACTCTTTTTTAACAAAATTGATGTAATGCATCGATCTGTCCTGTTAAGAAATACTAAGGGAATATTTTTCTCCCCAACACACAGTTAGAAAATCTAATGTTGGATAAAGATGGACACATAAAAATTACAGATTTTGGACTTTGCAAAGAAGGAATCACAGACGCAGCAACTATGAAAACATTCTGTGGTACTCCAGAATACCTGGCACCTGAGGTATGATTTAGAATATTTTCTTATAATACGGTATAAAATGTTTCTTTTCCATTTAATTTTATACTGACAGTCTGCCTGATTAATACTCTATAGCTGTTATTCAGAATGAAATGTGCTGCTGTTCTTTGTGGTGATTGTATATATATTGATGCTCCGCTTCTTAGTGTTTAAAAAGGCCTCTAACGTGTGCTTTCCTTCTCATGTTTGCCTTCCTCTCTTAAAGTTTTTATCTTCCGATGATTTCTTCAAAAATAATCTTCCATCTGTCTGTCACTTGGAACATATGATCCTGCTTAACTGAGCTGTATAACTAGCATTTATATAGCCTCAGTGGAGGCGAGGGGGAATAGAAGGGTACTGAGTTTGATGAGTTTTATCCGAATTGCCTGGCTGCAGGGAGAGTGAGTTGAAATTTTAGATATTTCTGCCAAAAGCAGTTGAGTGTATCAACCTCAGAACTGGTTGAGGTGGGCACCAAAACTGGCTGTTTCCTAGTACGTAAGCAGAAGTGGCTTACACACTAGGAGTATACCACCCCATCTTTACCTCTGGCTGGCACTCAGAGTGCCAAGCGTCACACTCCTCAAGGATTGATAAAAAGATGGACATCAGGACATTGTTCCTCTTGCAGCTCTGTTTTGGACAGTTGAGAATCTGTTGTGGAAGCTCAAGTCGTCCAAATGATCTCCAGTATTAGTGCTGACAGCTCTGCCACTGATGAAAAAAGGCAAGGCAAAGACAACCAAGATTTTGTTTTTGTCCTGCCTGACTTCAGTCAACAGTACCGATTGTGGTGCTCAGAAATGTCACTCTGCCTCTCCTCAGGGGCTGCCAAATGCAACTCCAGTATTGATATGAAAGACAGCCCAATTTTTTTGCTTAATGCTGAGGATTCTGTGGATGCTGAATTAGCCCTTATTTCCACTCTTGTCAGCATTCAAGATTGCTAATTGACGTAGTGCATACCTGATACTGAGACAACTTTCTAGTCAACCTAAAGGGCTTTAAAAGGCCCTCCAGTCCTATCATTTCATTTAAGAAAGTTTTAAAGAGTTTTCAGAAGGATTTCCCACCTCTTGCAGCAACTCAGAACTACAATAAAGTCTTGTTACTATGTATTGTCTTTGAAGAACAATGTGCCTTAGTTTGAAGGGAGGAGGCACTGATTACACATAGCTCTTTATTCTCTTGTTTTCAGCAGTACTGAATGCTGAGTAGCAGCCACAAGCCCTGGAGTCTGTTTCAACAAGCAATTTTGACTGCATTTTGTTTTTTATTCTAAACCTTACAATTAAGGAATGTCAAAGAAACAGGTACACATCACCTTCTGGATAGTGCTGGCTGGAAATTAAGATTTTAGGATGGCTAGGTTTGTGGGTTTGAGAATCTTTCTAAATCTCTTAAAGTCCCTTTCAGTTTGCAGTCATGGAGGAAATTGAAACTGCTAATAGTTGGCTGTAAGTCAAAAAGGTCGGTAGAGTTAATGAAACCATTTTGGATCGTAGCAAGATCTGTTGATACATTCTTTCTCCAACAGTAAAAAGTATTTTTAGGAGCCACTAACTTTCTTTTCATCCATCTGGTACTATCTTCCTTGATTCTTTCAGCAATGAAGAGAAATCTGAACAGTCATACTCTCACTCTGAAGGTTTGAAGTACCTAAATAATTTGGTTGGCTAAATGTATTCATTTCAGCTGTTTGGTGAGTCATCAGCTACGTGGGCTTTGAAGATAAACTCACTGATACCTGACCTCCTTTGCAGAATTCCATCTCATAAATTCCAAGGAAGACTTGGATGTGGATTGTTACTATTCTGTTTGGCAATTTCTGACCTCTCCTTTGTGTTTAGTGCAGAGACGCTCAGCAGTCGTCTACATCTAACAATTCCAGAACTGTTTTTGGCCTGCTTTGACTCTTTTATGGCTACTTAGAAGAAGTTGCAGATCTGCCTGTTTGACTTGGTACAGTGGCCACTTGTCTTGTGTGTGCCAGCTCTTACCCCCTCATTGTCGTCTTGTCAGCACTCTTAAAGACATCCTCTAAGAGTGCAAATATCCATTTGATTGCTTTCATCTGCTTGTCCTCCTCTCACTTTTGAAAACATATTAGCTCTCTTTCATCAAACTTGGCAAGGCATCATTCCGGGTTTTAGACACTCAGCACAAGTTACTTGATCCGGTTTGCTTTTCTATTCTCTGGAAGCCCCATTTCTCTGCTCTACCTCCCATTATGGGTATTTTTGGAGACCCACCCTGTAAAAATCTGTCTTGAAGGAAATCAACTCTTCATTAACCTTGGAAGCAAAGGAACTCACTCCCTTTTCCCTCAGAAATAAAGGGTTTTGAGCAAGCAACCTAGACAGGTTACTGATACGGCATAAGAAGAGTCAACACCTTTAGCTGAATAGTTGCTTGCCTGAGACAATTGTATCTATTTTTGTCAGGGCAGCTGACTGATAAAGGGACCATCTAGAGCCTGGGTCCCCCAGTCTATTTGTGCACGTTTCAGAGAATGAACGCTCAAAAATCGCTTCTCTTTGCAGTTCAGGCCACAGAAATCATTGTCAGGTGCTAAAGATTTACTACCTTGTGACAAACTTCAGAGCATGAGAACCTAATGTAACAACTGGACTTTAATCCTGTTACCACGCTGAATTCCTGCCTGTCTATCCCAAGACAAATGGCAGCATATACTTATGTTTTGCCTGGTCATGGTAAGTTTAAAGGCTGATACCTTTCAGCCTTTCTTTAGAAGCAAGATATTCATTCCCCAGTTATGTGGAGGAATCTATTCATCATCTGTCCTTTTAATAATACCCTTGCATCCTTTTTTTTATCTGTGCCAGCTGTGATGGATGCCTCCCTTGTGCAGGTGTTTTAGTTCAGTTTCCCATGTACTTTCTGGCTGGTGGTAGAGGACACTAGAACAGCGTACTGTGTAACACAGAGGGGCAGCCTGAGGCTGCTGCCTACCACCCAGGAGGCAACTGACCAGGAACACTGCACTGGTGGGAGTCTATACCCAGCCTGAGAATTGACTTCATGTTTTATTTTGTATTAGTTCAGCATTGTGGTTTCGGTTCCAAGCTTGGTTTTCCCAATGCCTTTTGCACCATTGTTTGAGGCATAGAGTCCTGCTCACTATTCCATCTTTTTACAAAAACTAGGTTAAAGATTCTTCCAACAGTAAAATGGGAGGTAGCCAAGACAGATTAAGGTATATTTCCTCCTTGCATGACATTCTCTCAGGTGGAGGTATCTTTGTGGATTGGTACAGAATCATCACCCAAGGCAATTTCAGAGTTACTGTTGATCAGTAAATAAGCCTACCTGTTGCTGCATTTTCCTCACAGCCCTTACGTTTCTGAGATCAAAATAGTCCTTCTGATCCTCTGTTGAAAAGGCTCTTTCATCTCGTTTTTGGTAGGGCCTGACATTGGCTGCGTAGATAATTAGGAGATCCAGAAAAATGCCCCTGTCCATGCAGAGATCAAATGGATGGTGGGCCACAGGAAAAAACTGTCATGAACTTGCCAGGTTAGAGTCAATTTTCATCTGCGGAGATAGAATTCTGGACCCTCACTGATTTATCCTTTGTGGAACCCATATGGAAGTTTATGTGTACCTTCACCACACACTGAGCTGTTCGGGGTGTGCAGGACTTCTGGCTAAGTGGTCCATAGGTGCATTCCCTTTCTATTCTCCTCTTCTAGTCCTTCCCTGTTATCCAACACCAGTTTTCTATGGTCTAAAGAAAATTAAAATAGCATTGGCTGTGTTTGTCTTGCATCACTTTGTGCCAAGCATAAAAGACAGTAGGGTACGAACACATCCTTTAGGAAGAAAATAGTTGCCACTGCCAAATAGCAGGGCTTATATTTGTTAACAGTACAGATGTACGTTTGTCACACTTATTGAAGAATGAGCAAGTAAGTTTTTGTTTGTGAAATTATATAGTTTTTTGAGAATAATTTGGTTGTGTGATAAATAGTGGAATTACTCTTATCATGTGCAGTAGAACTAACAAAAAAAAACTAACAAACAAAACTAACTAACTAAAAAAAAGCCTAATTTTTTTGTGTGTGTTTAAGTGTAGTAGTACTTAATACTTCCCTCTGCTGTAAGAATCTGTGGTATTCCCCAGTTGAAAGGTATAAAATATGTTACAATTTCTCACTTAGTAGTTTTTCAGGACGAAGAGACTATTTCTTAGAAGTCTGTTTCCACTGTTATTCTTCAAAGCAAGCTGTCACATTAGGGATCATTGTGGTGTCAGAAAATATACATATATCCAATGAGAAAAAGATGAATTGTTATCCCGTTTAGGTAACACAGATGTATGCTTGATTTTTTTCCAAAAAATGCTTCTTTTGCAGTTCTGGAGTGGCAAAGGCAGGACAGGACCACATGTCTTTTACAGGCAGTATCACTTGCCTAAAAAAGAAAGAATAAAACTGAGAAAGTACTTGTAAATATACCTGTGAGTCTTTTAAAAGCAGTTTGGATTTTGACAGTTTTCAGTTGACTGTCAAGGACAAGATGTGCTAGTAAAGACTTTCTTTAATAGAACATTCAGGAAATGAAGCTACCTGGGCAGAGAAATAAAAGTTCTTTGGGTTCTGATAATTTATAAGGATGCTTTCTTAGATGAGATTACAGTTTCTGGATCTCTGTATTTCAGTTCAAGTTCTCAGGACTAAGTGCACAGTCTTTATTGTAGGAGAGAAGTCAAATGTGGTGCTAAGTTTTCGTGTTATGGGAGAGAAAAGCTTTAAATACTGGAAATTACTTTTGAAGTTTTAAATCTTTTTAATAACAGGGGAGAAGTTGTTTTGACTCTGGACAAGTCTGTAAGGGACTTCATTGATGTCATTCAAATGACTCTTAAAAGATGTAGATGATCAATGATGTGTAGCTCTGTTCTAATAACAGGGAAAACAGTAGGATATCATTATGTTTTGTTGGTATAAAAGTACAGATTAGGTGGATAAATATGTACGAAATTGTTCATATGTACAGATTAGAGGGATGCATTCCTGTAAGAACAGTTGCATTTTATTTAAAAAAGCAAACTATTTCAATATAGTTTATGCAGTTACAGCACTCAAAGGTATGTGACAGTGAAAAAGACTGGAGTAGATCCATCACCTTTACCCCTAGACAGGAGAAGATATGCGTGTCCTGTAACTTATTTTAAAATAAGACCAGGGAAGATTAAGGAAATAGTAAGATCATTTATACAATGCTTGTTTGGCCAGTATTTTTTTAATGATCTTTCTTTTAAAAAAGAGAGTGAGAGAGATCATGTGTAATCAATTATTTCCCTGAGTTTTATCTCAGAGGAGTGAAGGATAGAACTCTTTTATCAAGAGGCAACCGCTGTCTCTCCTCACACCTCACATAATTTCTTACTTACAGCTGTTCTTTTTGGGAAGGATATGGCTTTGATATAATCTAGAACCTGGCCATCAAAGTTCAGCAGCTGAATTTCAGCAAGGGAAAACAGGCATACTTATAGCAAGAGAACCCACTCTTTCCCCACGTTTTCAGGAACTGAAGTGAATTTTCTAAGAGCGTTGTGGTATATACAAGTTACAAAAAGCTGACAATAGAGTCAGAAAAAGCATTTTGTCACTTGTGCAGCTGTACATTTATTTTGTTCTTTTAACGCCTGCTTGGATTGGATCAGGATATTTGCCAAAGGCAGCGTGGTAATTTTTTGGAGTGAGAATATGATGATCTACCACATAACTTGTCTGATATGAGTTGAAACTAAGTGCTATGTGTGTAGGCAGAGAGGGAACTACTGAAATGCACTGAGGCTAGCAACAGGAGTGGATGTTTCCAGTTTTTGCAGGCATCATGACAAAGCACTGTTTTTAACAGGGATTTTAATACAGATAGATGTTGCAATGCCGGTGTTAAAGAAGAGCTCCCTAAAGTGTGGGGAAAAGGAGGAAGGCACTTGTTTGCAAACAACTTGATGAAAATAGTCAACATTGTGGGGTAAACTGAGGCAGACCAGTTGAGAGGGATCAGCTAAGGTGAGGATGTTAGAAGTTCAGCTCACTGTACTACAGAGAAAATGAAGTTACGTGGGTAGTACAGCTGAAGCTTTTTTCCCCCTCTTTCCCCTTTTTCCCTTTTTCTCCCTCTTCCCCCTTTTTCCCTTTTCTTACAGGGTAGAGAAAGGAATTTGAGTAAACTGAAGGAGGATAGCAAGGGAAGCTAATAGGAGGGAAAGGAAATGAATGAAATGAATGTAATTATGTCACAGGTAGATTGATAGATCAGAAAACACAGATTAGAGATTAGAAGATTTTTCTCATGGGGAAAAATGTGATTTTGGGCAGGAAAGAGAGTTTGGACTAAAGACAATTACGTTATTTTGTTAATCTTTTCTAGATAGAAACTGATGTGTTGCAGAGAGACACAAACGGCAGGAGAAATTAATGAGCAACTTAAAACTGAAGAGAAGCTTGCTGAAGAGTTGTTTGGTTAGGAATATAGAGGAACTGAAGGACAATAATTTTAGTCGTGACTTATGCAATTTTCTTTTAATGTCCTTTTCTGTTAAATTTCATTTGAATTTGAAGATAATTGAGGCATCAAAGTAATGTGCTTTTTGAAATTCTGTGCAACTTTTATATAAATAATAGGTATGTGCCATTATTTTCCACCTCTAGAACTACTGGATTTAAAAGGGAAATTGTAGAAATGGCATAAATTAAGGGAAGGCTGCTGTTAAGATATTGCAACATGGAAATGCATTCACAAGGTTTTAAGACCAGTGTGAACTTCTAAGACTTGGGAAAAAAGAGAGATTGTGGAAAAGAAACTTTATGTTGAGCTCAGTTTTCTGTCGTGCTCTAGAGGGCAAGTTCCCACTCGTATTCTGTTACCTCTGGTGAGCACTAATGGAAGATTGGTTGTTAGGGTTTATCTGGGGGAAGGGACAGTTCTTTTTGCTTTGTTCACTTCTGTTAATTCTCTCTTTAGAGAAAGGATAATGAGACACTCTACCAATTTGTCTGCATTGGTAAAAACATACTGGCATTCTGGTTCATATGGTTTTGCTAAAGACCTGATAGGCCTGTAGTGGTGCTACTCTAAAAAGATGGGAAGAATTCTTGTGAAGTGAGGTATTTTTAGAGGATTGGAGGTAATTTTGTCTCTCCAGCTTTAGTCTTGTTTTGTTCTCCTGTGAAAACTGTATTAAGAAGTACATTTATAAGCAGAAATGCTATGTTGTAGTGCAACAGAGTCCTGGAAACAGATACCTCCATCATTCGGCTTTTGTGCCATGGTGGTATTTTCCAATTGCTTTTCACCTAAAGCTAGAGGCAGTATCTGCTCCATAGTTAACGAACTGAATTGTATTTCTATGCATTTCTACCCTTGGCTTAGTGTCTTTGCTTCTCCAAGCATTTTCTATGAGATTTCTTATACCCTTGTATAAGAGTATAAGTGGGAGTCCTTTATCCTTGTTCTGTGGTAGCTTGGAGAGAAGACACAGGCTGTGACTGTCCAGAAGCAGGCTGCTTGTAGCATCTTACCCTGTGCCTCAGGCAACATTGTGCAGACAGACTCAGTCAAGAGGGATGTGTGAACTCGTGTGGATATATTTCTGGGTTTTGTTCCTCCCTTTCAATATAATCTTTTTAGTGCTGAGCTAATTATGTAGTCTCAGTTTTACTGTTGAGTTAGAGTACCTGACCAACTTTCCAACTGTAAAACAGTTTGAAAATCAAATGTAGCTTACATGCAAGACCCAACAAAATTAGAAGTGTTAAGTACGTTTTGGCAGTTCACTTTTATTATGCCCAGTCCTCAAATGTACCAGCAGACAATCATCTGAATGTTAGTTATTTTTCACATGCTTATGTGATCACACAAAAAGTACATGCTAAAAAGAAGCAGATGGTGACAGATGGGGAAGGTTGAATAAGGTGGTTTTGGAAACCTAGAAAAATGCACTTCTGTAATAGTGTAAAAATAAAAATTCTTTGATCGCCAAGTTAGAATGAACAAAATAGAGTGCCCCCCCTCCCCCCTAAAAAAAAAAAAAATCCAAAACTTTGCTGATAAAAAGAAATGGAACCTATGAGTGTTATATATATATTTAGCAAATCATGTTGTATAGTGTGTTTTGTCCAAGGATAGAACATTAATTTTTATCAGCCAGAGACTTAGAAGGGTGGTGGTTGTATTCTTTCTTTCTTTTAAAACGATGAATTCAAATCAGTTGTGTTCCATGCTCAAAGAATGCTGTCAAAAAGGTCATTCTTTATAGTAATACATTGGCAGCGTTGCGGGTTATGATAATATTTTTCTTCTGATGTCACAAAAAGCTTTTAACCCTCTTATTGTAATGGTAAATAAATGACATGTGTAATGAGGATATCTGTAGGACTAGAGCTAATCTGTAACGGCAGCATTACCTCTTTGTCATATAAGCAAATGTAAAGCTAATTAAGTAGAGAAGGTATAATCAACAACAAAAAAAAATCATCTTTTGTGTGAACCCCATCTAAGGACCTACCCTACTATGAGGGTTGAAGATGCGCTTGTTCATTTGCATTAATTTAATGAAGTCTCAAAATTAATATCTATTGAATTATATTAAAAAAAAAAATTAAAATTCCTTTAAAAAAATTTCAACAATGAGATGTATTTTATTCCATAAAATAATGAACTATCTAGCCTGATGAATATTAATTGCCCGGTCTTCTACCAACACTGATGCCATAATTATTTTTTCTTTTTGTATTTGAGTAGGTGTTTGTCTTAACCTCCAGTATGAGGCGTTACTGTTTCCTGGTGAGGCAGAATGCTTTGCTTAAAAACCAAAAAGCCTCAACTTTTGGTAACCTGTTCTCATTTTCTTGAACGTGTAGTTACTTTGCTCAGCACCTGAACAGTGTAGTTATGCTGTTGTGTTTTGCTTAACTGATTTTTCTTTTGGCTTTGAAAGGATGGTTGAAATTTATTTTCTCTGTGTTTACCTAGATGCTTCATGCATAATCTGATTCTTTGCAGAGGCACAATAGAATTTATTTTACCTGTGGAAGAGTAGTTTAGTGTTGGCTTGTGCTCTTGAACAGCTGTCTGTTGTATATTTGGCAACATTTTGTTTCTGGGTGAGGACCAGTGGAGGGGGGTGAGGAGGAAAACATCTATGCCTGAAAATATTTTCCCTTCTGATTTATGGGAGATTCACAATATGGAAATTTCTCTTTACGCTACAGTTCTAAGCACCAGATTATTTTCTTACATTGTAAGGAAATGAAAATGCAGTAAGTTCTTTTATCTTGAAATGCTCGTATCTCATGAAAATTCAAATGTGGTCTTTCTACTGTTTGGTTATCACTTATTATATTTTAGTGTCCCACATTCTTTCATCTTATGATCCTAAGTCATCAAAAATGCTGGTGACTTGAATTTGAGCACTTTTATCAGCTTGGTATTGCCAGTGGACCCCTGAGATGAAAATGATGAAAGGTAGACAAGGCAGGGGTATCCAGAGCAGAACATCATTTATGGGCAATAACTGGTACCAAGGTCAGGAGCTGGGGAGCATTTAGATGAGGGTAGGAAAGCATTGCTTTGTTACACAGACAGAAGAATTGCTGCAACAACAGATAAATTAGCACAAAAATTAGACTTTCTCCTGTAACCACATAACCGATAATGTAACAAGAATTTGCATTTCCACTACCTGGGTGATCTCACCAGTCACAAAAACCAATTGTCCACATGCAGTATCAGACTTCTCAAGGGAAAAGATGTTACAATTATGCAAAAATAATAAAACAAACAGAATACTAGAAGAAAGGTTAGCTTAAAACTGCCCATAAATAAACTTTTGTATTAAAACCAGAACTTTAAAGCAGAGAGCAATTTTCTAATGAAACACACATTTTTTTTGTAAAACAAGTAAGTTTGACAATTCTTACAAAGACCGTCTCAATAACATGCTTGAAGCTTTTTTCATTAATTGTCATTTAATCAATACAAACATGATTTCCATCTCAGCAAAAGCCTTTAGTTTTTCTGAGAATAATGAAGCATAAACAAAAGCTGAACAAATGCCGTTTAACATTAGTAAATATTCAAAACAATTTCAGGAAGAATGAGCAACTAGAAAGGCATATCACAGTATTATTATTATTTATTACTTCTTACACATCTTGCATCTTATGGGAGTGTATGTTTTAGAGACTACTGCTAGTGCAGTGGTAATTAATACAGATATGAACAGGTCTGCAGTTTTTCTTCTAATGGTAGGGCGGGTAGAGTTATGAGAGACAAGTGCCATCTTTATCTTTCTGTAGACTGAAATGATATTTTGCTTTTATTTGCTACCTTTCTATGAAAGGTGTCTTTTGAGGGGTCTTTTTAATGTGATGTTGTTTTCTTGGCTTTTTTTTTTTCTTCCAGTGTTACCATTGGCTTCTTAAAGCCCTTATTAGAATACTCTTTTTCATGTGCAGTAACTTAACTACTTTTTTATTTTCTTTTCTTTTTTTTTTCCAAGTTTGAATTCTACTGAAGTCTGTCTCTTCTAGGAGATTAAATGCATTAATTAGTATTGTATGCTCTTTACCCTAGGAAGCTTTGCTTAATTCACGTTTATACCAGAATATACTAGTTCTGCTACAGCACATGTGCCAACAAATGAAAAACAAATTTGGTTTGCTATGTCTTTTTTAAGGGTACGTAACAAAAAGCTAAGTGAGATGGGCAAAATCTCAAATACAAAAATGTAATAGGAAGATAGTTTATATTAGGGCCAGAAGTAAAACAGAACTGCAAACTAGATACAAAATGGAGAAAAACTACCTGCAAAAATTAGAGCAGTGGGAAATCTCAGCTGTCTATCTCCCAGGGTATCTATAACCTTGACTTTGTCTTTTCAGCTGTGTATAATAAAACCACAGCATTCATTTAAGTGGATTTTTTTACTATTGACGCAGCAACACTTCACTTTTCATACCAAGATCCAGTTATAGTAACTGAACTGTATAATTCTTAGTAAATGTACCCTTCTGCAGGATGGATTTTCATATATCTGGGTAAAAGTCTGTGTCTGTTAAGAAGTGTGTATTACCTTTGTTTATTAGTGTTAGATTTTAAACTTTCTCATTTTTGTAGTTGTTACCACAATTGATAGAAAGTTCTAGCAAATACACTTTTAAACTTCTGTTGAATAATATGTGGGTGAATATTTGTTAACAGACCAACAACTATAGCAATAAAAATGTGTGAAGGGTTACCAGGAATGCTTAAGGAACATACACTCCACCTGAACTGTAAGGTTAATTGAAAACGGTTTTTTCTCCCTTAAATTAACAGTACATTGGTGTATCCAAGTTCTCAGTTTTCTTTCACAACATAGGTGTGCAGACAGTTTGTTTAGATGTTTAAATATTTTCCCATCTGTTCTGTCAAAATTATTGATTGAGCAACAAGCTACTTCTAATGTCCTATCTGAAGGTCTGTATCTAATGGATTAGGAGAAACATTACTAGGTCAAATATGTAATGGCTTTTCCAGTAAGTTGCCTTGATTAGCTAGCACAAAGTATGAGTCTAATATTTTGATATTGTTTTTTTAGAGATAAAACCCAATGCTGACAACCCTTTGTGTAGGATTGACAATGAATTTTACAAAGCCTATTCATGCTCAAGGTTACTGCTAAATTTGTCTGTGTTTGCAGAGTCCAGAAGTTACAGCAACTAACTACCATTTAGAGGTGTGTGGGAAATACAGCTCTTGATGGTGTGAATTTCTTCCGTGCAACCAAAAATCTTCCAGACACTGCTCATCAGGGATGTTGTATTTCAAGGAAATGCAATAAAGACAGGATTAAGGGATTTTTCCTCAGTTTGTCTGAGGCAGTCACACCTTGTTCAGTATTCTGTGATTAGTAAATTATAGGAGGATCCTAGTTTCCACCTAGGGCAAGTGGAAGTACATGACTGACTTAAGATGGTCACAGACTTCACCTGTTATATCGCTGGCTCACCCCCTAAAAAAATTTATTTTCACAGAAACTTGTAAAAGCATTGCATGTGTATGTATCAACTTCTCTTTGGCATTCAGTTGTCTGCTTCCTATGTCTCTGCCCCAAGCCCTTGTAAATAGGAGTTTGCAGATGTGTCTCAAGCTGTTGCCTCCAAAAACCCTTTCACCTCTTAGCTACCAAAGTAGTAAAGATAATAAAAGATATCTTTTCACTGGTTTTCACCATAAAATTAAATGGACATCAAATTCTGTGGACTGTGTGTGAGGCTCATAAAGGAGTGACGTGTAAAGCAAAGGACCTGAAGGTGTGTTGACTAATAAACCTAACAAAATCTACAGCCACTGGTGAAATGAAGGAAGAAGTAGTTCCTGTGGTTTTTATTATTTGGGAAAGAGAAAACTTCCAGTGGTAGTAACAATCTTTTTTTCAGGTCCAAGACAGTGGGCTTCTCAGCAGTGGGGAATAGATAAGATAGATAAGATAGATAAGATAGCTTTTTTTTGGGTCAATAGATGTAAATACAAGAGTGTTTTTCTTCACTGATCTGTAATTACTTGCCAACAAAATGAATTATTATGTGTGAGGGAAAAACACAATTGAATTACTGAGATCTGAGCAGTCCTGCAGTGTTTGTGTTGTCTTAATCATCATAATGGCAAAGGTTGGTCTGTGAACTGAATTTTTTATTTTGTATTTAGGGCTTTACAGTCTGCTCTGTGTACAAAGCACTATCCCGTTGTATACTTGGTCACTGCCAGTAATACTTTCCAGAAACCCCAAGGTGTGCAGAGATGGTGGAATCACTACAGAATACTTTGTTTTCCCTTGTTTACTGCTATCTCAGTAAATTAAAAAAAATTAAATTTGTATTGTGGCCTTTTGACCACAATACAAATGAAAATTTTAAGGCAAGTAAGTAGTTCTCCCTTAGCCGAAACTCTAGTGTTGTCCAGTGCCTCTAAAACATCCATAAAAGCACTAAAGTACCTGCAAATGCCTGGCAGCATATGCCTGGCTAGTGTTTCTTGCTTGTTAGAAAGAGTGTGTGTTACTTAACCTTTTGCATATTTGTATAAGAAAGGAAAATACAAACTTCAGTGGCACTTCTGCAGCTGTTTTTGAAAGCACCCTTTTAAAGCCAGGCTGTATCCTCGTGCTGCAGGCATAGGTGTGAGTTGGAGGAGCTACAATGCCTGTAAAAACTGTAGTGGTTTCAGAGCAGCAACGAGTTTATGCCCACTTTGGAACCCTGTTATAGTGCTGGAGCGCTTTAGAGAAATGCAGGTTGGGAAGAGAAGCAGGGCCTTAATCTTCACCCTAAGTGAGCACAGCTGTTACAGCTGTCAGTGTGTGCAGGAAAAACTGGCAGAGCCAGTGTAACTTCTGTGTCAGTGTAGCTTTGGGGCAGAGATTGGCAAGCATTTCTTTCTGCAGCAATGCCACACCTGATGCTGCCCATGTTCTCACTTGTGCTGCTGCAACTGTCCACATGGTAATTGAATGGCTTAGGTCAGAAAACTTGATTCAAGTGAAAAATAATCCAGGGTGAAACTTCTTCCCCCTTTTTTTTTCTGCTGTCTGATGTAGTGTGTTGCATAGTTTTGACAAGGTAAGGGAAGCTGTGGTGAGAGAACAGAAACAAGAGCCTGAATTAGGCTGGCACTGCCTCTGAAAGAACCAGTTGTTGAACTAGAGCCCTGAAAACAAATGGAGTAAGATTTCCCCAACTTGTAAAAATGATGGTAGTTTTTTGAGTTTTATTTCCCATGATCTGTGGTATCATCCAGACTGAACTGCAGTCACTCCACCTTCTGCTTTGCTCAGTGATGGGAAATCACTTGGGTACAGTGATTTTGTCCAGAGTGGATGACTATAAATGTTATGCACACGCTGAAGTCACATTGTGCTGGAGCTCTTGTCTCCCCTAAAACCTCACCTAGATCTTGGCAAGGTGGCTTGGATTTTGGCACCCCGTGTATGTGAAGAGGATGAAGGAAGGGAAATCATAAATCTGAATGATCTGACTATTTAAACAAATTTTGTGGAAGAAAGCAAGTAAGTCCATCTTTACTTTGTGGAAACACCCCAGACTTGAGTATGTAGTCAGTGCAGGTGCTCTTTTTGAGTTCGTGAGTTCTATGTGATCCTTGTGTTGTACTCCCAGAAAATATCAGTACATTGCTTTACAGCAGATACCATGTGCCCTCTAAGATGGTTTTGGTAGGCCTGCTGCCTGCCCTGCTGTGACCATGAAGGGTTTGGGTTGTTAGTGCAGTGCATTTGCTTAAAGATAGATTTGTGGGTCAAGAATTGGCTGGTGGAGGCAGCTCTTAAGGGCAGTGTACAGAGTCCAAGAGATCAAACTTTCCACAGTGTCTGTGTCTGGCCGCGTGCTTATACTCGTGCCCCACATATACAAGGATATCCCACAGGTATATCAAAGAGATCAGGATCACTCCTCACAACCAAAGGAGACTTTTCTAAACGCAGGTATCCACTTCATGGTGGGCAAAAGATTGAATTATTTATCAGTGCAAAGCCTATAGCTGCATGTCATGTTCATTTTAGCACTGAGTTCAAACTTTCTTGACCTGTGTTCAGTGTAATTAAAACCAAATCCCTCAAATCCAAGAACTGTTTGGAAAGGATTCTGTAACGCTAGGGCAGTGTGTACAGACATATTCTCATGCCTGCCCTAACTGCATAGGTTTGGTTGTAGGAGCTGCTGGACTCCAGCACTTCACTTCCATTGATTTGACACAGTCTACAAATCCCGGAGTTTCTAAACACCATGAAGATTAGAAATTACTTAAAGGAAATAATAGTGTATCTTCACTGTGAATGCATTATGCACAATTTTATTACATTTATGTTAAAATAAGTTGAAATGTATTTTGCTTTATTTACACTATTTTCAGGCTGTTTTCCTTTTGCCTAAATGAAACCATTTTGATGCTCTTGCTTGTCTGGCTGGCTGTAAACCAGGTATTTAAACAAAAATAAAGAGTTGCCAGTTTTGCCAGCTGGGGATGAGAACCCGGCTGGTGATATGCGGGTTTGGGAGGCAGTTAATCCAGCTTTTATGCTTTTTTATGATTTTATGTAAAAAGAGGTTAAAAATCACATTTGGCTCTTTCTTTGTACCACTGTTTTGTTGCTGTTGTGGGAATGCAGCAAAAGGTTGTTCATACTTTTTATTATTATTAGGTAAAGTCCTGCATAAATTACATAAAGCTGCAAATACAATTTGCTTTAGCTATTGGCCATGTGATTTGCCTTGTTCAGAGACCGATATGTTTTATTTTCTTGTTGCCTTCTTTTATAAACCACACATGCAAACCACACCTCAGCTTACTTGTAAAAAGAATCTACCACTGCCTCACAATTTTATGTATTTTGCTAGCTTCAAAAGAAAAGACTGTAACTGTACAGATGAGGGAAACAGTAACAGTGCTAATAGATATAGCAGAAAAATATATAATGCTCTTACTCTGTGGCAGAAGAAGCAGTGATTTAAAGACAAGCGTCACAGATTTCATATACAGTTTTTCAGCAAATAGCTTGCAATATGCTCCAACTCATAAAACATTTAATTAATTTTAAAATGCAGGAGTTATTTTAGTTTTGTCATATGTACTTATTCAGATAATTTGTTGTATTTTACACTTTCCAAAATTTCACCCTCTATTTGGAAATATCAATGATGTAATGAGTCTGTTTGTTTTGGCACAGTTGTAAATCATATGTGTTAATGTGTTAATATTTATGATTTTTAAATCTTATATACACAAGAGCGATTTTTAATATACTTCTTTTCATCATGTTTCTGCTACTAATCCTTAAGGACAGTGAAAAGTAGGAGTATGAATGCATTAATTGCTGTGGGATTTCCAAAATTGCCATACTGGATCAGACTGCATGTTGCTTCTGCTAACAGCATGTCCCAGATACTTCAGAGCAGGCTTGGGTTTACTGGGGGAGCAAGAGGAGAGGCAGAGAAATGAGCTCAACACCCCTTGTTAGAGCTGGCTACGGTGTAGTGCATGTGTCTGTGGTCACTTAGTGTCCCCTTAGGTGCCTGAGGACTGCCTCTGCCCTTGTTCAGGGGAAATTATTACACATTTTAGACAGTTGCAAGATAATCTACTTATGGATAAAGTTATTTCTCATCTTGTAGAGGTTGCCTTATTCATTAAAGACTGAAAGCTTTACTTTAACTACCAAGTATCTAAATGACTGTTCCTGTATGTCTGTTTACAGTTTGAATCTGGATGAGCTTTTTGTGATGGTGATTGCATGTGCCTGTGTGTTGTAAAAAGTATTTTGTTTTTGGGGATTAGTTTGTTGTTGGTTTGTTCCTTTTTTTGAAATCAGTCATAGGGGGCTGCCTTTCAGAATCTGCCAGCGATACAGTAACAATTCTCTATTATTTGCACTCTTTACACATGTAGTTCTACTCTATTAGTTGAATTTCTTTGATCTTTCTATTTATTATTTAAGTCTAATTTCTTGCTTTAAGGTTTTTTGATAGCTCTTTCTGCAGCAAATATTGGCTATTTGACACACACAGTTGTAGCGCCTTCTGTTTTAACATTTATTGATTTCTGTTTCATCTTTTTTATATGAAAGGGCATGATCTACTAGAAATTCATAGAAATTGGAATTATATATTCAGTAACCTTCAATTTCCTTATTGCTTATGATTTTTTTATGGGTGAATGCTGCTGTTATGTTGTCTCCATGTCTGGAATTTAATATGAAGGTGTGCTAAGGTCAAGACACGCTGCTTAACTTTCCTATTCCAGTTCTCTGGGGCTGCTGGAAGAAGGGCTGTGGAATAAGTTGTTTTTAGGTACACAACATTGGTGACATTATGTTAACAAATTGCATAAACTTTACCAGTTTCTGTGTTTATATAATACCCTGCAAGCATAGTTTCATAGTAAACATAGTAAACATAGTATTGCATAAACACTGCCATATTTTTTTGCATTGGCACAGTTCAGCTGTTAGGACTATTTAAGGAATGTAACGAAACTGTCAGGAGAAAGGCATTGAGGACTTTTGAGACAAACAAAGATCATAAAGAAACTAAACTTGTCTTAATAAGATTAAGGTGGTTCTAAATTGGAGGCTTTAGACAGGTGGGGCAAAAGAGAGGGAAGTGACTGAGCAAAGAGATGTTTCACCACTTCTAAGTGAGGCATTGGTGTACCTGTAGATAGTGTCTCTTCCTAAAGCTGTGGATGATATTAATAGCCTGGTAGAGGACATAGGAAAAGGTAAAAAGAAGTCATGATTGTTTGGAGCAGGTAACTGTCAATTTTTTAGTTTGCTTTTAGCAGTGCAGTGCCTGGTAAGCCTGGAATTTCAGTGAGCTCAGGTGTGTGAGTCAGGGCTGCAGTTTTGAGTCAGGTTCTGGGAGTCCTTGTAGCATACTGTGAAAATAAAGTCTCAGAAACACATTCATATAGAGATGCATCTAACAGACTGAAATGATGGTGTATGAAATAGTTTATGTCTTACAGATGCTTTTGGTTTCTGTCTCAGGTGTTAGAAGATAATGACTATGGTCGTGCAGTGGACTGGTGGGGATTAGGAGTTGTCATGTATGAGATGATGTGTGGAAGATTACCCTTCTACAACCAAGATCATGAGAAACTATTTGAACTGATACTAATGGAGGACATAAAATTTCCCAGAACTCTGTCTGCAGATGCAAAATCATTACTATCAGGCCTACTGATAAAGGATCCAAATAAGCGGTAAGTGAAATTAATTGGTTGTACAGGTCATAATAAATGCTCTGATTGTGCTGGGTAATGTAAAAATAGGTCCGTGGTGCCTGGACTTCTTGGCTGAAGGAGCTGTCAATCACAGGAAAGGGTCATACACAGCCATACAGTCTCAGATTTCCATTTTTTCAGTCCAGAAGTGATTAAAAAAATTAATTTAACCAGCAAAAGGAAGAAAAGCTTGTGGAAGACAAACTTTTATAATCATTCACAGCAAACACAGGGAGCTCTTCAAGTTTAGAATGTGTTCTGGAACAAAGGGAAAGCTCTCAATTGTTTTTCCCAGTTGTAACTTAACCCTGAGTTGACTGCAGTGTCTCATGGGGACTGTAGCACTTGTTCTTGGTGATCATGGCAGGAGAGATGCATAGACAGCCACAGCTACATTTATTAGGGTACATAAATAAATCACATATTAGACCATTAAACTAGTAATTTGTTAAAGAATACAACTGAAGTGAAATTTTTTAAAGAGAGTGGTTTGAAAGCACTCAGCTGCTCTCTGTGCCCTTTTGTGGTGGGATTTTCCCTCTGGGATTGTTGCCTAGGAGAGCCAATTTCCAGTGGCTCTAGTATTGGACCAGCAGTGTCCAGTCCTCTGTGGCTCTAAAACAAATCTGTTTGTAAATCAGTGGGATTTGTCTATAGGTACCGTTTTTTCCCCAATATCTTTGTCATTCTCGTGAGTCTCCTGGGATGTTTTAGGGCTGCGGTCATTGTCTGCCTCTCTTCCCTAGAGCTCCTTCAGCAGCTGGTTTTTCTCAACAAGTTTTGAGTAGTGGGCATTGCCTGCAGGCACTCAGGGCAGGACTGGTTGTTGTGTTTCTCCAAGGGATTTGCCTGGATGCAGCCGGGTGCAGCAGGCAGGACGGCACAAGCGGTCAGCTTGTCTGCTCCAGCTGAACTCACTGTGTGCAGGAAAAGCAAACTGTGACCAGCCAGCCAAATACAGGCTGGTAAAACTTTGTTTCTGTAGCAACTCCTAATGCTTTTTAACCTCCGAGCAATCTGACCCATCAAATACATTAACCTTTAGAATTGGAAAGATGCTTCCTTGTAATTAATCTTTGCAGACAGTAGTGTTTATTACAGACTTATATTTAGAAGCTTATTTATATTCAAGTTCTTGTGCTAGCTAATGCTAAATAGGGGAGGAACACAGAGATTAACACAACTCAGCTTTTTTGTGAGCAGCTAGAAGATACTGAGAGAAGTCTGGAGACTGAAGGCTAACTGCCATTTTTTTGCCAAGATGTAGAGAATTTTACAATGAGTAGTTAAGAAACAAGGAGGAATACAGCTTGAAAATTAGAATAACTTTACACTCAGTTATTGCAAGACTGACGTAGTAGTCCAGAATATTTTTGAGATTTGGCAGCAGGGTAGTACCAAAACAGACGTTTTTCCTTGGTTGTGGAAATTATTCCTCCTTACAATAAATGCTTTAGAGAGGAATTTATCTTACTTATATGCTTGCCTTTAGATTTGTCTTTATATCTTCAGCAGTTCCTTTTAATGAAACACGCACTGTTTTTGTCATTCTTCTTGTTAACATTTACACGTATGGTCTGCTTATTTAGTTAAGAGTAGCTTTTCTGCTGCAGCTTCCTTCTGTTAGGGCAGTAGGATCCCCAGTCTCAGGGAGAAGTTAGGTGAGAGCTGAGCAGTCCTGAAAGTCGATGTGCTGTTGAGAAGGATAGAGGTTCCCATCACTGGATGTGTGGTTCTTTCTCAACCAACAGCAGCAGCTCAAGGGAGCTCACTAAACTTGTCGAGTCAAAGTGGACTTGCTAATGCAAAAAAAAATGGCCAGTTCTCTCTTCTTTTCTCATGGCAGGGTTAGTTTTTCTCCAGGTTAGGGAGCTGACTGCTCACAGTCATCAAGGGGGAATGATGCTACAGAGGCAAGTGAGAGAGGAGAGGTAGGGGCAGGACACTCGTCTTTTGGCAGCAGTGACCACTTCTGTCAGCTCAAACCACCTTGGGCAAGTTCACCCAAAGTAAGTGAAATCCACTTCCTAAGATGATTTACCAGACAGAGTCTGGCTTTGGCAAGCTATGGGCCACAGTGAGTAGTGTGGTTATTTACAATGGCCTTTAAATAACCTTCTCAGCAGGCCTACAATTTATTAATTTATACTAATTGACTCAGATTGAGACTATTTTATGGTAATTGGTTAATTGTTACAGCACCCAGATGCAACAGCAGTGAACACTGTATAAAAATGATGCTCAAGTCATTACTGATTCAGTGCCTGGCACATCCTTGGCAAAATTTTATATCAGCATTATTGGGTTGGTTTGGGTTTTTAATAGTGCCAGGACATTAGTTGGTCTTTCAAGCAAACTAAACTTAAGTATGTTTTTAAAATTAATGAATTACTAAAAAAGCTCATCATGAACAGTAACGAACACTGTAGTTGGAATAATCAAAAAGAACAGACCATGGCATGGATACTTCCACTATCACGTCTTCTCTCGAGATCGTCAGAATTCACATTAAACAGGTGAAAATTACATATTAATTGGGTGAGAATTGTTCCCAGGTAGTCAAAAGAAATGATCGCTTTTCCAACCATAGCAATAACTTGATCTCCCTATAAAAGTTTAATATGTGGTTTTTTTCCCCCACTCTCTTTAGACTTGGTGGAGGCCCAGATGATGCAAAAGAAATCATGCGTCATAGTTTCTTTGCTGGAGTAAACTGGCAAGATGTATATGATAAAAAGGTATGTCTTTATATGGCATTGAATAATCTGGCTTCTGCAAGGTGGTTTCAACTGATAGACATAGACTTCTGTTTTCTGGAGTTGGTAATTTTTTTCTTTGCAACTTTTTTGTGTTAATACAAATGAATAATTATTCTGAACAAGGTGTACTTACCTAATCTTTGTGTTTTCAGTAATAATTTGTCAGTTCACCAGAAATAAATTTTGCAAACCAACCCAAACCTTTTATAATGTGAATGTCCAAGTTTTTTCCTTTTCGTTTTTCTTCCTGGGCTTGCAAGAGAAAAGTAGATGTATGACTCAAGATAATGTGAAAATGTAATGTAATATAGTTTATCCTGAGTTGTCATTTTATTTCTGCCTTTTAGTGAAAAGTTGTTTTATGAAAAAGGGAGATTAAGTGATTGTAAGGAACTCATAGCAAAAATCTACTTTCTGATTGTTTGTGTATAATTAGAAACCTTTTTCAAACTTAGTTTTAAAGAGATATCTAAGAAAATTAAAATAGCGTTACAACACTGAGCCAAAACAGCTTGTGGAGAAAGCAAGTGCTGGGAATTCAACTGGAACAGTTTTCTCCAAACCCAGTCCTGTTCCTGTAATGATCAACACTTTGAGAATCATTTTAGAAAATGAATTTATCTTACTTGGGAGTGAAACTCAATTCAACTTAAGTTGTTTTATATACAGAAACTGATTTTATCTCAGTATTTCTGTAAGAATTTACTTGTTGCTATAAACCCCTTCTATTTTGATAAAGACTTTTCTTTTTACCCCAACTGTTTTACATTGTTAATCTGCCAGTTGAGCTGCGTAATTTTAAAAGATTTCTCCTTTTTTTTGCTTTGTTCAAATAAAAGGAAAATGGAAGACATACGACTGAGCAGAATATGTTTATGCTACAATGTCAATGATACAAACTGTTTTTTCAGTTGTTGTTGAACTGGAATTTTAAAAATGTGTGGTTGTTGGTGTGGTAACTTCTCTGACAAATACCGGAATTGAAATAAAAGCCTGTATATGATGATACAAAATATGGTACTTTGAAGTTACTTGATACAAGTGTGATTTTTCCCTGGCAGTATCACAAATTTTCGAGAAACTCTACAATAAATAATCAGAGCAAGTATATTAATCAGGTTAGTTTATGAGCTCAACCACTGGTTGGTTATGTAAGGACATTGTAGAGAAGCACTTTGAGGAAAAAAATCTAAAAATACAAGTTGAGAACCTTTCTAGAGTAAAACAAACAAAAAAACCCCACTAAAATCAATAGGATTGCAATGTGCTAGGAGTGGGTGAGGAAAAAAAAAAGCTGTTACATTATTCTTGCTCTCTTGAAAAACATTTCTTAATCATCTTACATTAGAAATAGAACTTTCAATTCTATACTGTGTTCAGCATCTTATGTAGTTAAGAATATATAGATACTCTTAATTGCTTGTGCCTTGATTCTTTCCAAACGAACATGGCAAATGTGTTTCAGTCAAGATCTTTTTCTGAGCTATTAAAATAAAAGGAGGCATTTTACAGATTTAAAAAGAAAATATATATATATAATTCTATAAGAATATATAAATGCCAGCACTTTGCTTTTATGCTCGTGGAAGTGGATATGGCTTATTGCAGTATTATAACTAGAGAAACTCTAGTCATTCCTTGTTTACTCTGGACAGTTGCTTTGAGAAACTAAATTTTCCAGTAAAACATCAACTGAATTTCCTCAGTTGAACAGTTAACTTCAAGGATCATAGGAATAGCTTTTGTGCAGTATTGGCACACAGTGTGCCCTTTATGGAAAAATAAGTAAGGAAAATGACTTAAAGTGTGCTTTTCTGTTTAATTAGAAATAGTTTTGTTCCTATTTGTTCCTTACAAAGCCATTTGTCTGCCTGGTTAAAACATCCAGTTGTTCTTTCTGCACACACAGTCTTACACTGCAGGCTTCAGAGCTGTGCTCTGAAATATAACCCTCAAACATAATAATAAGGTTAATGAATTTTCATCAAGTATGTTCATTAGAATGCTTATATGAATATTTTTGAGGTATTTTGGTATTCTAAAATAACTCAGAGCATCAAATAAATTTTATTTTCAAATAGGTTTATTCTATGCTTGCTTCTGTTGCTGTTTCTTGTTGGATGTAGAGTCTTCAGCAGTAGGATAACTTGATGAAATTGATAGTGTATATAATTATTTGCATAGTAAAAGTATTTCACAATAATTTTGCCCGAGTTTTATGCACCATGGCACTATAGTTTTCTGGCTGCATTTCAGGAGTGTGTTTCTGTCAGAAATGAAAGAACTGAAGTTCTTTCAGAGTAATGGAAACCAAAAATTCATGTGTATTCTGAGTAGTTGCTGGGTGATAGTTTTGTACATGTGCACACTGTGCTCCTGTGCCTCTGATTTTATCATTTTACTAGGTTATCACTTTACAGGTGTGATTAGAAACAGAATTGTATCTCTGTAAACTATTCCATGTATTTCAAGTGACAGAACACAGCTCTGTCAGGTCAAACGGATCCAAATGGTCAAATGGAATTATTAGGTTTCTGATACAGCTAACTTGTTAACCTAATGTGGTACTACATAATGATAAAAAATATATTGTATGGCACACTGGAGCAGAGAAGGTCGTTGCCTTTAAATGAAAAATGTGTAGTGGTTAGCATTTGTGATCTGATGTATTTATTTTTGGCAGAAGAACCATGAGGGCATATGAAAGAGATAGCCTGTGCCAGGTTCTTCCTGTGATCATCTCAGCCCTGATGAGTTTTTATCTCTCTGCCCGAGTATGAGAAATTGAATAGTTTGGCAAACTCTGAAGACTTCAAAAGCCCATGTACTAAATAAAATATTTGTTTTATTTTTAGGTAGAACCAGGAAGCTTTTTGAAATTTCTCTGTTTCTCGTAAGAATTGCTTTAGCATATTTTTATTTGGGTAGCAGAAATACACTAAAGTTGTCAGATGTTCTGTTTAGGGTCTTTCGCTGAACAAAAAGCACATGGGCATTACTTAAAAGGTCAAAATTTGGGTATGTCTTCAGGCTTGAAGCTTGAAGCACTTGGTAGCCTCATGGCAGAGGAGGTCCAGACCTTGCAGCGAGGCCTGTTTTTCCTCCTGCGTATAACATGGATGAAAGATGAGAGAAACCATGTGGAAATCTGGGCTGAGATACATGTTCTGGTTTGTGGTAATACCTCCGATGGTTCCTGAAGAAAATTGGGAAGTGCCAACAAATGAATTTGTTGGTGCTGGGAAGGGAGCAGGCACAAGTGGCAGCAATGCTTGAAGCAGGGAGGCCTGGCTTTGCTGCAGGCGGTGCTTTTGGAGGCACCTGGCCCAGTGTGGAGGCAATGACTTTCAGCAGGAAGTCTGACAGCTGCAAGAAGCTGTTCCTTACTCTTCAGCTGTGGCTACCTTGATTTACTCAAGACACAAACGCAGTAAATGATGAAATCCCATTATTGAAGTCCTGGGTTCAGGCCTGGCAAAATCTGCAGTATAACTACGATCTTAAATTCACATTTAAGTACTTCTGTGTATCAGATCTTGAAAGGAAAGGGTGGGAGGGAAATAGGAAAATACCACCATTTGGTTTTAGCTTGTTGCTATTTGAATCGTACTATTTTTGTACAATTATCTACACTGCCACAAAACCTGCAGAAATTACCCTCGTTGGTTGCTTTTGTGTTGTTGCCATGCGAAGTTGTAGAAAGATCAGACAACATCTAACCAGTCTGATACTTTCATTGTGTTTCCACCGATACCTTAAACCATATGGGCAGACCTAGAGGATGATTGCCATCCTTCCCCCAGCTGCTTGAATTTACAGGGAGGAAAGTATACATAAGGGTGCCTGATTCTGAAACTTACGTTGCTGTAGTCCTGGGGTTTGTGGTTTCTCTCTGTCCCTGGTAACAGGATTGTATCACTTGGAAAAGAGTTTATCCGTGGGTAAACCTCCCTGCTGAAGCCTGTTTGCCTGTGGACTTGTGTTGTATGTCCTTCCACCACTGAAATTCCAGCTCCTTCTCCTCCCCCTACACAGGATCACCACATGCAGGGTCTGTGGGGTATTCCCAATTCCCAGCTTCTCTGGGGCCAGGTATGGGGATGAACCAGTCCCTACAGGAATGCTTATTGACTGGCTTGAAGCTCAACTCAAATCACCCCCTTTCCCCTGGGTGCAAACTCTAGTTTGAGGAGCATGGACAGGTATTCCTCTCATCTATTCAGCACAATTCAGCTGCAGTCTGTTGGTCGATGGGATTCTTATGGTAGTGGAATGGCCTGAAACTGTGCCAGGGGAGGTTTAGGTTGAATATTAGGGAAAGGTTCTTCACCCAGAGGGTGGCTGGGCACTGGAACAGGCTCCCCAGGGAAGTGGTCACAGCACCAGCCTGACAGAGTTGAAGAAGCGCTTGCACAACGCTCTCAGGCACCTGGTGTGACTCTTGGGGATGGTGCTGTGCAGGGCCAGGAGCTGTACATGATGATCTTTGTAGGACCCTTCCAACTCAGCTCATTCTGTGATTCTGTGAAAATTCCCTTTAAATTAAAAGGAGAAGCAAGATCAGATCGATATTCTTAAGCATCATGCTTTTCATTTGGCAGATCGAGTGCATCACAGTTACTTTGAAGTAGCTTCAGCCACTTTCACCAAGAGAAGTGTTTCCTGGTAAATTATCTTTGAGCAAGTAGGGTTACATATTTTCTCTCATACTGAAGTATTTATGTAGTTGTTCACTGAGTGTGAGAAAGTTCAAGGTGTAGAATCGAGCCTGTACATCTCAGTGTACCTATAACAGTCAAATACTGTGCCTGCCCCTTTCCTTCCTCTAGGAGATGGGTGTCAAATTTTCCAGGACTTGAACTGTGGAAAAACCGTGGTGTTTCTCACACACTGCTCTCGATGGATGCCAAATGGAAATGCCATTCACTGGAGATAATGAAGACACTAAGATATTGCTTCTGCTGTCATTTCTAACATCAAGGCTTTGAAATGGCCAGGGCAGATTCAGCTTGACAGATGGATATGAAATTGGATTTTTGTCTTGAACACAAACTCTTAAAGTCACTTAACTCACACTGAGTTTAGACTTTTATTTCTTTATTTGTACAGGCACATGCATATCTATGCATATGTGTGTGTGTAATGCATAAACTCAGAAAATCTGTATTTCTGCTCCATCAAGTAGGTTGTCAGGAGTGCAGTTCCCTGTCTGGTTGGAGTGTTTTTCTGAATTGAGGCCCCTAAAGGAAGAAAATTATCCCATACTAAAGTTTGGCAGCCAGGACCAAGCAGTGCCATTCTCTTGCAGACTGACAAGGCCTGTGCTTAACAAAAGCTTATCTTACTCCTTTTGGACACAAGTTACTAGATGTGCCTTCTGCTGCTCACATCACTCTTGGACTTCTGACTTCTCAGCCAGAAGTGAGGAATAGCTGTGGCAATAGCACCTGGATACTATTTCCTTGTGCACCAAATGTGAAATGTCGCTGGCTGTAGAGCAGCATCTTCATGTTGTGATCATCAAAGCGGTTTTTGATGTTGGGTGTTTTAATCTTTATCATTAAACCTCAGCTTCAGTCTTCCTTGGGATGTATGGAGAAGCTTCTGGAGTGTCAGTCTAAGCATTTATCTCTGCAGCATTCGCACCTTATTTGTCTTTCTAATGGTTTCATTACAGCTGAAATATCTGGACGTTCTGCTTTCTGGTTTTAAATGAAGTCTGACAGCTAACGGACAAAGGAGACACCCCTCCAGAAAAATGATTGCCAAGAATTTAGGTGGAGAAGGGGAGGAGGGGCTTTGGTGTCAGCTCAGGAGTCTGGAGTGGGATGTCCAAAAGACTTTAGCCCCAGCTGGTTTGGTGTAGGTGAGGTAGAACAGATGGAAAGGAGCAATCCCCAGTTCTGTCTGTCCACACAGCTGTGTGGGAGGTGGAGGTGATGCTGTGAGGGAAGGAGGCAAAGAAACCTTCCTGACTCTCTGTTCGGCTGTATCTGTGCTTCTTAATCTCAGCTACTGCTTCCACTTTTCCAAAGGTTTTATGGGATCGTGGCTGTACATAAGGGCACAGCCTGGATAAAAACCAGTGTACGCTGCTGTGGAGAGCCGCGTGGCTGGAGAGTTTGTTTTTGCAGTCAGTGAAGTTTCCAAATGCCTTTAATGTCCAGGATGTGAAAGGTAGTGCTGTAAGATAGATGAATCCTAAAGCACCATTGACATAAATTTGCATCAGGTCCCTCCATTTTAGTTACAGCCTGGAATTTCTTCTACTTGTTTCACTTCCCCAGACAGCTGAGATGTCATCACTGAAATTTTCATCAGCTGACTTATTGGATATTATTGATAAACAGTTTTCTAATAAGCCTTGCTGCTGAGCATTGAACCAGAGCACCAACTTAATGAGTTTTGTTTTAACGGTGTTTTTCATACCTGATTAAAATTACTATTGTAATTATTTGTTCCTAAAGAGTCATTTAGCACTGTGCTGCTCTTCCTAAAATAATGTTTTCAAAGTATTTTCCATAACCATTACTATTTCAGGTAGATGGAGAGAGCAAGGGGAGGATTTAAAGTCGTAGTGAGGCTTGTTCATCTCAGTGGATTAAAAAAAAAGACATAACAAATCCCTGGATAAACCAGTAGTTAGCCTGTAAGTTTTTGAGAAAGAAACTTGTCATCTAATGCATTTTCCTTTTCCTCTCCAGCGGCACATCCAGACACTGCTGCATATAATGACCTTACCTTGCCATACCTTTTGTGTTTCATTAACTACTTGAACCTGACTCCCAGTTGTTACAGACAGTGAAGTGAGGGTTTGCTCCTTCTCTTTGCAAAGTAGCTGTAGCATGAAAGGTCTCTGGTGTACTTCACAGCAGGAGTAGTTTGTTCTACTGCATGTGTGTGCTGCACCATTGAAAAGACATTGCTTCTTGTCCTTGACTTGAGAAAGAAGAAAAATTTTCCTAAGCTTGTATTTTCATTATTTTCAAATGAAAAGTTTTATTTTTTTGTGAAATGGCATTTTCTGTTTCTGCCTGTTAAAAAGTATTCCGATCAAGGAAGTAGTAAAATTGTTATAAACCTGTTATCTTACAAATTTTTTTCATATTGAATTTATTGCTGAGATCTGTGAAAGTGTCTTTTTAAAATTATTTGGCATACACTTGGCCTTGACTGGAGTACATTACTTGGCTTTCTGTAATCTCGTGTAGGCTTTTTTTGTGTTTTTTTTTTTTAATTTTTGTTTTGTTTTGGGTTTTTTTGCTGTGTTTTTTGGTTGGTGTTTTGGGGGTTTTTTTGGGTTTTTGAGTGTTCTTTTTTCAGATAGAAAAATGAGAATAAAATGGCAGTGTGGGATGTTGCACTGGAACAACTCTGTTTTTAGGAATTGTGTGGCTGCATTGCTGGAGAGATGCATAACTTTGGAAATCTGTTTTAATAGTGCAGAATTGTTTGGGATAGCCCAGATGCATATAAAAATAATTTTCAAAAAGTGAAGGAGTCTGTGCAATAAAATAGAATACTTTGTTTATAAACATTGGATGTAACTTGATCTATACCTGGAAGATTCTTCTGATGTTGTGTTTATATATGTTAGCTCCTTAAGCATTTATTCTACAGTGCCCCGAACTTTTACTTCAAAATACCTCTCTGCTGTTGTATGTTTTCCATTTGGGAGAATGTAAGGGAAAGCTGAACTTAGCTTTGTAAAAATACTAATCAGATTTATTGTACTCTGTTAAGTGTATGAAGTGATAGATTTGGTTTTGCTTAATAATTGCTTGCACTGTTACTGAAGATCTGGATCAGATCAAATCGGTCTCTTACTATGTACAGATCACGTACATCTCTGCATCTAGTGCATAGAACTTGGGGAAAGGAGGGAGTTTAGCAGCAGTTCCTCCTTCTTTGCTGTGGGGTGAACAAACAAGTTAATTTTTTGCTGTTAGTGTTCTGGAGTTGAGGAGAGAGAGAACATGAAACGAGTGAAAACCACACGCAAGGTGATAATATCAGTGAGCCAGAATATAACCTGTTGTATTGAAAGGAAAATCAATTACACTTATTCTCAGGGTGTGTTTTACATTGCACATGAGGGGATAGCACCAGAGGGCTCCTATGTACAAACAAGAACATTGTCACACCACACACAATTTGCAATATCGTACATGTGAAATTGCTGTATTGTTTTTGGACTGGCAGCATGCAATGTGATATTCCATACTCAGCATGCCTTCCAGTAAGAATTTATCAGCAGTTCTTCTGGTGGAGAAGGTGGACAGCAAGGCAGAAAAGGGGGCAAGGGAGTCCTGCCTCCAGGCTGTGAGTGGCTACTAGTGATTTCCTGTTGGGAAATCCCACACTGTGCTGTGAAAGCAGTAGGCAGGTTTAGATGCCGCAACTCCCTTAAGCCTGAACTGGCCTTTTTTCAAATGTAAAATTTATTTTCACATCATGTAATTTCTTCTAAAGGTACGTTCAGATGAAGGCCTTACCACCAAAACCAAAAATCCCAAACCATGCTTATTATGCTCTCTGTGTAGTCTGTTTCTGCTTAGCTGTTTATACCACCCAGTTGTGGTGAAGTATCTAGAGATGCCTTTGCCTGGCAGCTATGCGGGTAATTAAATTGGCCTGAAGAGTTTCTAGGTAATTATCTTTATGCAGCTCAATTTATCTGCAAGTCATGTGAGAGTGATACTTGGAATTTAGCTGTGTTGTGCTATTAACTGGATTCTGAACTGGTATTTTTGGGATTGGCTCTAATGGGTTCTATCTCTTAGTGGAAGTTAGAGACTCAGCTGCCTCTCCACAGACCTACTTGTTTGGTGTGGGCTGTAGGGAAAAAGAACTTACTTGTTTTCCTGATAGTAATTTGGCTGCTTTGAGGTGTAGTAATTGTGTTTTGTTTCTTGGTGCCTTTCAGCTTGTACCTCCTTTTAAACCTCAAGTGACATCTGAGACAGACACCAGGTATTTTGATGAAGAATTTACAGCTCAGACTATTACAATAACACCGCCTGAAAAATGTAAGTCAGAAGTGATGCATAAGCATGACGTAACAATAATGTTTATAATAAAGCAGTGTGTAAGGTTTTTTTCTGTTTGAATAGAAAAGCTGTTCTCACTGTTACTAATAAAAGTCTTCGTATGGAAGTGTGTAAGAGTAACTGTCAATGACAGCTTTATTTTTAAGATGCAATAATTACAAAACAGAATATTAGATCACTCTGGGTTGGCTTTTGGAGCCATTTTTGATACGGGCTTTTTGGTGTTGATTTTGCTTGGGGTTTTTTCATTTGTTTGTTGGTTTGGGGGGGGTTTTTGTTTGTTTGTTTTATAAGAGAAGACACCAGCTTCAAGTGTTTACTGGTTGGCAGTCAAGGTCCCAGTTCAGCAAAGTACTTGGAACATGGACCCTTCTTTAAGCATGTGGACACTGCTGGTGGCTTCAGTGGGCTGTGTAGCTTTAGTAAGATAGGCATGTTTTGAAATACTTTGAAGACAATACTTCAGAAAAAAAAAAGAATTACTTGAAAATTAAATTTCCTATCAAGTCCTATGCTCCAGCAGAGCTCTAGAAGGTGTTAATATGGATGTAACCATGGCACTCACTGGACCTTGCACAGTTTCTTTATCAGAGCGAATGCGATTTCACCATAGTCTGTGTTTTTGTCATCTTCTGTTACACACAAGAATCAGGATCTGATCAGCCAGGCCAGGGTTTTACAGTTACTTACCATGACAGAGCAGTTAAAATCTTGCTCCTGAGTTTGTGAAGGAATTTTCTTTCTAAATGGGGATATTTGGGGTTTTGTTTTATTATTCTTTATTTATTATTTATTATCCTTTATGTTGGAGGCTGAGAAAGGAGGATCACAAAAGTAGACAATAAAGGCTGTAATTATGGTTGCTTAGCCTTTCATAAAGCAAGCTCATTTTTTGATATTTTGGGACTCCCAGGTTAGCTGCAGTTTTCTGTTCATAAACAGATCCAGAGTATTTTCAGGATTTTGCATTTTTAGTGTTTGAACACCGTCATAGAAGCATAGAGGGGTTTGGATTGGAAGGGACCTTAAAGTCCATCTGGTTCCAATCCCCCTGCCTTGGGCAGAGGCACCTTCCACTAGAGTGGGTTGCTCAAAATCCATAATTGAAGTGATTTTAAGTCCTTCCGTTGTGAAAAAAGAACTCTTTCTTCTCCCATCTATCTTGATAAAAATTTGTTCATCTTTGTAACTTGAACAAATTTTACTAAAATTTGGCTTAGCTTGGAGTCTGTTGATTTGATATCAGACCTGCATTAACTCTGTTTTTATGTGTAGAATATTTGAAGATAGAAAAGACACAGAATTCTAAAAGGTTGCGTATAAATACATTGTTAGAATAACAGTCTCAGCAGGAGTCTTTAAGAATAAGCTCTGTTAAAAAGCCATGTGAGAATGTACATCCAAATTCTCAGAGTTAGGTAACATCTGGTGCCTGCTTTCCATTGGCACTGGAGGAATTATGTAAATAAAAATATTTATGAATTTGGCTTATTCCGTATTTCTTCTGATCCCAGTAAATACTGTAAAAATAAGTAGTTTACTAAAAATAATATCTAAGAATTGAAACACATAGAACCTGTATGAATTGTTCATTTTGTAGCTGTTTTTCCTTTTAACTCACTTTGAAATGGAGGAATATTTAAATATATCTGCAGTTAGACTATAATTTCCTGAGCTCAGCTCAAGAAATTATGGAAACTGGCTGCCTCAATTGGCACTTGGCTTCTGTGCTGCCAGAGGCTGGGTGTGCTGGCATGTTTGGATTAACCTAGAAGGGGTAGTAGTGATTGAAGTCCTCAGATGATAGTCAGAATGAAATGAACCAACCAATCAACCCAGGCTAAAATAAACAGTGACTTTTGGGCATGATGTCCTTTCAGTGAGGATCATCCTGCTGGGTGAACATAAGCTTATGTGCTTAACTAAAGTCTTACTTCAACTTGAGCCTTTAACCTCAGCATTGAACAACCGAAAGATGTACTGCATATCAGGTGAACAATAAAATTTTATTGCAACTATACTGATGTTTTGAACTTCTTCCTTAACACAGATGACGAGGATGGTATGGACTGCATGGACAATGAGAGGCGGCCGCATTTCCCCCAGTTTTCCTACTCTGCAAGTGGACGAGAATAACTTTTTTGTTCTGCTGCTTCACTGTCATCTTAGGTTTATCACTGAAAATGATTCCTGAACATCACCACCAGTACTAGATACTACTATGATAGCAGGGGCACTTTCAGAGACCATTCCAAATTGAGCAAGTTTCTTTCCCAAACCTACCTAAAATCCGTTCTGGTTTTGCATGACATATGAGATTCTCTCTACTCCGCTCTCCTGCTGTTGCTGCTGCCCACAGTCTCAGTATAATAGCAACGTCAAGAAGTTACTAACAGTTTCTTTGAAGGTAGATGACTTCAGCACTGTACACTTTGTGAACAAGTAGTCATCTATTTTTCCTCACAGTGGAGGCTAAACAAAAGCCATGTTGGTCCAGCTTATCTTCTTCCAGAAGATGAATCAAAATTGTAATTAGTCTAAACAGACTAGGCGATAACATTTTCTTGCATCTGTTTGTGCTGGTTAGAATGAGGAAACTTAAGAGGTGGTGATGTACATATGCAAGGTTTCTGTTAGGCATATCATTACTTGAAGCAGGTCTGTGTCATTAACATCTGGCTGGAATTTGTTTGGGAAGTGTTTGAGAGAAGGACTTAAACTGTTGATATATATAAATATATATATATATATTATTTTTTAATTACTGTTGGATACTACAGAAGAAGCAGAAGGGCTGGGCTCACCCAGCCTGCCACTTAGAACTTCCAGGTTCATGTGCAATCATGGAGAATCGAACATTATACATGCAAGAAATGAAGGCATAAATGCAGCAGTTGAAGTTGTTCAAGGGGTCTTATAATTTGCACCAGATAACATCTTTCTCATGCTTTTCTCTTTCATGATATGCATCACCTCTGATGGCTGAAGAATGTAGACAGGCATAATGGTATTGCTTTTCACCAAAATGTGTGCACCAAGGTAAACAGGTGTTTGCCTTACTTGTTTTTATTTTGAGTTTGTGAATTAGCTTCCTCTCCAGGTGTTTAACTCTGAATATTCTTTTTTTTTCTTTTCCTTTTTTTTTTTTTTGTTATACTGCAGTAGTATTTATTTTTAGAGATAAGGTTTGTATGTGTCATGTTTGCAAATGCTGCTACATCTTAGAACAGGCTTATAGCAGTTAATTTTCTAATATATGGAAGGACTGTACAAGCTGAAGGGAATAATGCACTTTTCTCCCATGTGGAAATTTTAACAAGGCTCTGAAATTGTACATACTGCTTAGAACCAGATTTTTGTGAATGAAATACTGTCTTTTAACTGTTTGGCAGTGGAGGTGGGGAATTCCAACCTCATGTGCCAAAGGGTTAAAAGTGAACAGACAAAAAAGCTACATCTTGTGCTCCATTTAGGATAAACATAATGTAAGAGCCTGACAGCACAAGAGAAAATGTCTGTTCTATATGAAGGAATTGCATTTGAACAACGAGACCACAGTGATTACAAGAAAAGCACTTTATTTTAACAATTAAAACAGTAAATTTCTGCGATCAGCCATTCTCAAGGAAGATTTGCCCTCAACCAAAAGAGTCCCGAAACCCAGCAAGTTACATATAACCGTGGTACCCGATTGACTGAGTTTCAAACATCACAACAAACGCTCCACTGATAGGGAAATGTCTTTCCATTTCCGAAGATCTGTATCTAACAGAACATGTGCATAAACTTTAGCTTTGATCTTCAGCAATGATAATCTTAATAATAAACCCTTTGGTGCTAGGAGTTGGGGCGTGACGCGGCGCAGCGACAGAGCACGCGCACCCTTGCAGGCGACATCGGGAACCCCCAACTCCGTGGGATTATCATTGGAAGTATCTCTGTGTTCAGCTCTTGTTAGCTCCCACAAAGACTGTGATATTGCAGAGTATTCCTGGTTGCGTTGTGTGAGTGAGTAGATGAGTCTGAGAGGAGAGATGTTCCTACACAGATGCCTTAGCCTCTTGATGTGGAAAGTTGAGTGCCCAAGCATGAAGCCCACTGCTGGCAGTGCATGTGCTGGGATGGTCAAGGGGTAGATGGGCATTTTAGCAAGGCAGCTAAAGACGCAGAGTAACTTAGACAATTTTTCATGTTTCGTGTTTTATCTTTAGTAATGGATGGATAATCAGATAGAAATATATCATGATGTATATTCTAACTGCATAGGATTTCATTATGTCACCCTGTAACACTAAAGACGTGTAGATGTTGTCCCTGTGTGGAGAGAAAAGAGAGCAGCAAATGCGTTGCAGGTCGGTCCTGGACTGTTGGTGTAGAGGCATCTACACTGACACAGTGAGCGAGTGACTGAAATAACCAAGTACTTAACAGACGGGCATTAATTAGTTCTCTGCAAAGGTCTTGTACTTACAGACTGAAACTATGGTGATTCAAAATCTGTGTTACATGCCTGTGTTTTCTCCCCTGTTTTCAGCTTGTAATAGCAATAAGTTTCTTAGCACAGGGCAGCTCCAGCCCGTGACCGACTGGCCGCGGCTCTGGCCAGCGGCTCCTTGTGGCAGTGACACCCTGTGCTTTGCTCTCCGTCGCGTAGCCAGGTAGTGCTCGGCTTGCAGGAAGGGTCTGTCAGTGAACTCTCTGAAAACCTTTTTAGACATCACTTGCATTGCACTGTCTGCTTTCTGAAACATCAGTGATCGAGTTTATGATGCAAAGAGTCAGCAGCCACCTTGTGCTGCCCAGGCTTGGGGGATTCCCTCTTACCAGTGTTAGAAACAGATGGCAGAGAAATGGACAAGCAGTGCTGAGAGAAACTTTTGAAGCTCTTCTTTTGCTGTCTGCAGCTGTGGTTGGATTTGGACAGGAGGTGGTGGCTGGTTGTCTTGGTGAGCCTTTTGAGCACAGTACACTTCAGACCTTGACTCCAGCTTGTACTGACTTCCATGACATACAGTATGCCCTCTTGTACTGCAGCCATCTCGGAGGAAATAGGTCATTTCTGTTTGGATTTTGGCAGTTTTGCACACAGCTTCGCTTTCCACACTTATCCATCTTCCAGTACATTCCCGTTGCTTAAAGAACATTTATTCCAGTATTGTTTTACCTTTTTTTTCCGTCTTTACTTGCGGCTTCTTAAAGCTGACTGTTCTTGCAGGAGCCATGTGCTTCTCCTAGAGTACAAAAGTAAGGTCTTTCCTTACTAACTGCAGGGTCTATATATTACACCTCAATGTACACACTTTGCTGCTACTGTTTGTACTGTCTACAGTAGAATTTCCTTATCTTGCTCCTGGTAGTGCATTACAGGCAAGCATGAAATGTAAAGTATTTATTTAAATAAAAACCTCTAAATTGGTAATTTAATTACCTCCCTGTAGCTTTAGAGTTTGTGACATTTCTTGACCTTGCTAGTTCTTTCATTAGATCCATGCAAGATCTAGTCATATGGTTAAGGATATTAAGCAGACACGACTACGAACCCAAGAAACTGTATTACTGTTGGTCATACTTAAACTGTTTATTTCCTTAAGTATATGACCCACAAGGATGTGAAATAACTACAAGAAACTGTTTTTGTACACTGTACATCCTTAGTATTTTTACACGTATATGATAGGGATGCACATTATTTTCCTTCGTACAGACAGCTTAAATAAAGCACTATGTCAATCTGCTACTTCTGTGTTTTTTAATGCTAATTTGTTCTGGAGGTTTGTAAATATATATATATATATGTTCAAGCTTGCCACAGAGGACGTATTTTTTTATATCTGCACATTACTATTAAATATCTTAGAGGATAAAATTCTTAAGTTGTTCTGTGTCAGAGAAAGAAAAATGGAAATGAGAAGGCTATATTGCAGATTACAAAAGATTTCTCAAGTTTTGGGTTAAATATTTACTTCATATTTTAAAGTAATTTTATATAGGTTAGATGTTTCAATCCTGAAATGCACAAAGAATTTACTTAATTTCTTCTTACAAGAAAATGTACATCATTATTTTTTTATCACTGTATATATAATGATCTGTGCATGTTTAGTTACAAGTTTTATTTGCTGTGAAGTCCTAGTGATAACTGTAACTCGCTGTGACGTATTTCAGATACTGGGTGAACAGTTTCAGCTTGTAAATGATTCAGTTACAGTATTGTCAAAAAAAACGTTTTTATGACTAAGCAAAATGTATCTGTGCTTTGGACCGAGGCTGTTTCCATACAGGTGGTTCCTGTTAACTCTATGAGGTGTATGTCACTTATAAAAGTAAATTTGGGCTATACTTTTGAAGACACACTCCTATCAGAACATCTACCATTTAAGTGATTTTCAGCTGATGAAATTCTTGGCCTCATATCCCATAGCTAGATGATGTTTGGGCAAGGAGAGGGGAAGAAGGGAAGGTGGGATTTGCAGGGCACTGCAGAATGGGACTCTTTGAAGCCCATGGGCTGGTCCAGGGCCGTTTGAACCAGCTGATCTGGAGGGCTGAGTGTCCCTAAAGCAGTGGGGTCATCCAGGTTTTCTGACGGGTTTTCTGTTCTCTGATGTGAATGCTTCTCAGGAATAGAGGTGCTTCATCCAGGTCTCAGGTTTTTTCCTTTTTCTTTTTCCTCCTTTTTTTTCCTCCCCCACCTTGTAATAGGAAAGAGCATCAGGGAGACAGCCAGCCATTAGTTCAGTGATACCAGGATGTCACTGACCAGGACAAAGCTGCAGCAGTGACAGGACTATCTGGTCAGGCTGCATCCCGTGTTGTGGAATCATGCTCTGTGTGCTGACCTGGATTTGATCATCCAGTCTGATACTTGTAAACTTTGTAAAACCAAGCCTTTAGTGCTTAAGTAGAAGCAGGGGAAGGGGGGGAGGGATATGAGACAGGTAGACCTGGGGCTGTAATGACTCATTAATTGCTACAAAGTAGAGTATCTGCTGCAGGGGAAGTTATTCCTTGTAGACTCCCAGCAACACAATAGTTGTACCTATGCCTGGGATGAGTATGAAAAACCTGCTTCCAGCTATATATACTGGCAGCCCAGGACCCTTTGTTGAAATCAGACCCGTACATGCACGTGGGTGGCTGGCAGCGGAGCCCTGCATGTGGCCACCAGAAGCCACCTGGTAGGTGAGGCAGGTCCAGAAAGGTTGAGGGTCCCGCTGTGCTCCAGGGTCTCAGTGAAGCCTAAGTGTCAGGAATAGGTGCCTGAGTTCCTTTGCACGCGTAACCTGTAGGCACTGTCTCCTATTTAAACAGAGATTTATGCTGTGGAATAATAAAAAAATAAATTCTAAAGTTTGCATTTTCCTACATTTATAAATGTATATTCTTAACTGTGTAACCATCTATAAAGTAGCGACACTTAAAAAGCTCTCAGCCTGATTACTGTGAAAAATCCCAAGTTCGCCTAGAGAGGGCTTTCCTTCAGCAGCCTTTCTTGTCCCTGAAGACCTGAGGCCTTTCTCAGCACGCTTAGTGTGGTATCTGTGAAGCTGTTCAGGGAGGCGATCAGATGTGCTTGGCAGTTTTATATGGCAGGAAATTGAAATAGGGAGGAAAAATCACTTTGATGTTACGGCTGTACCACTAATAATTCTTAAAATATAAGGGAAGGAAAGATTGTGTTCCACACCCAATGGTAATTTATTGCATGTGTTGTTACTCTTATTTTTGTTACATTTTCCGTGTTCATGCTGGCTGAAGTAGCTTTATTGCTGGGGAACTGTTCTTTGTGCTTTTTTCCCCTCGTTACCAACTACACTGAAAAATATAGATGTAGAAACTTTCCTCTTGTGTGTGTAGCTTATCCTACACTAGATAGCAAAAGATTCAGATAAATTCTTTCTGAAACAGTTGGGTATTTGAAAAGTAACCTTGAAAAACATGAGTGCACAGTTAACCAGAAAGAAAGCCCTCCACCTGTACCCTCCGTATGTTTTGAGTTGAGTAATTTGAAGTCAAGTTCAGCTGGTGTCCTGAATATGTGCTGGTGGAAAAGTCCAGCTCCACCACTTCAGTGTGGAGCCCAGCACCCCTTGTAATGGCTCCTCTGTAGTAATCAAGGGCTCCTTTCTCTTAAAGGCTTTGTTCAGTGAATGTTTTAAAGGGGAACCTGACCCATGGAAATTCCTCTACATTAGGTGGAATATTTCTCAACCGTCTTATGCTTTTCTGATTAAGTAGTTTTCGGGACTCTCACTTTTTATATAAAAGTGACAAATATCCTGTTGAATAAAGTTCCCAGGTATATTCTGGTACTGAGTTTGGAAAAAGGAGGGCAGTGTACATGTGCAGCACTTGCAAACAGCCCCCTTCTCCCTCCTCCCCCTGCACATGCTTTCCCTTGAATTCAGAAGGATAGAACAAGGAACCTAGAGATCCTATTAGGTTTATTGGTATTTCAGTCTGTAAATAATATAGACATGTATGTTCAATTATGAAAATAGATAAAAACATTTTATAAAAATTGTACAAATTATTGACATCCATACCACGTAATAGCTGTTAAAACTGGCTTGCAAGCCTGGTCTTTTCAGAAAAGTCTCAGCTGTTGTCCCAGAAAGTTTGGTAGGCTGGTAAGGCTTCAAAATATTTGTGATTCTGTAGTTAAAACCAAATAGAAACCAGCTGAAATTAGCCAGCAAGTGTGCCTGTTTTCTGCAGAGGTGTCTTTGGGTGAACCTCAGACACGTTTCAGCCAGGTGCAGAGCAGACCTGAAAGATAAAAGGAAGAGATGGGTAATCTGTATGGCAGTGCCTGTGTTTCTCATTTGTGTCACTTCAGCCTGCAGGCAAGTTCTTAGAAGAGAAATAAAAATTGGTTAAGACTGCAGAAAGGCAGAGTAAACAAGTACTGTTTCAAAGCCTGCACTTTCTGTGGGCCTGCTGTCCTCACCTCTTTCTAAGCTCAGAAGTCTTACAGGTAGCAAGAACAAGAGATATCTGATTTCTGAAAAACAGGATCTCCATGAGCTTTTGACATGGCTCCTGTTTAGCAGTAAATAAGTGAGCTCTTGTTTTGGGGCACGTCTAAGATCCTGCCCCTTCTCCCTTCCAAGAAGAAGATGGCAGGGTTTTGCCAGAGGGTGTTTACTATGTGTTCAGCGCGTGTCTGGGGTGGGCAGCTGTAGCAAAACAGGAAACTGTTGCTGTGGTGCCCGTAGGAAACCTCTGGTGGGAAGGCTAATTCGCAGTTTTGAAGCTCTTGCATAGCTGTTGTTTGTGCTTCCTCGGTAGCACTTAAGGACTGAATTGAGCAAGACATCAAACTATTGGAGCTGGGAGAGCTACCTCGAATTAAGCCACTGCAGTGCTAAAAATTGAATTTAAGAGATGTACATGACCTCAGAAATAAAAATAAACTTTCTACTTTGGCTGGTTTTGCATTAGAAGACTGAAGGGTTTTGTTTTTTTTCCTTCCCCCCCTTGGTTGGTTAGGCTAAGTTTAAAAAAAAAATCATGAAGCTGCAGTTCATTAAATAATTAAAACCAGTAACATGGTATTTCCCCCCCCAAAATACATGCACCAACACCAACTGCTCTAGTTGTGTCTGCAACCAGTGCAAGGAACTACGGCAACAGAAAGCCTTGGGGCTTAAATTCCGTGTCAGTGCCTGGGTAGTGACAACCAGAGGAAATCTACTCTGTGCTGCAGTGACCCTCAGCATCAGAGTATGGGCAGAAGCCTAAAAGGACCCCAAACACTCAACTCCTGAAGAAGTCTCCTGGAAATTTCTCTGGTGGGTGTCCTTCCACACCACAGTTACCCAGTGTTAATGCTTTGTGAGATGCAGAACCACAGCTTGATTGATGAAGTGGGCGAATCTCCTCCTGACTCCAGCCTGACCTGAACCTCTTCACAAAGCAAGCACAAATCCTGGCAGAGTCTCTGTACCCCCCTGTCTAAGGGCCCAGGTGTTAAAGCTGTCATTGAAGGTGTGCTGTCCTCTTAACGAAGTGGGCACAACTGTCACTGTCACATCCAGGTAATTGGTAAACGAGTTGGTTACTGGATAGTCAGGGGTAGGGGCCTTTCCAGTCTTAGTTTCTCCTCCTCCCAAGAATATTTTGGTATTCAGTGCACAGACTTCTGCAGTGCACAGTGCCCAAGTTCCTCTGGACACTCCCTCCTTACCTCAGTGGCATCTGCTTTAACAGGGTGGTTGGGTATTAGATGTACAAATTGGAAGGGTCTGTAGGAGTGGAACCACAGATGCCCACCTGGTTTATTTTATTGCTGCCAGCTATACTGGGAGGAGAGAAAAGCCACTGACTTCCTGTTTGATTAGAAAGCACTCAGGTGGCTTCGGTGCCTGAGTCCTCCATTGCATGGCTGTAAAACCTAAGGTGGAACTCTCAGGAGGGCCAGGCTCAGCTCCTCAGCTGGTGCCCAGCTTTGTCCAGTAGCCAGACACTGGACGGGATGCACAGGACTCCCACAGCTGCTCCTCCCAAACACTGAGGAGCTGGATACTTGAAGTCTCCTGTCAGAGCAGTCAGACATCAAACAGAGGTCTATCTTTATCCCTTCCTGTCATAGTTTAACTTGCATCACTTCTGATTAAACTCCATTGAAGCAGAAGTGAAGATTTTAATCTGCTTAAAAAAACCCCACAACATCCACCAACCCCTGTCTGTGGACTGTCACTGGCTGTTACAAACACCTGGCAGAGGCACTATCTTTGTGCATGAAGACTGCACTAAAACAAAAGCTCTTTCCCAATAACCAAAGCAATCTTCAGGTCTCCTGAGGTTGAGGGCCATGTAAGGATCAGCTTGAATCACTTTTGACAGCAGAGATGGATGACCTACCTGTTTGCTGGAAATAAGGCTCCCCCTTCTGTAATATATAATAAAAAATAAAAAGCAAACAGGGCACCTGGGAGCACTGCTGCATTAACTGCTGGGACCTCACTGAAAATTCGTGCTGACACAAGAAAGGAAAGAAAATCCCTGCTCCAGAACAGCTGTAATTCTCACAGTGCCTCCCACTGAGCGACTGGGGCGAGGATGGGAACACAGGCATGGGTGAGTGTATTTTAACTTCCTTTTAGAAGGGTGATCAGCTCACAGACACGCTCACTGTGACAAAGACATCTGTAAGGAGGGAGGAGAGAGTTTTAGTGGCTCAGCCATACGGAGAGCACAGGGAGAGCGCGGGTTCGTGGCCAGGGAGGGGCTGGCTTGCAGGAGGAGATCTTCGTGGGGAAGTCTGAGCAGCAGCATAGGATGACAGCCCTCGCTGGAGGTAATCCTCAAGGTCCAAATCCTACCCGTCTGTGCTCTCACTGGCTCAGCTGGCCAGCAAGCCCTTCTGGCAGCCGGGGTCTGTGAGGGGATTATCCACCGGGACAAACACTTATTTCTGTCAAACTGATGGACACCAAGGCAGACCCTGCAAGGGAGAGGCATCCCAGCTCTCACAAATACATTCATGCGTGGCGGGGGGTGCTGGGGGTTCCAGCAATCTCTGTTTAGATGTTTGTTTGCTTTCTGTGCACATTTACTTAGTATTCTGTATTTCATACCTATGTAGGAGGGCAATTAAATATATCTTAACCTGCTGTCTTGGGGTAAGTTCCAATATACAAAAGACTTTCAAAGGTAGAAATTCCAAACCTGAGTGTTCCAAAAACTTTCAAAATGAGAGGTGTAAATCCCGTAATTAAACTTTTGATTACCTTTACAAGGTCCTGAATATGTTATGCTGTATCCCATTATTAAGTATTAGTGACATCTAGTAAATATTAGTGTAATGGCCTGATACACAGCCCATGCTGTAAGGTCAGGACATTATCATACTAGTCTTTTTTGGCTCTATGAAAATGAAAATTACAAGCAAGCAAGCATTGTCATGCCATAGGCAGATGGTTATTCTGAAATTACACTGGGCTTTTTTCAGCAATAGGAGATTTAATATCATTATTTTAAAAGCATGTAATTCACTGCTAAGAATGAGAAAGATGTTTTCAAAAGCTGTGGACTTGCCTTGGTTATTCCTTCAACAAGGATTCTAAAAGCCTTTTAGCTCATGTGGCCTGTAAAGGAATGCAGCATTATAGCAGGATCAGGTACTTCTTTTATGATTTCTTTTCCTTCACTTTAAAACCCAGAATCTTCCTTACAGTGTCAAATGAGTTTTCCAAGAAAAACAGGCTCTCAACACACCAGAATGTAGCTGAATTTAAAGACATTTTTTCTTTCTGTCTTTCCCCCCCATACAGCAAACACGTAACACTAGAAATAAAAATTACAGTGGAAGTAACCTGACTTTTGAAAACAAATCCTATCAAGGCTCAGGGTTTGTCAGGGTTTGTTGACTAGGTCAGCTAGATTCAAGTAAATGATGCAATTTAAAATACTTTAAACTTTGAAAGTTTAGTAACTCTTACAAGGCAGTAGGAACAGCTATAGCTGTGTTGCACTACTGTAACTCAGACAGCACTGCTCCAAATACAAATATCTAGATAATGTTTCTTTCAATGTGACACTGTTATGATTTATTATAAAACAAATTGCAGCCTTTCTGAAGAGATAGGGATGATTCAAGCTTCCCCAGAGAGAAAATACTGGAAGCAACAAAACTAATCAATTCCAAATCAATAGGCAAACACCTAGTTAGACTATCCAGACCAAAAAGTACCTGGGTTAAATCCGAGATCTTCTAAAAGTTCCCACCTTGCTAAGAGTTGTACATCTCCCTTTCCCTTCAATTTACATATTTAAGTCTTTTTTAAAAATTCTGTTAGGTAAACGTGTCTTTGCTATGGAGTGCTTGTCCTTAAATTTTTAAGTGCTTAAAGAGAAAAAAACAAAGCACAAAAAGCTTCAACAGTTTCAAACCCAAAAATGTTTCAAACACTTCGTTCTTCCTTTTGTCTTTAAGTGTTTGCCAGATTCAACTCACATCTGCAAATAGTTTTAGTCCTGCTCTCCTTTCCTCTCCCCCCACTCTATATATAGGATATAGAAAAAAATTACCTACTTCTGCTCATTTCTCTTTATCAGTCCAGGTTTTTACTTGATTCCATCTGTGTCCTGTTTGAGATCTGCATCCCGTTTTCTTTCCTGAAATATGCAACTGTAGTTACTAGAGGCTTGTGTTCCAAGATACAATAGCACATTTAGGTTAGTGTATTTTATGTCATCTTTAAAAGATTAGGCAATGGGTGGTTGCTTCCACCTTCCCCCCACCAAAAACAACCTCCAAAAATTTGGCTCATTATAAAGAACTGTTGGACAATACAAAAAAATGTGGAATATGAGGTCATTTTCACCTTTGATCAACACTGACTCTGAAATTGTTTGGTTTTAGTATTTATTTCTGTACTAACTACATATATCTTTCTGCAAAGGGCTTCCATTTATGGTGAACTGTTCTTTAGTTTTCTTAAAACAATTGTTTGATATTGCAAGCAGCTCTTCTGGGCTGAATTCCAGTTCCTAGAAAACAACCACTGCTTTAAATAGCTGCAAATAGATTTTTAGGGCTCATTCTGTAATAATTTTATGTATCATTCGTCTTTTCTGAGTGTTCTCAACTTTAAAAGTATCCTCTGGAGCACAATTAACTTGTAATGAACATAAAGAATGCAGCTTTTGCCAGTCAAGTCTTGATAGAAGTGTAATATCTGAATGGTTTTTTCCTTTTTTGTATGACTTTTGTACTTCTGTCCAACTCCATAAAAACACAATCACTTCCAGATAAAATAGGTTACCAATAACAAAATACGTGTGGACTGTGTAAAGGCTGTTCACATTACCAAGAGTGCTTTTCTTAAAACAGAAATTGTAATTTCTTTTGGGAACAACCACCTCCTTAACACCTCTTATAGAGAGAACGCTATGGTTGCCCTAAAATCTGCCAGTAGTTACTGCATGCTGATAACCTTACACTGCCATAAGCCACTGAGTTTGTCTACTAGAACAGGAAGTCCTGTAAAACATGGAACGTGATTAGGGGCTTAACAAAGTACGGATTTTATTCCCTTAGGTTAAACATTTATTGAATTCTAAAGATAAAAAGCCTACAAAAATGGTGTGAGTAATAGTTTAAGTATTTGAAAATTCTAAGACAATTAATGTTCTGTTTACTGCTAGGTGTGCTACTAGACTAAATTTCCTGCACTGAATGTCCTTTGTTACTATGTTAAGTGAACTCCAGCTATCCTGGGCAAACTCATGAGTGTGAAAGTTAGAAAGCACTGGGATTTCCTTTGTGACTGGGTAAATACACTAATTCAACCATGAGTTTGATTATCTGACAGTTTTACTGAAAACCTCATTCTGTGCTTGTTAGTCCTCTTCCTTTTTCTGAAAAAAAGTGAAAGAAGGAAAAAGAAAAAACCCAGCCCCGCAGTCTTCTCCCTTATTTCCAAAGCACTTACTGGCCAAAGAACAGTGGCCAAAACAAAAAAAAGCCAGGACAGCCCATAAGAAGCAACAGCTTCCTAGGGACCACTGGAAGCAACAATCAGACCTGCTGGAGAAGCAGTGCAGTGATTAGTGCTCAGGCAAGACTGATTGTACATTCACTATCTCACATTTGGGTGCGTGAATCACAGAATATCTCGAGTTGAAAGAGACCCACTGGGATCATCAAAGTTCAACTAGTGGCTCTGTATAGGACAACCCCAAGAGTCTCATCATGAGTGGTCATCGAGCAGCTAAAAAGATAAACTACTTTTAAAAATAAAGAGAAAATAAAATCACAAAGTGATAGAGGGACTTAAGTCTGACAAATGGCAGAAAAACCTCAACGCAATTATCAACATCAAGTTACATTAATGCTGTTAAAGAACAGATTTCCCTTTTCTATGAAAAAGCAACACAAAAATCTTCGATAAGAAAGCTAGGAAACTGTCACTGAGAATAACTTCTGTTTTTTTATTTTTCAAAACACTTTTTTCATTTAAGTTTAGGTTTAAGTGAAAGTCAGGTTCAGCTACCAGTCTCTTCCCAACTGCATGTATTTTTATTTTATTTTTTATAAGGTAATGCTGTATTTCAAAGAACAACAGCAACAAAATTCAGCAGTTGAAATGAGACTGCTGGCAGATTTCTCTGCTAAAGCTGCAGAATATTCCCCTCAGACTTTCTTTTCTTTTGGCACAGTACCTGTGTTCGCAGAAACTGCACCTCTTCTGTAAGCAGGTGCTTCTCTTTGAAGAGCTGATTCTGTTTGTTGAGCAACTCCACTAACTGCTGGGCAGTGGCCTGGCAGTGCTTGTCAAGCTGCTGTAATCTGGAAAAGAAATAGATAAAAGGGTTGCAGAGCATCTGAAGCTGGAGTTCACAGAAGAAGCTTTGATGTTTTACTAGTGGTGGCAGCTCCCAGAGGCCAGAGTTCAGGCTGGTGGTTGGGCTGAGACTAAAGTATTACTCCTAGGATGGGCATTAAATGTATTTTCACACTTTAAATTAGCACTTTTAAAGGTCTGCACTTTTAATTTAGAAGCCTTATGAGGACATGACAGCAAATCTGCTTTGCTGTGACATCAGTAAAGACTGCAGGACTGCATGCCGACACCTGTAGCTAAGCAAGCTGCACACTCTGTAGCTGCTTTGGTAACTGTCTTCTTGAAACACACACAGTAGCCCAGATTATAAATCCAAATACCCAAATTCTCTGACAAACTGGACCTGAAGTGACAAAAACTTCTGTTTTCTGTCCGCTGCTCTTTGCAAGCTGGTCAATGTCCAAAACTCATTACAGAACATAGCACTTATTTCAAGTAAGCTTAGTGTTAATTAAGCATGTCAGCGTAGATCCTATAACAGTGTAACAGGGATTCCTGGGGAAAGATGTAAAGAGCCCATCATTCCAAAGGTCCTCCTCATCAGGGGCTGCAAAACAGAGGGGAAAAGCTGGCAGGTATCAGAAGAAACATGCAGAGGCCTTCTGCTTGCACTGGAAGAACAAGTACCTGAGTTGGGACAACACTGCTGCAAGACAGGTCAACTGCACTTTTATTTCTTTAATCATGGAAGCAGGTATCACTTGTTATTTCTCCAGTGACTGTTTATTACTCCTGGCATCCAATCAGAAGTAATTTCCAACTCATGTGGATTTTTACATTTTTTAGTAGATAATCACAGGTAGCCCATGCAAATTTCAAAAATATTATGGGACACAAGCCCTAGTGTGCTCTATTGTAAAGCTCTATGTCCTTTCAAATAAACTGCTGTAAACTGTAAAGTCTTTAATTATGGAAATACTCAATTACACTTTTCTGTTTATAACTTCACCACCCAGTGTTACATTTAGACTGTCCCCTTGAGCAGAGGGAGAAAGATGACACAGGCACTGAGCTGGGTTCGACCAGCAGGCCACAACTTCACCTTTATCATCTGTACCTTCAGTGCTTGACTAGAGGTTTAATAACATTCCAGTCTACAATTCTGGGCCACGATGGATGAAAAGGGTGCAGTTCTAGTCAGTGCAGATTTGGATCTGTGAATTCCCAAATTCTGTCTGCCAGTCTGCTCTCCCAAAACTGCTGCCAAGCTGGCCCTTGGTCCACACACTGGGACTCCCAGCCTGCTCTGGTGTGTTTAGCTCCTGAGGACAGGCTCTGGGCCCTCTCATAGTATCTGCTATTACGTGTGACATGTGCAGCACAGCCACACATTCCCATATGCATTGTATCTGGCCTGCCTGCTGATCTCGTAAATGATTCAAGATGAGAAATGAACAGCTCCACCCACATTCACTGTACTTCCCATATGTTACAACTGCACATCGATGCCTGCCATCATTTTTACAACTGGGTGACAGAACCTTCTGCACATTTTGCTAATATGAGTGAGGGAGGTTGCACGGTCGCCATGTTCACTTTGGCAACATCACCTACCAGGCAAATGTACTGCGTCCTGAGCATCTGAGTGACCACTGTGTCCTCACCCTCCTGTCTAAATGTGTAAGTTTTCCACCAAAGTGGCAAGATCTGTCCAGTTGGGATGGCATGTGGCTGCTCCCCCTTGGCCTGGCAGTGTTGAAGGACAGGGACTGACTCCATGCTCTGTCATGTTACTTCAAGGCACAACGTGAAAACATGTAGCTCTTGAACCGTGTTACGCTTGGACTACCCACGGGACAACCTGGCACTAAGGAGAAAGCTCCCATTCATTAGTAATAACAATATCCTTCAAATAATTTCCCATTAACTACTTTAAACCAAAACCCCTGTTTCTACATGGAGGCAAGAAAGAGACAATTTCATTAGATGAGTGGTTCCACAGAAGGAGAACACAACCGAGGCATCACAAGCTGCAGTGAAAGCTTCCAGGTAAACATTTTGCTCTGATTCTCAGTACTTGGAGCTCATAAGCAGCTTTATGTTAGAATGGCTCCAACCTACCTTGCTTTTTTGTGCAGTTACAACATGCAGAAGATACACCAGTGAAATTTGGATCTGAGACTAGGTTATACCCCAAGCTGTTCAGAAATGAAGTGAAAAGGGATAGACAGGGTTTTGTTACATTTTGACAGCTATGGATAGACAATCACTGCAAGACCCTGCAGAAATGAGATGAAACATCAAACACAAAGCAGAGCTTGGGCACCAGGGTGAATTCCACCTGCAGAATAAACTTCCATTGCATCCAACACCACAAAGCTATACTAGCACCCACTGTGTTACACTTCCCCTTGTGTGTGGCCTACAAATAAAAACAAAAGCTTCTTTCTTTTCTATAACAACACATTGCTAAACCAGGGGCACCCACAAGACTCTGGCTGCAAGCTCCCTGCCCTGGGGGACTCAGGCCCATTAATCCACAGGCAATCTGCAATGAAGGAAAAAGCTGATACAACCTGTCAGCCCTCCTCTGGGTTTTAATGTTGATTTGAAGGAAATTAATATGCAAGGATCTGTGGGCAGTACCCATTCACTCTGCAGTGGGGATCAGTCAGTCCTTGACATAGTAGAGGCATTAAAAGGTTATTTACTCTTTCAGCGTAGTCAGGTTACTGATGTAAAACGTTTTCACTTTACTCCACGGAGCTGGATTTGCTGAAATGGCGTGATTGGATTGCAGCAACCTGCAGCAGCTAAATCACCAAATCCAATAATCATGCTGCATTTACTGGCACACATCTTAATTAGGTTTTAATACAAGTAATCTGATAACTACTTCTGGCCAGCCAGAGCGGAGCTGTCAGCGCTGAAAGGGCTGTTGTTGAGCAGCTCGGCCAGCGCTCTGCCGCGGCTGCCTCCCCGCTGACCCTGCCGAAGCCCCCCATCTGCCAGTTGCCACGGTAACACAGGCCAGCCCATCGCCCCAGCAGTGGGTGCCGGGGCCGTCGGGCACCCCATGGCAAGGGCTGGGGCACCAGCCACCCAGGGGGGCCACCAACCACCCAGGGGGGGCCACATCTCTGTGGGTGAGGGTTGCTGGACCTGGCTCCTGCTGCCCCCCAGAATGAGCAAAACCCACCACCACAAGCATACGTCACTGTGCAGCAAACTGCCTTTAAAATGCATTTGCCCTGTCAGGGCAAGAGTGTCAGGCTATGAGTTTCTAAGGTTGCTCCTGCATTGCTCATTTGCTTGAGGGAGATAAAATGATCAGAGGTGGTTTCTGGTTCTTGAGTAGGAAAACCAAAGACTGCGTTGGAGACCGCTGTCATGCTGCAGAGATGCAGCTGAAGGGAGATCACTATGGTGATCATACTTAGTTCCTGACACAGCTAGATCAGGCACTGTCTAAGGTCATCTCCTGCTGAACACAAATTGATGATCAGGCTTACTTTGCCTATATGATGATCTTGGTGCCAGAGTTGCTGCCATCAAAGAGTTAAGGCATATGGCTGGTGCTCATGGTGAACTTGTTTCTGCAACCACAACTGCCCCAGCTGCTGTCACTCCCCACCCCTTTTGTGGGCATGGTAGGACAGGTCTCCTCTGCTTTCTTTCCACCTCAACTCTGCTACATTTTGTCTTCCCTTTTGATAGCAGAAGTGATGTTGTCATTTTCACTAAGGCAGAAAAATTTATATTCACTATCTCTTTGTATCTTGAATCAGCTCTGTGAACAACTAGGACATTGAAACCAATAGTAAATTAGTACTCATATGAGCAACTTGCATCTTCATTGTGGTTTACAGCATGGATAAATTCACATAGTAAATTCTGAGGTAAAAAAATTAGAGGCTATGAATTTAGAAAGGCAGACAAATAGTAAATTAAACCCCAAAGTTTCACTGGTGTCCTAAATTACTGTTTACTTAAGATCTTGACCCATAGATCAGGGCTTTGAAACAACTTTAAGTGATGAGCATCTCAGAGAAGCCCCCACATGCTCCCAAAATTCAAACAAGTATAGCTATACATACAACTTATCCTTTAACTAAACTCCATTCTCCCATCTAGCTTCAAAAGCAAAACACTATGATCCACCTTTTTCATGTTAATGAAATAAAAAAAGCGTAAGAGGAAAAACACACAGACCAAAAAGCCACTCTGTAACAGTGAGTAGGAACTGAAGGTAGTGAATAAGCCTCCTCATTTCTGTCAGGAGTGGAAGTCCTGACTTCTAACAGGACATAGGAGACAGTTCAGGGCATATTAAAAAAAGTTTCCGTGGAATTTCCCACCCTCTGGAATCCCTATCAGACTTCTGTTGCCACAAAAAGGCCAAGACTGTCATTTGCTCAGGCAGAGAAGATCTACACCACTTCTAGCTTAGTAAGGTAAGCACTTGCCCACGCTACAGTCAGAACAAACTCATCCAACTGATGTTAACAGATGGTAACTAGAAGTTAATATCCCTTGCACAGTTTGGAATAGGACACCTAAAAAGCAAATGTCCACATTACACCATGAACCCTTGACCCAGGTGACTTTGTATCGCTCAGTCTTTTTTTTTTTCAGTATCTATCGTGTAATATCAAAATTCCCTTTTACTAAAGGCACTCTCAATTTTTTCACATACTTTTAAAGTGTCTACAGCATATCATCTTCAATAAGATAACAATGTTTGCATGCCTCAGCAACAATTGCAAATACGGTTTAATTAAAAGTTTACATAGGAGCTTCCCCTCTGTTTCAGATGTCACCACTATTAGAATAGATCTTCACTTCCACAGCTGGCCCAACAGGTTAAACAAATAGATCACATAGGAAACCTGAGCCTGGATCTATTCCTGGGCTTCCAATAGCTCATGTCTAACATGCTGAAGAGAACATTATCAGCCTGCTCTTCAGTAGGGGGGTGTAGCAGCTGGGCTTAGCTGCTGTGATGGCCACTTTTAGCCCTCCTGGGTTTTGACAGGAAGGAAACAATGAAAGAGAGTGGACAGCAGGCTGGAAAAGATATGGGTGAAAGCTTCACTAATGTCTATTTGTGTCTGAATCCCTTGGCTGAAGATGAGGCTTTTCCTCCTTTAAAGGAATACAGAATAGTAAGACCTTTGATAGGAATATGAACTCTGGATCAGGTTTGCTCTAGAGAAGAAATAGTTCTTGTTACTACTTTATGCCTTTAGTTGACAAGTATTACGTAAAACAATTCTCCAAATCATTCAGTCTACTAATTTAGAATGCTGTAAAATACCTCAGGAAAAAAAAAAGGGAAGCAGGGCTCAAAGCAATGTTACAGAAATATATTGAATTGTATAGTCAGACTCTAAATTTTTTTTGTTTTTTAAAAGATGTTCACCTCTCTGATTTTGTTATGTGCCAGACAGAACAGATTTTGCACAATTTCTCAATCATAAGGGTAAGAGACACATATCCTACTAAGGTTTCAAAAGTGGCCTCCTCATGTTTTATAAGATACATATTTGTATTACTGAAATAAATGTTTTCCTGTGCTTGTGTAACTAGTTGCAACAATTTTTGTGGCTGGTTTCCTTTTTATAAACGTGTGCTCGATCTCCCCTACTGCTTACTCCAATTCCTCTTACTTCTTTTATTACCAGACAAACCTGAACCTGTACAAACTGCTAGTTGGTGTCCACATAAAGCAATCACTGTATTCAAGTTGGAGACACTGAGAATTTTTAATGCAATCTGCCCAGTCTGAACTCTTTCCTTCACAAACACTCTGCCTTTAAAAAGAAATTCCCAGCATGAACCTCATCAGAAGCGACATGTAACAGACAGTACATGTGGTGTCTGGGCAGGCAGCAGAGAATTGAAAAAGAAGTCTTCACTTTTTCTATCCCATGGCATGTGCAGAATGTACATGTGGCCCAAGCTGACATCAGGCATTTGAAGCAAAAAAACTGCTAAAAGCATCAGCTTCTTTTAATTTACTTTGTCAGATATTGTCTTAATTAAAAAAAAAACCTACCGCTAGAAAGGGTAGTGCAGCTGAGCTACAACTGCTTCAGTTGTTCTGACAGTCGCAATTGCAGGGGAACAGAACAGCTCAGGGTTCGGTCCTGCTGTCTGCACCGAGCCCAGATCCTGGCTGCAACCAGCAAGGGCTGCAGACACTGAGGTACAGAGCACAAAGCTTCTGTTTATCTCTCTAGCTATCAGTACCTGTGTTTGAAAGGTAAAATATTTCTCACGGGTGACCTTGCCAATAGCGCTGGGTACAGTCCTTCTCATCTGGTTATCTGCAAGGGAGTCTTTCCAAGTTTAAGGACTATATATCACAGTCTTTCAAAACTGTTCTTCAGCACAAAACCAAGACTGCTATACTGCATAGTTTGACCACTGTGAAAATATACTGCATAGTTTGACCACTGTGAAAATAAACTCTAAAAATATCAAACACAAAGTGTTAAATATCTATGGAGGTGTCACTTGTTAATTTTGTTGCTTGATCCCCATTCCCCTTATTTTCCACACTAGAGGTGCCCCTCCTTCCAGTTCATTTCAAACAAGCGATTTTGCCTTTAAGCTCTGGCAGGTGACACACATTTGCTTATTTTTCAGAGTTCACAGAGGGTTATTTTGGTTTGCATAAATTACAGTCAAACTAACAATAGTTGTAGGATTTGTATGTAGTTAGTTTTATGCTTGTGACACAGAAAAGGAGGAATATGACTTTATATAGGTGACAGACAATTTTTTCTGTGCAGCATATTCAGAGAGATGTCTTACATATAAGGGCCTATTGCTCTCTCCATCCACACAGAGCAGATTCTTTCCATTTGTGAACTTAGCCCAAGCTCGGCCTACTCCCCTTCTATTACAGCTCTAATTTCCAAACTTCCTCTTCCTAGGAAACAAAAATGAGATTAGGGGTAGATATGGAGTAAGCATCTAGAGGAACGGCTGGGAAGGAAGTCAAGGTGGGCAGAGGAGCCCAGGATGTGCGTGAGAGGTAAGAAAGATCTGTGCTCGAGACATGCGTGGATACACCCAAGGGACCTGAGGAGGCTTCGGCCTCTATTTGTGCTGGCTGGCCAAGCAAGTGTGCTCCCACCTCACAGGGAGCTGCTGCTGGCACGCGACGCAGCACTTTGGACCAGGGCTGTATCCACTTGGGACCAGCCCCAATCTCCCCACATTCCCCAGTAGGCCCATAAATCAGTTCTGCTGAGACTGAAGGGAGTCACAGCATCAAGGAAACACCATGGGGGGTGTAACATGGAAGAGTAAATGTAGGGAAGATGGTAAGATAATTTTGCATTGAGAAGGGCTGAGGGGAAAGCAGTTTAATCCAAAGAAACCACAATTTTTTAGAAAAATGAGAAAAGCTGGAGGATCTGAGCAGTATTGTCAGCTCACCTTCATGGAGCTCAGCTATTACGAATAGAGAGTTCACTAGGTGTTTTGTTTTGGACTATATGATAAACAGTGAAACTGCACGTGAAGTTAGTGAAACCTGCAATTGCTTAGCAACACTGAAGGGAAGCATTTCACAGGAAATACATCTTAAAAATGTATTAGTACATTATAGACAGTATTACACTCTCTGTAAGAAAGTGGCTATTTCATAATGTATATGTGCATTAGTCCAACTGTGCTTTAAATTTACTGCAAGGTGAACTTAATAATTGCTATGAAATAGAGGAGTTTTATTGCTGTTTTAGAGGCAGATATCATTACAGTTATCTTCAGGAAAAACATTACCTCTCCACAATAAGGAATATGACTGCAATGAGGCAGTTTGGAGATGAGTATCGACATACCCAGACACACCCCAGTGCAAAGGGTCAATTATGCCTTTCTGGTGACAGCAGCTTAGCTTGTGGATGAGAATAGCAGCTCTAGAATCGCTGCAGTAGCAGCACAGGGCTGTCAGCAATACCACACAAAAGGAGCACAAAGGTGTCTCCAGCCCGGCTCTCCCATGTCACAGTTCAGCTCATCAGTCAGTGGTCACTGGACCCTGCACAGACATCCCAGCTTGGTAAGACCACCAGCACCTTCCAGCAGAAGGATTCCTTCTGTCCACAGCTGTGCCTGTGTATACACAGACTCTGCTGTTGCCACCACATTTTAATTATAGTAAAAAATTCTAGCAAAACTATCAGCTTTTTCTTTGCTACAAGTTGAAATAAATGTTAATAGCTTTCTTGACACATGTTCAATGTAACTAAAAGAGAAAAATACTTTTCCCCTTGGATTGCATCAAAAGGTCTTAGTTTTGTTAGGTAAATTATGTTTTTGCATACTACTTCCCCATGTTCTCATCTTTCAGTGGTAAGCAGTAGTAGCTTTTTTGAAACAAACATTTAAACAAGCACGCTTAGAAGTTTTGATATGATTCTGGAAACTGAACATTCTCACATAAATGAAAATTAACTGCCTTAAATCACTAGTAGTAAATTAATAAAACAAAGCTGTGTCTCTTTGTTCAAAAATATAACCATGGGGTTTGTTCTTATAAGTAGGGATAGAGAAGACAAACACGTATGCAAAATGAGAACAAGAGATCCACCTGCCATCTGTAGACTTGGTAACCTCTGATACCATTGCTGCAGCACAAATACATCATTACTCAAAATTTCTTATAAGGGAAACCCAGAGAAAACGCGCATTTCTCTGTTGGTGAACTCACACATGAACACGGGGCAGAAAGCAGCCGGGGTTTCTGAAAGGCAGCGAAAGCTCAGCAGGTGCCCCAAGAGAACCCAAGGTCCCTGCAGGGGCTCACTGGTCCGACTCTGCTCCTCCTCAGCAGCCATCGCAAGAGCCTTCCAGGGAGATGCTGGTGGTCTTGGCACCACTCCTGGTGGACAACTGTCCACCTCACACCTGGCTCAGCCTTGGCTGAGGCGAGGTAATGAACAGGCCGACAAAACGAACCCAAGCCTCCCTCCCGAGGGAGGCTACTTTTGATCAGTGTTGAGCAACATATGCAGGCTTGAGCAGGGGGCACGCAGGCAGCTCAGGAAAAAGCGTGTGCTGCTGTAACCAAACTGCAGATTAAGCTGAGTGCTGCTGTTTCCTAAGCTCCAGATAAGGAGCCTTCTGGAGAGTATGAAAAAAATTAAAGAAAAAAGAGCGGTAATTGTAATTTTACTTTAAAATTATTGTGAATCTAGGCTATATTAGAGCAGCATTTGTCTCAGTTTAAGATAGTGTATTTTCCAGCAAAGATTCTCAGTAGGGAAGATGCTTCTGTAGTTAACGGTTTGTTTCTAATGTCTCTGAAACCATAACATTACCTGCTCAGCAAGTATTTACCTACAAAGGAATGTCTGGGTGTCCCTCATGTTATCTCCTTACATAAAAATTATGATATTGGGATCATAATGTACTTAAAACCTTTTCAAATAAAATAATCCTAATTATTGAACTTCCACACTGCAATATCAGGGTTTAATTTCCTTTGAAACAAATGTTATCAAGGAGAGAAAACTGCATTTACAGGTCTAGTAAGAGGCCTGATTTCACTGAAACATACAGAGGAATTTAGAGTTCTATTGTGTGACAGTAGAGAAATGACTAAAACTATTTCTGTTACAGATCTGGATACAATAGCTTTCATCCTGATCCAGAATAACTCCTATGACCTGTAATGTGAACTACAGACTCCTGTAAAGCACACAAAACCCCATGAAATGCCCCATCCTGTGTTGCTAAAAACTAAAGGAGTTTTGCCTTTAATAGAAGCAGGCCCCTTGTTTGCATAAAGAGCAACCTGTCAAACAGAATACAAATGCCAAGCTGGTACATTATAGCCACAAGCACAATAGCCCCACTCTTTTTAACTAAGCAAATCCTAGGGAGAGCAGTTTTCCCCCAAAATCTGGGCATCAGCTAGAAATTCGGTGAACTGATGTCTCAAAGTGCTCACGAAGGATGCGGGAAATTTGCAGAGGGGCACGAGCTTTTCATTTCAAAGAGAAGGAAACTGTATGTTTTCATTACAAAAAATGAGAGTGTGAAAAAATGCTAACCGCACAATAGCTCTCTTTCAAGTACAAAGTTCAGAATTACATCTCCCAAGTTTCCTGTACGTTAAAAGAAGAACACAAAATAACGATCTAAAAATCCTTCACAAAAAACCAACAAGCAAGGATGAAGCAGTACTCGCCTGGGGGCCAATTGCCTCTCCAGCAGCGGTAAGGCTGTTACTAGGCTTGCAGTACCATTTGTTCCATTACACAATCTCCTGAAGCCTTTTACAGAGAGCTAAAACAACTGCCTGTACCAACACGACACATGGCTTTCCATCCCGACTCTTTGCTAATCCAGACGCTCCAACCATCTTTCTTTAAGATGCCATATGGTTGGCAGAAGCCTGTAGATCTAGCAGCACATCTGCTTGTATGTTACTTCTCCCCTCCAACTCCCCCCTCCACACCACAAAAGAGAGAGCAAATAATTATTTTACATGTAACCAATTAAACTGCATTTAAAGAGGACGGGGATTATTTAGCTCTAGATATTTTAAAAATATAGATTGTCGCAGAAGATCATTTGTCTCTCAGTGATTTGGGAAATACAGAGAAACAAAACAAAGAAATGAAAGGCACACGAGCAAAATGATCGCTGCATTTGAATTATTTAAATGACTGCCATTCAGACCTTATGCCCGAAGATTTATTTCCCACATTAGTGTGCCACTGAAGAAGGGACTGAATTCGCTCTCTGCTTTTGTCAGAGGTGAATCAGACAAGCAGACTAGGAAACTATAATACACCAAATCATGCTTTGTTAAGCAAGCAGAGTGAGTCTGTATGCTAATGACTCTGCAGGAATACACTGACACACTGATTTTTTTGGTGTGATGAGCAAAGATTATTGACACTGTAAAAATCCTGGTTGCGCTGGCATGCAGGCATCCAGGTTGTCTCTTTAGAATCCAGACGCCAGGAAGACAGGCTGCAAAAATAATTTTGTTTGTGATGAGTTATCATTTGTCCATTTATGACATAATGGACTATAACAGAAAAGAAAATATACACTTTGGAGCCCGAAATAAAAAAAAAAAAAAAGAACTTATAAATAAATGTTCCTATAAAACTCCCATTGACCACTCTGTGATGAATAACCATCTTAGTTAATGAAGGACAGGCAGAGATAGAAATATATAAGGACAGGCTGCACAATTTTGCAATTCTATCTGCTGACAATTTGCAGCACCTTTTGTTCAGAAACACTATTTCCTTGAACTTTTCTTGCATCACTAATGTAAGACGTCAAAGAGATAAAAGATAACATTTCTACCTTAAATGCTGCTCACATGTATTTTTCACGTGATTATCTGTGAAGCAGTGTGGAGCATAGGAACATGAAGCACATGTGTCTGTTCTAGCAATTTTCCAGAAGAATAGAAACTAGACATGTATTTGCTCCAAACAGTCTCCCTGCACCAAGTCTCCATTGCAATGTGCACAGAATGTTCCTTTGCCTTCACAAAAACAGTTTTCCCTACAATATGGGAATGCTTGTGTTCAACTACACAGTGAACAAATTGTTTTTCCCCTCAGCTATTTAGGAGTTAGAGTTCCTACACAAATGATGGGGAGACTGGGTCCTATCCTGACAGAAAGAGCCGACCAATGTTGAAGGTTTGGTTGAAACCAGCATTTTTGAGGACAATACTAGGTTTCCAAGCTGTTTGTTTATGGCTAGTGCTTTCCTTTCCCCCAGTACTCTCTGTCTCAAGGCTATTTAAAATTTCATCAACATCGCTTTGAATAGTTTTATACAAAACCAAAATTAAAAAGACACTTCCTCCTCCAATAATTACATTTTTCTCTCTTTTTCTTAAGAAAAAGACGACAGAAGTTCAAAACATACTTGTATTTCAAAATGTAAAACGTGGCAATGTATTCAATGATGTAGCAATTTAGCTCAGTTTAAATTTGATAGGGCTTGATTTACTAGTTATAATAAAGAACTATACACAGGGTATTTACAGTAACAAGAAATATTTACAAATACAGATTAAGATTTCAATTAGTTCTGTGCATAATATTCAAAATTTACAAACCATGAAATTATGCCAAAATATATATAATAAAATCAACAAAATCCCTCCCAAGCCTCTTGAATTAATGTCTTTCAGACCTTCTAGGTTTCACACATATTTCTGATCATTAACTAATTTTCATTTCAGGTATTAATGACCAGGCTTGGGCCACTTGCCCCAAATGTAGAGGACTCCAGGACACGAGAGAGAAAACTATTTCCAATTACCAGATTGCACATATTCACTTCATTTATTTTCCTAGATGAAGGGGGTGTGTGTGTCTCTTTGCATTTTCCTGAAAGATTCTTAATGACTCAGTAGCACTTAAGGTTGAAAAATGCCTATTTTATCCATTGCGTTGCTTTGGATAGCAAAGCAATAACCAACCCAGCAGGATGTCTCCAGAACTGATCAGGTCAAAACCAACTGTCTATGACCACATTTGGTATGTCTGTGCCCATCAGCTGTGACTGAAGTTCCAGAGGAAGGTGTGCTTGGAGAGCTGTCACACAGACTCCCTTGCCCCATCCCAGTCCCTCACCAGCAAATCCAGTACTGCCCTCCTTTCAGTAAGAGTCCACACAAACATCAGAAACAGAATTTCAGAAATAGAAGGCCTGGCCAACAGAACTCTTTTGCACATGTGAAACATGCATTTGATTAGGCACTTCCGAATTTTTATTTACTCTTTAGGCAAAAAGTATGGTTCTAGATTTAGATATGAGAGAGAAAATTAACTTTGTATATGTGCTATAACTTCTTGTCCAAGAACAGGTGAATAAAGGAACCATGTGTGAAGTCTTCACCAAGACCTGCTGCAAACTGACTACTGCAGAAATAATGATAATGCTGCACACTTTCTTATTGCTTGCAGGCTAAGAAAAAAAAGAAATACATAGCTTATTCTCTTGACAGGCAGTGGAAAATTATGAAGGTGCAGTGTACATCAAAAGCTTCCCCCTTGACTGCAGAGTGTAACCGAATTGCTGCTTATACGTGGCCACCGTTAACGATTTTCGGTAGAAAGTGCCGATAGGTTCACTGGATTGCAGTTTGGAACATTCAAGGAACAGACTGGGTCTGATGAAGACTCCACTATCATATCTTGATCAGATCTTTTTGGGTTTGTTTGGGTGGGGCTTTTTGGAATGTGGGGGGTAGAGTGAGGGGTTTTTTTTAGTTTTTAAAGAAACTACAGTTCTTATTATATGGAATAACAACGATTATAAAAATAGGTTTAGAGCTTTCTGTATTCATGTTCTAGATACACTTGAAATGTTTGATATAATAGTTGTAAATAATTTACCCAGTTTTATTGGGAACCTCATTTGTCAGTTGTAAAAGCAACAGAATTTCAACAGTGATTTGTAGAAATAACAGAATGCTTTTCCTCTTTTGAGACAAAGAGAAACAGGGAACTGAATGCAAAACCCCCTCAATTTGGAAAGGACTACATGGGGAAGTGAGGATATTAGCAGGGGAATTGATTTCTTCCTTTATAGCCACATGAACTTCCTCCCTTAGACATCCATTATCAAAACAGAAAACATAGAACCACTACACTGAAAAATGACATCACTTCATACTGGCATTTTTAATTTTGTGGCTCCTGTTTTAGTAGCATTTCTAGTTCTGGATGGTGACTTCATGTACTTAATTTTAAGAATAAAATAAGAAAATACACCTTAAAGGGAAAATAAGTAATCAATCAGGTATCTGAAAGACTTCAATTAACATTTTGACAAGTTTCATGGTATGCAAGCTACTCTAATATAATCAGTTTTTATTAATTTTACTCCTTGAATATGAGAAAACAAATAAATTACAAAAATGTCCAAGATGCTCTGGAGCACTTAAGTTCCATATTTTTACAAGTGTCAGCTCCGGAACAATTTTTTTGGCTCTTAAACTTTGCCTTCCTCATCTGACACACATAGATCCTAGAAGTATTCAGCCTCCACACTGCAGTTTGTAACACACCAAGTGCACATGAACAATACGTGCCCTGATGAATTATTACATATTCAAAAATGACATATATTTTACCATATACAATTATTGTGACCTATTACTGCAAGTTGCACTTGCATTTATTTCTACAGCTTTGTGGTGTTTCGATTTCTGAAATTTTACTCGCAATCTGATGTCTCTGCCACCACAGCATTGTTATAATCAAAATTAATAGGCCAAGATAGTCTTCTAAAATTAAACTCTGATCTGAAAGGTACATTTGAACATTTGGGGACCTCTCTTCAGATGCTGACAGGGAGACGAGTGAGCGGATGTAGAGAGAATCTGGATATATGGTTCACATATGGGCCTAACAAGAGCAATCTCTTCATATAAAGACACTATTTCTCATGCTAAGTCTACCTTGTTTTCTAATGTCAGCTGAAAGGAATGTTGGAATCTGGGACAGTTTTCCGCATCAGAGTCTGTTATTTAACTGTGTGATGTCAGAATTATTGTCTCTTTTCACAGAACCTCTGTAGCTGGGGTTGTTGTTTTGCTGTATTTTGAAGGGTGAGTTGTTTAAGACTATCAATGCTACACCCTCTTAGGAAATCTTATTCTTCTTGGTTATTTTTCCACCCAAAGCACCCTGAAATTCAGGTGCCCCAACTGATAAAGGATTCTTAATTTTCTTTTTTTTCAGTGTTGTATTAGAACTATGAGATTACCCCAATTCAAGAAACCTGGTATTTGGTATTGCCAAGTACTGAATGTTTTTAAGCACAAGCCCTTCATCTGAGTCTAGATCAAAAAACACAGGTCCCAAGCACAATGCTACATTAGCTGTCATTTCAGGCTTCTTTTTGTACAGCACAGAATCCAGTATGTCAGCACAAGAAAAAAGCACTGAGTAGGAAGAAGAAGAAAACAAATCTCAGTTGCTAAGTTAGCCTGTCATGCAGTTAAAGTTTGTGTGAAGCCACACACCATATGACCCAAAGGCTCAGAAAGCTACAGCTAGGTTAAAAAAAAAAAAGTACAGTACAAAGGAAATCCAGTTGCAAATATGCAGAAGGTAGGATGTGGACCATCGCTCACCATGGGGAAATCTTTTACTTTACTCTGATCAATATACAGCTGTACCTGAGGTACAAAACTTTGCTCAAACAGGTTTGGAAGAAAAACGCCAACATTCATTAATGCCTGTAACTCATAACATGCAATCATTTCACAACTTTATCTTAGAAGATGTTAGAAGAGATCAGTACAATATTAAATCCACACAGCACAGAGATGCCCTGAATCCAGCAATGTCAGGATCTGTAGCACAGCTTGGGTAAAAGTGAAACACAATGCTTGGAGAAAAACGGCCATAGTTCCCAAAAAAATGCTGAGAAGTCTGTTAGCTGCCAGAACTCAAAGCATTCACAGGATCGGGAAATGACCAGAACTCATGTTTAATGGATTTAAATAACTGAGTAAAACCAAACACAGCAGCACCTCCAAGCTGTGCAATCCCAAGCAACAGCTTTGAGAAAAAAAGCACTGGAACACAGAACAAAACATATGAATGTGCGAGGTACTGTCCAAGCTTGCCTCAGTTTAGGGAAAGTCCTCAGAGAAGGAGGTTAAAGGCAAAAGTTGCCTCTTACGGCTGTGAAATTATTTTGAAGTTATTACAAGCAACAAAGGGGCTTGAAGGTTTGCAGGTAGCTATGAGTCACAGGCTTCACAGACCAGTCTTTGTTTAGTTCCCAAAGCCCAAAAGAAACGAAAAATTCTTTTTAATTCAGGGTCCTAATTAGGATGATAATTGGAAGAAATCCCAAACCATCACACTTGAACAATAAGAACCTATGTGTTTACACCCAGACTTTTTGTAGCATATTGTGGGGAGAAAACTAAGTAAACTGAACAAAGTACTCTACCTTACCTAGCTGGGGTCTGAACTTGGTTCCATCTTTTGTAGGAGTCCAGGCCTTTTGGGGGAACTCAGCCAGCAATTCAGGCAAAGATTTCTTCAAAGGAAAAAAGAGGCTTGATTTTTTTCCCCCTTTCTTTGTCCTCCTCTTTTCTTTTTAAATAAAAGAAACATCTTAGATTTGTCAGCACAGTTTTGAAAGGAAGGGCAAAAACACCATTACAAATAGCAAGCAAAGCTTTCAGTTTATGAATCTACTAATTCATCCATGAAATATCCAGGTTGCCTTCATCATCAGTTCCAAAACACCATATTATATAAGGTAACAATGGAATACTAGGCTGGTCTGCTTCCCATACTTTTAGTTGGCTCAGCTGGAAAGTGAATACAGGCTATTGCCCCAGGATGACTGAATAATTTAACTCAAATGCAATTTTGCACAAAATTACTTTCACAACTGGAAAAAAAAAAGGCAAAAAAAAAAGCTTGGCTAGTCAGACTCCTTGTTAAACGTAAGAAATTGAGTTCTTCCCCCTAACTAAACTAGTATAATTCACAAAGTTTAGTTCCTAGTTAAACAAGGGAGGTATAAATCTTGACATCAAAACACCAAGCTTTTCTGTGCTAGAGAGGAAATTGCTCCTACACAAAGTGTCAAGTACAAAACTTAGGCATTGCATCTCAAGACAGTTCTGCGCTGGCCTGGTTGAAATCTCTGCTCAGGAGTTAAAATTTATGCTGAAGTAGACGCAAGACAAAATCCCCAAATTGTAGACCGATAATTTAGAAGAGGTCTGTTGCATGTGGAAATGGTTTTGATCTTCAGATCATAAACTCCTGGAGGCACAGATCTTCTTTAATTACATGACTACAAAGCACCATGTGTTTCCATTATGCTATTTAAATAATAGATTTAATTTGAATTTACATTTGTTGATGTAAACATTACTGACTGTAACATTACCCTGCAATCTGATGCAGAAAGTCACTGAAGTATTAGAAAAAAATTCCTTCCCAAAAAGATTACAAAGGAAAGAATCCCCAACTGTGCTATTTGAAAATATGAATAGAAATTAGCTAAATAGAACAGAATAAATTTTAGTGGAACAGAAATTTTAGGATGATATTTTCACACAAACAACACTAGCATCTCAAGTAATTCTAAAACTTATGGAAGCTCCACAGTTATCTGTTGTGTTTATGGGACCAAATGAATTCAGATGTTTCCAGCAACCAAAGTTCCACTGACTATTAAAAGGAAAGAAAGTAGCATGGGAAGGCTCACTCATTTATCTTGCAACACTGCTCTAACCGAAGTGCAACTGGGAGACTCTGCTAATGAATTTAACTATCAGGATGCTAATCAGTTCTGGTTTTTACCAAAATTAATTTAACCTCTGTTTTTGCATAAATAGTCCCTGTTGTTTAAAACTTTGTTTGGGGCTGCTTCTGTACATCGGGAGGGGCTCAAATGGAACAGGGTGTGCTGGGTCCAGAGACAATTCAGTGAAGAACAGTTCAGAGGGAAGCATTTGAACACAATTATATAGGGTAAGCTTTTCCCATGCACTGTTAACAGAAAAAAAACCAAAACCAAAACACCCCACCCAAAAAACCAGAGCTGACTATTGCTGTATGAAAAGGATTTTAGTTTTGTAAGATGACCTGCAAGCACTTCTAAAAGATACTATAATTTGTTTGTTTGAGAGAACCTAGGCTAAAAGAAGAAAAACATCTACATACCATATAGATGGAACGTACTGGTCAGTTTATGCCATGATGCTATTACAAAAATTACTTTCAAATTGTTGAGCTTGCAGATTATATCTAATCATAATATCAGCATTAATAATAACAACAACTTAGTCTAAAATTTGCCAAAATAGGGGCAGTTGAAAGTGGGAACAGACAGTAAGATAGAGAAAAAGTAATAATATTCTGTAAAGATTGTACTGGCTTTCAGTTATGAACACATAACTCACAAGACAACTCAGCAAACAAGTAAATTGCATAAAAAATTTTGAACAAGTAGAGGTTTTTGTTCCCTGTGTACATCCAAAATACATTTTTTTTCTGAAGATCCAGAAATCTTCAGAACATTTTTTCCAGAAAATATTTCCTCCACATGTACTGATGGAATACCAAAAATTACCTTAAACATAAGAAGAACATAAAAAGGTAAAGGAAAAAGAATACAAAACAGCACTGTAAGAATATTTTTCGTATTTTTTCTTTGAAGTTTTTATCTTTTTCCATGTTACTTAATGGATTTTTTTGTCTGGTAGTATGTGAGCCCTCTAACCCATTTTTTCTTTTCATTTTGTCCTTAAACTAACCCGCAGAAGGAATGAGTGGAAATATAGGGCCTTCTGTATCATCTACAAACTCATAGACAGAAAAAAATCCTGGATGTTAAGTAAAAAGAAGATGGGCAGACAAAAACCAAATAAGTATTTAAATGCTAGGTTTGAAAAAAGTCCCGTTATTAGATCCAGATCACCATAAACAGTCCCAACAGTGGGGGAACACTCAACACTGTAGATGAAGGATCAACAGGAATTTGCATAATGTTGGGGTTTTGATCACATCTTTAACAAATGCATATCCTTACGGCAAGGTACTCTGGAATGCAAAAATTTAATTTAATAAATATGAGAAAAGCATAATATTGACAACTTTCTTAATACTTTGCACATTGCAAAGACAGTCACTATAACTTGTTTTGCTCTTGATGTTCACTTCTCCATCCCCAAATCTCAACTGTGCAACCCTCTAAGGGCTGCAGGGTAAAACTCTTTGTAACAACCTAAACTTTTTCACCTGCTTGCAGTTTTGAAACCATGTTTGGAAAAAATGCAGTGAATCTGTCAAAATTGTTATGCATAAGGCCTCCCACTTCAACTTACAGCAGCTACCTAAATGATTCTAACAGGAACTGACCATTTCCAATATGTAACAGAGCACAAAAGTAAATCTCTCTTTTTGAAGAGTGGGAAAAAAATAGCTAAAGTTTCTTGAAACACTATGTTGGTAAATGCACATGTTCCATCAAATGTGTGTTATAAAAACTGGATGACCAAGCCATAGGCACAATTTTAAAAATATCCGCTCAGACATTAATAGGACTTTAAAGAATTATCACAATATATTTACCATAAAAGCAGTTGTTCTAAGACCTAGTAGCTGGATGTTTACTGCAACACTTTAGTGACCTCAGAAAAGTCAATACCACCACTTTTTCAGTCAGAGGGTGAGAGGCCTTTACATGTGATGGAGTCCTTGAAGAACTGGGCTTCCATTAAAAAATAATGGAGCCTGTCTTCATTTAAACTGATACATGAGGGCACTAGTTCTGGTGCAGTAGGTGCGTTACCAGCCTCTGGATTAGTTACAGGAGGGCTAACTACCACCATTCAGTCTCACAGATTATAACATCATTATTTATGTTCATATTATGGAACCAAACAAAAAATATTATTTTGAAGTCTTTGAGTATTTCAATTTAGCATCTATAAAGATAGAGAAATTCTTACATTCCTGTTAATATGGAGGAGTAATACTGTCTTGATTCTTGCCACAGACTATTGATTTTACATATATTTACATGAAAACCACTGTGTGAGCTTTTCATGTAGCAGTACCTTTCTTAGTAACAATACAAAAGACTTTGTTTCTTTTGATACAGCTTAAAAACAGTTCTGTAAATACAGAAGCTAGTGACTTAACATCCTTTTTTTCCCCTTTCTCTACCTCAATACAAAACACTGAAATCAGTATTTCAGTAGTGAATTCCACAAAGCGCTTTTCCACAAAGGAACTTTATGCTCATAACATTTAGATCAATTTTATATTGAGATAATTTCATTGTCCACTACCATTAAGTTCATCATCTGCTTCTTTCTTTGTCAACAAGAGCATCTTCTAGGTTAGGACAAACACGGCTTTGTTCACCTTTGCCTAAGGCAATACAGATTTGGAAGCACAAGCCTTCAGGAACTAACTTCCACAGAAGATGTAACGATCCCAAATACACATCAGAGCTAACCTAGAAAGTGCTTCCAAGATCCTCCTACAACAGACTTACAAGCATTTACCAGCCATAATCTTTCTCTGAGATGGACCACACAGAACACAATAACACAGTGAAAGGAAAATATGTCCAAGAAGTAGTGGTCAAAGCCCTTCTCCTACTAGAGGTGCCATAGGACTTCTAACACTTCAGTAGAATACAGGATTTTTTTCAAAAGGGTTTTGCCTGAAGGACTCTCAAATATTGTAGGTTGCGCTGTACTCATTTTATCTGAGTCAAGTAGACCTTACTGTCACTTGGATCTTCTCTTTCAAACACTATCCTTGGATAACTGACCATCACTCCATTTTAGAACAACAAACTCAATGAAGATGGCTGTACTCAGCTTTAATATATATTTTTCCATGTCAATCACAACTGCAAAGAATAAGAGGTGTAATGACTGTTGTCTCATTGTGATCGTTATGATGTCCTTTTATTTTCAGAGACAGTGTCACATACAGAAATGATGGATTTAATTTCCAAGCTGTATTATCTCACATAATATTCTACTCCTTACAAAATGAGCAAAGAACTATACCTTGGTCAGACAGTTCAACAGGGCAGTATCACAATAAAATAAATAATTGCCCGCTACAATTACCCTTTCTGACATGAAGTTTGGACCTCAAGTTCTATTCTAATTCAATGGCTTCTACTTTTGTTGTTCACTACCAATTCCTCTGCACCCAGCAATGTCAAGAGGTCAACAATTAAATTGTTCAGAATACACCATGAACGTAAGAGTGACCCTATATTATATTTTCATTTTTTCCCTTTGATCATCCCTTTATTTGACTGCATTTCAGTAAATTATCCATGTAGTTTTTATTTTGACAGCTCTCTTTACAGCAGTAAAACAAAATGTGTGCATTGCAAATGGCAAAGATTCAAATTTCAGCTATGTTTATCCAAAATAGCACTGAACTGCTTCTGTACTTATGCTATACTGCCTACAGCCTTACGGAAGGGGAGACAGATGGGATGAATTTAGCAGGGAAACAGCTGTGGCTTGAAGAAGAGACAAGCAAAAGTTTTGCTATCAGGCTTCATTATGTATCAAGGTACCAGTAAAATGTGTATCCGTAAGGCAGCCAAAAAAGTGTTTTTCATTTGCCTAGTGATAATTACCTTTTCTCAACAGCTGACAATGTTCTAAGCACCATTAAATAGGTATAATAATTAAGCAATAAGATAAGACAGGCAGTGCCTTGCTGGGGATTATTGCTCGCCTCGGGTGTGTTGCGAGGCACAAGGCTGAAGGGTGAGTGACTTCAGCCACCCGAGAAATGTAATAATCCCTCAGAAATGCACTGCCTGGGGTGTCTTCTTGCTATTAAAAATGGAAATTTAAAAAGGACAAAATGCTAGACACATTTCCTGTGGATTTTATTGACATGGGCTAACAGTACAGAAAGTCAATGAAGAAACTCCATTTCTGCCCAGCCTATGAAAGTCCTTTCCCAAAGACATATATGCCTCTGCTCAGCTTGTTTGTGCATTTTATTCATAAAAGTTATTTGAGAAGCACAAGTATTTGTATCATCTAACACATGTGTAACAAGGCACAGAAGATTATAACAGCCTTCCCAAAGGTAAAAGTTAAAGTGTTTTTAAGTCACATTTAAGCTCCCAAACATTTATTCTGTGCAATTGTCTGTGTTTGGTATCAATTTACAGATGAGCTTTTTTTAGTTCTGAAATTGTATATATATACACATATATATATTTTAATATGAATATAAAAGGTCAGCCACTCAAATGATCCAAGCAATAGGGAAAAAAGCCAAACAAAATAACCCGAAAACCCCCAAAACCCTTTTTTGACTACATGCAAGTCACATAGCTAAAACTAAGGCTATATCCCTGGTAGTGTGGGAAGTGCTAGCGCAGCACTCAAAAAAATTACACCGCTTTAAATAAGCTGAGAGAAGTTTACTGTCATTTCAGCCGTGCCACTGAAACAACATTTTGAAACTGGAGACCTGAAACTATTTAGCAACCTTGACTTGAATCAAATCAGAATTCTAAATACCATTCAGGATCAGGCCCCAAGTAATGAGATATATTTGCGACAAGGATATCTTTCCACTTGTATAACTAAAGGTGGAATCTGGCACTCTGAGCTTAAAAAGAACTTAAAAAAATTCAAAAATCTCCTTTCCCCTTTCTTCCCCTCCATACATGACTTTACAGCCCACAAAGAACAACTTGAAGACAGAATAATCTTATTATCCTTTTCCATTTCTTTCATATTTTCCATCATCAATACTTTATTCCAGAACCAAACTGAGAAGCACACACAACACTGTCTTGCATACCCTAGAAATACAGATGCTACGTAGGTCTTATCATACTATCCTTCCTTATAGACACTTTCATAATCTTCATTTCACTAAAACTTTTGCCATTAGCAGTTGAAGGATTTCACATTTAAGACCACATTTCTAGAAACTAGCCCAATGCCTTTTACTATTTGACTACTACTAATTAGCACCATCACAAGGCTTAACAAACACAGTTATTTTTTAGCATTTCATTTTTTTCAGGGAGGCAATTTTTTTAGAGAGCACTCAGAAACTGATAATGAATATGACTGGAGCTCTGGAAGTTTAAGTTAGACAAGAAATAGGCAAAATAAAGTTCTATCTGTGTTTCAGCTGACAAAAACACTCAAAAAAATAGGTCGCTGGTCTCATATTACATAAACTAAACACTTACTGGTTTGAAAGATGGAAGACAAACAGCATGATGAGAAAATCCCCAACTTCAAGTGCAACACTGGCGTGGAACTAGTGGCACAAGACATATCAAGGCTAAACAGATTTAAGAACTAAATGCTAAAGAGATTTAAGAACAGGTTAGATTTATATATGGAAAATAAGAGTATCCACAGTTAGATCAACTTCCATAGGAACAGTATTGGATCCTGCAGAAGCAATCAAAACACTGAAGTTACCAGGAAAAAGCAGTCTTCCAACAACCTTGCAAAACTCCATCACTTATTATATTAAAACATAAATTATCATTAGTTTGTGTCTCCTTCTCTTACAACAACCTTGAAAGCAAGCAGGTGCATAGATTTTGTTACAGAGCTGGTAAATTTTCATGACACACTTGCAAAGCTCTTTAAATGTTACTCATCTGTCTTCATTTTCAGTTCTGCACTATATGGGAATGGAGGGTTTTAAATCGCCTTTGTCTGAAAATCTCAGAATCATACACAGAGATCAAAACTGGAAGGAAATCTGCTACTGCTTAAAGTAATTTTCCAAATGGGTTAATAGTTAGATTTTCCTATAATTGTGAGTTCACTGAAGGCTTAATTAGAAGATCCCAGTTACTGTCAAATATCCCAACTAGGTATTCGCTGCTAAACTACTGCATAGTGGTAATCTCACATGGGCTACTTGAAAAGGACTTGGGTGGGTTTTCTTGTTTGTTTTTTAATAATTTTTCTTACACATCACAAGGATATCACAGTAATACAATACAGGAAAATGAACTTTAAAAGTGCAGATGGAAAATTAAATGGAAGAAAGAAAAGAAGGTGAGTTTAACAGTCAGTGACTTCGACAATTTAATTTTTTAGATGGTCTAAAAAAAATCAAAACTTGTTTAAGATTGTTAAGTGTTTTAGGAGGAACATGGATAGTTAGGGCTGTCCTCCAGAGTTTATACTACATTGGAAAGGCTATTACCCTTTTGGAAAGGTAGAAACCTTTATTCTGTAGTGCTGGGTATATTTGAGCAGGTAACTCATATAAACTCAAGCTAACTTGAATGAACAAGACTGACATGCTTTTTGGTGCTCTCTCTTGCCATTAAACACCTATGTTTTTATGCACAAGACAGCAAAGGAGCACGCTGACCCATCTTGCTCATTTCTTATTTCACATCTCTGGGGAAAGTGGTGAGGAAGACTGGTCCATAACTACTACCTTCGACCAGAGGTGCCACTAGCAGGCACTGAAGGCAAAGCGTTTCAAAGAAGATATGGTGGTCGTGAAGGGATAAATTGGTGGATCAACACAATCAAGTATCATCACCAGAAGCAACCCCTATCCAAAATAAAAACTCTTGCAGGTGTGTAGCAAATGCAGGAGAATAAAATGGGGTTCCCCTGGAAAACAATGGGTGCAGTTCTGTCCAATTATGCACATCTTTTTCAGTGTCAGTTATGATCTGCATAGCGACAAGAGTTTCTAGATCTTGCCGAATCAAGCAGAGTCTGGGCTGAGCTGTCAAAGACATCACCTTTAGCCACCTCCATTTTAGAAGAATCAAGAATGCTTCGTTAATGCTAAATTAACATTTAAATTTGAAAACCAACAACTGTGCTGACAACAGAAAGTAACAAGAACAGCCTGGAACCTTATGTTGTGCTGTTTTATATCACACATATTTCAGGGCTTTTTACATTCCTGGTAGACAAGAACACAAGCTTACTATTAGTGAGCTGTAGGCTTTGACTCAGTTCATGATGGCATGAATATGAACTATCCCCCTTTCTGTTTTGGAGAAGGCAGAATACATTAAAGCAGTAGAGTAGAAGATATTCTCAGAAGTGGACAATTACCAGACTCTTAGAAGAGGGGGTGTTAGTCAGAGAGCTGGTAGCTCTTGAACACAAGAACAAGCAAACCTGGCTGTTTTCCCACCTAGCTTTTCTTTGAGACATGGACCGATATGACTTTCCCAGGTATTATCCTCCAGTTTCTAAAACAGTAAAATTGTGGTGGCCAGCAGTCTTGCTGTGCAAAGTGAACACAGACATTGTGACTTCGCCTCTACACCTTCTTCCTCATATTGACTGTATTGTTATGCAATTAAATCAAGTGCGGCATTAACTAATCCTTAAAGAAGGTAATTCAGATAATTATCAGCTCATTAACATGACCTCAAATGCAAAAAAAGCCTGCAACTAATTCAGAAATGAAAGGAATATATAAGGGCATAAAGAGGTAAATGGAACATGAGAAACTGAAACATAAGCTAGATCAAGCAGATTTGGTCACATGAACCCTAAACTCTTTGACAGCTCATTTTTTGATAAAGGAAATGCAATAAATCTTACTGAAATTAACTTCAACAGAACATTAAATATCATGCCATCAGCAATTGTTAAGTAAGTTGTTGACAAGTAACTGACTAAACCAAAGAGCACAGCCAACAGGAACAATTGAAAGGGAAGAAGAATGCTAAGAGAATTTCTTCACATTTAAACAGATTTTTGAATATTTTGAATTATGACTCAGCACAAAAAAGGAGGAGTGGGCTGATAAATTTAAGAGATGTTATCAGCTTTGAGAAAGTCTGGGATACTGCACAGAAAAAAACAGATGACTCAGAAGGTTGAAACAGCAGACATGGGATCAAAGTCTTACACTATATACTCAACACATTCTCAGTTCATAGCAAAGGTCTCTGCAGAAAACCGGAATTTACTTGGGAGGAAAAGGTCCTGGATGCACTTCTTAGTGCAGCTGTCAAAAAGACAAATGTGACTGCAGGATTCATCAGTCAAAGAATTTCTAGTAAATATATCAATTCCATTTATACAAATATATTCAAATGTCCCCATCCAAGACCCAAGACAGGTTTGATTGCCCATATTCAAAAAAGATCAACAATCAGAACACCAAGGTGATGAAGAGCTTATCGCAACAAGAAGAACAAAGGAGAAAGGCTTTACTTATAATCAGAAGTAGGACTGAATAGATACATTCATTGTCTACAATTATTTGCATTACCAGTGCAGATTCTTCTGAAGAACTACTTGTCCCAATTTTGGCTCAAAGACAAGTAGGTACAAACCAAACAGAAATTAATTCAGACCAAAAAAATAAGAAGGATCCCAATGAGAAGATCAGTGGAAACAGTTGTCCAAATTGGAACGGAGAAGCCTAATGTTTTACACAGAGGAACTCAATACATTCTCCAAGAAATATACATGTATATAAACTATATATATAGGTACATATATTTTAGATACACACACTTGGAAACAGATGAACACAGTACTTCGTGACCTAGAATACATCTTACAGAACATTATTAAGTTCCCTAAATATCTCTCCGGAAATTGGGTAGGATATTCCCCTCTGCTTCTTATTTGCTTCTTAAGGCTGAGAAGTTATTTGCACACTGTTTTGCAGCATTTTATGAAAATCTTGTATTTCACTCTTTGTGTACTTTTTCAATTTTTCTAAAAACTAAGAAAATTTTTGCTTTGTGTGTCTACTGTTTAGGTAGTTGGGGAATAAATCTTTAAAAACAGTGTTTGAGGTCTTATAAACTTATATAATTTATTAACTATTTTGAATGGGAATATTATACATATAAAAGCATAAATAATAGCTGTATTTATATCACACTATATATACACATCTATTTTAACTGAGAAAGGGAAAAAATAGTTTAAAAGATATATAATAAACAGACAAACGGTGAACTGCAGAAGAAGAGGGAGGGAGAGATTCTTAACATCCAATTTCTATTCCAGAGAATTCAAACTGTGTGCAAACACCCCAACATTAAACAAAAGCCAAATATACTTTCAGACTCCAACAGGATTTGCAACATATATATGTGTGTATGTGTATACACATTATCCATTCATTATTCCCTAATAGCAGTTCTCTGGAATATACATTTCTCAGTCTAAAATATGAGTCTTATTAAATGGTAATAAAAAAATTAAGTGATAGTGATAACCCCAAGTACTGGACAGAACTGAGAGTCTTCTCTGTCTGAACTGCAGTGCTGACACACAGTGACCACAAAGCTTTTTACAAACTCCTTGTATGAAGGGCTGCACAGTTATGTATCTCCACTTACTACACCCATCCCGTTACAGCAAAACCACGCCAAAGATTATGTGGGTGTCAGTAATGATGCTCAGGAAAAAGTGCAGCATACTGCTCTTTACATATTGAGACAATGTGAATATCTTTGTATCTTTACTATCAAAGGTTCTGTGGACACTATGTATGTTAATCTCTACTTTCAATTTTAAAATGAATGCATTTTTAACTAAAAAGACACAATACAGTGCATTTTTATTCAATAATTGCATGGCAAAATAGATGATTGGTCTAATAAAAATATAGGAACAATCGCCTCACTGTCACTTTAAAAAATATACTAATCTATCAGTAGAATAAAGAAAACAATGTATTCAACTGAGAATGAACTGGACTGGAAAAAAATAAATGTCTTTTAGGTAATGACATAACCGAAGTTCTTTCATTCATCATTATTTCTTGCAAACACACATACACACAAAGAAAGTACTAGAGCTTTGAGCAGAAAGTGTAAGATTTCAAATGCATCCTAAATTGCTCCAGTTATCAAGAAATAATTTTAATTAGTTGTTCTACTGAAGATTTGCCAAGAAATCCAAAATCTCTATTCAGAAGTGTAACAGTGACAGCAAACTAGCTATTGTGATTTTACATTTCAGTTATTTGAAAATGTTGGTGTAGTCTCTCTATATACGTCTCAATGCTCATGTGTTCTCTCATGCATATATGATTTTGCATACACTATCGGTAACAAAACAAAAAATACAAATTTAATGGTGGAAAAAAGCCTTTAAAATCCTTGTCAAACTGAGCATCACATTTTCACTCCTTGAGTGGTCCATTTAAAGATTCATTTTAGCTACTCTTCCAGATAAGCTTATCCATAAGAATCATACATTTTGCCATAGGTAGAAAACAAATATAATTTGTCCCATGTTGTGCTATACAGACATTTCTGCACAGTTGCTGCACTACACTAGAATGTCTGAAGGGGAAGACACCCCAGGTAGTTGGCTGCAGACATATCTCAGCAACATGGCACGTAGTTTCAATTTGACACATAGAGTCTTTATAAATCCAATGTCTATGAAGTCAAACAGATCTCCTTCTTATTTATAGTAACAGGCGAGAGCAGATCTCTGCCGTCTTGTTACACAGATGGTTGTAACATTTTTATAGTTAACTTACAACCACTGATGCCTAAGGAATAGACACACATCTGCCCCAAACTGCCAGTCCTGTAGGCTTTTCTTTTTAACTTCAGCTAGCAAAAATACAGTTGAAATACATCTAACAGTGTCACCTCCAAAAAGCTACCACAACATAAAGCCCCACACAAATTTGCATAAAATGTATTATTATTGTTAATGTTATACAGATTGGACAGTGATCACACATATTACAGCAAAAATTACAGTAATATCAACTGTAACCATAAAACCTGAGAGAAGATTCATAGCCCCAAATTCCATATGCTGAACTTTGGAAAAATGTTTGGAAAGAAACTCATTAGAAGCTTGTAAATGTATAGTTTATTAAAAAGATTTTAAAAGAGTCTTATATTTCATATAAACTACTGGCCAAATGCTTTTTTAATCTTTAACTGCTTGATAAAAAGTAAAGCCATGTCTGGCTCATCTTCAAAAAAGGAAAGAAATTGCCTAGGATTTTCTTCTCCCGCTTGAAGATACTATTCCACGTTTGCTGTATTTCCACATATCACCTGGGTCTTCAACTGGAAACGTACACAGAAGAGAGCTAAGCTATATTTAATTAAATGCTTCCCATTTTAGACACTGGCTGTCCACAGTAACAATCCTCTAAACAGCTGACTTACAATCAATCTCGCTTGTTTTACGAGAAGAACAGATGCAGAAAAGTAAAGCCATAATTGAACCTTGTAACTACACGAGTAGTTAACTAAGTTCACTGAAAGCTTAAATAGCCTGATGAAATTCTGACCCATGGCAGCTTGGGAAAATAATACTTATTCATAAATATGTTCAAACAATAATAGATCTCGGCAGGTTCTTGTCTTTTTCTTCTTATTCTTCAAATTGGAAGAGAAAAGAGCTTGTGAGAAAGTGGACCTGCATTTACAGAACTGGTCTAACTACAGAGGTGAAAATGCATACCTGGGAATTCAGTTTGAAAACAGATTAAGGAAAGAATGAACCAACTTTATACATACAGTTACCCAATTAATTTAGCTTTGAATTTTCCTTCATCTGGAATCTATTCAAATTACGTAGAGTGGAACACCAAAAAAAAACCCCAAAAGATAGAAACCTTTAATTTTGCTTCATATTCTTTTTATTCTTGGCCAGTTTCTACCTTTACAGCTGCCTTATAAGAAATTCTGTACTTTCTGCTATATGCTAATTTCTACTACGAACACAAATGTATATAATGGGAATCTGAAGAATTTAATAGTACAGTTTACTTTGAGGTTGAAATTTATAAAAATGGACTCTGCTGCATAACAGACAAGAACTTATTTCTGCAAGATTCATATCCATGAAGTCACACATAATGACCAACTCCACCGGACTCTTAACATGTCACCTACTCCTGAAAACTACACATCTTTAGATTCAAGTTTGCCTCAGTAGCATGTGACAACTGCATTGTTTAAGATGGACATCTACTTCTTTTAATGCCATATTTCACTGAGTAAAAACATGCTGAAAGGGCTGGATACTCCCATTACATTGAAAAGGCTGATTCCATTCCATATCCTGTTTAACGATGGTAACTTAAAGTAATCTCTTCCTTAGAAACTTGCTTATTTAATTTTGGACCGTATTTATTTGCAGCATGTATTCATATAGAGATATGAATGGCAGTAAAAGACTTATCTTGTTCACTTTCAGGAGCGCAACTATTATGATTGCCAAAACACATCTGCTCCAAAAGAAATTCTGACTGATCAGCTAGATCTTTCTTCTTCCACAAAACAGTTGTATCAGGGACTGTCGTACTGTCCCTGGAGAAAACATATATTGACAGAGATTTCTTCTCAAACAAATATCACAATACCTCATTATTCAAATGCAAATGTTAGGTCCCAAGTTTAGCCAAAATCATTTTGACACAAGAAATTTTCTGAAGATCCAGAATAACAGCAGCTAGAAAACCAGGTCAGAATGCACTTTGTGGGACTGTGTTGCAGAAAGACCACTGCTATTTGTAGCTGCATACAGAGGAGAAACAAATGTGGCAAGAAGTAACCATCATTAACAGTATTTTGCTGTGATTATTAGTATCTAAGTGATGAATAAAAATCTGAGGCAAAATACATTATTATTTGTTGTTCTGCTTTTACTAAATAGTATAGTCAGATCTCTGTTTTCAAAATCAGAAGAGAAAAATTACTATTTTTATTTAGTGGAAATCTTTCCACATAAATATAAGGAACTGGGAGATTTATTTGTTCTGGTAGTTATTCTTTTTGCTTTTCTTCACCTAGATTTGTAAACTTCATAAGCAATTTATAGCATTTGGGAATTAATCCTGAAAATCTACTACAGTTTTCACATGGAAATTAAAATTAGATTACACTGATTTTTTAAAGCAGTTTAAAATATCAGTCTTGTCACTTATTAGTTGGATTTTAAATCATTAGAGTACAATATGACAATTAAAAATATGTTAAAAGAGCCACCTCTTAAAATGCTGGTAAAGTATACTGTTCATGTTTCAAACACCTGATTATCTCTGCCATATTTACATAATCTAAAATATTAAATAAGACAAATGCTATTACTGCCCTGTTTTCTCTCTCTGTTGTCTGCAAAACAGCAGCAGAAGGTAAGGCATTGCCTGCAGCATGACCACTCTGCTTTCAAACCACTTTTCTGTTCTGAATTAATGCTTTCAGTCTTTTCTAGTGTATAATCATTGCTGCTGCAGCAGAGAATGAGCAACATTTTCCAGTAGATCTATTTTATTTGGTTCTGATAGAGGAAAGGTTATCCTAAAAACTTAAAAAGGACTCTTAAATTCTGCTAGATACTCATAATTCTACAGAAGAGCAGCTTGGAGGAAAAAGAGGGGGAAAATTTTTTTTCTCCTGAAAGTAACCTCGAATCCTCAGTCCTACATATGGTAAGAATCCACCACAACTAAAGAAATCAAAAGGGAGGTGAGATAAATGGAAAGATTATGTGGTTACACAGATTAGGGATGCAGTTGCAGCATTTTGAATTTCTTTGTTCTCTAAGCTATAAATGATGATGACAATCCAAGGTTACAGAAGAACAGGATGAGGTACAGACAGAAATCTGAAAGGGAAGAGGAAAGAAGCGGTTCTGGATGACTGAAATGAACACATGAAGTGCTTGCAAGAAAGAGGCTTATATAGACAGAATAAATAGATGGCAGCAAAAAAAATTTAAAAATTAATACTTTAAAGAAATGAGCATACAGGACTGGCTGCTTTAATACATGCAAGCTCTGTTCCTCTCAGGTGGTCAATGATCAAAAAAAGCAAACAGAATTTTTCCCGGTAAGGGCTGTCTAGTCCAAATAAAGTTAAACTGCATTTTGCCTTTGACTACCGACAAGAGGTAGCCTGGATGACAGGATTTGCAGAGTTGCCTCTCAGCCTCCTCTTTACTTCATCCTCTGCCTCCACAAGCATGCTAAAGCTCCTTCCAGTGCTGGTTACACGTAATGTGGAGTGGAAAACGGAACAAGAGAACATGGATGAACTTTCTGGAACCAAAAGGAAAAGACTCCACAGTGATCTTTGAGGATGTCTAATCCATATCACAGCACAAGCCATTACCAGTCTGGATACTCTGGCCAGAACAGTCAATTGATATTGGTGGAAATATTTCATACTAGTCTTGCTGCAGCTGCTCCCATCTCGTCCTCAGGAACTCACTGCTTCTCTGAAAGGCTAGTGGTGCCTAGAAACTGTCAGTATTTCTCTGGTTACTATGATTTTCAGTAAGATTTGTGTGTTTATACAAGTTAAATGATGGTAAACCCCAAAAATACAACTATTTCATAGCATAATGGAACCCACATCTGTACTCTACATTCACATCGCTGAATAACCTCCTCCCTACTTCCTCCCCAGCTCCCCCCTCCTTTTTTTTTTTNNACCCTCCCCCCTTCTTCCCCCCCCGCCCCCCCCCCCTTTTTTTTTTTTTTTTTTTTGATATGGTAAGACTATTCATACAAGTTAGAGCAGAGAACAGCCGAAGCAGCCCACACACATATGTACGAAGCTTAAATTCTTTGGAAGACTGTGTTGTTCAAGCTTTCCTTTTATTTATCCAAAATGGCACAAGCGAAAGATCTTAAAAAAAACCAACTTGACAGAACAGTCGGGGAGGGGGAAGGAGTGGTCATTTCATAAGGAAAGAATATTACTTTCACATAACCTAGTGTCATTTTTATGTTTATACAACACAACTGTTACAGTTGAGAATATCACACACTGACAGATTAACAGGACCTCCTACCTTGACTTCATTCTCTCATGCATTCTCCCATGCTGGATACACTGTTGGTCCAATTCATCATTCCGTTTCTGCATCTTCTCCAATCTGCCATGAAGATACTCTTTTTCCTGACTAAGCTGGTTGACTTCAGATCTACAGAAGTAAAACAAAGCGATGATGGATGTTGTCAGATTTCATCCTGCAGTGCGCCATCAATATGTGGCTTCAGCATTTATAAAATTTCATACATTTATATGTAATGCATAAACAAGCTATTACTAGAACTTACAGAAACAAAACACTGTTTCAGATAATCTTAAGACAAAAGAACACGATACTGGTGGGTATCTTCTAAATATGCCATTGGCAATCACTCAGTCATAGGCTGGCTAAGCTAATTTCAGCCTAATTTAAACAGGCATGCCATGTGGCATTATGCATTGATGTTAAATAAGATCAATAAATGTAAATTCATACTTGTTAAGCAAAAATTTGGCTAACATTTTGAAAACATATTTCAACTTCTTTATTAGCAAAAGCTAACATTTAGTTTTAAAAAAAAGCTACTAAACCTTGTTCAACCTTTACTCCACTTTATAGGTTGAACTCTCAACAGTTCACAGGTTGAACTCTCAATAGTGGTACTGTTTTAGAAACTTTATTAACCTCCTATGCCTAAAATAACATTGCACAGATTAAAAAATACCATCAGAAACAAAACCCCCGTAGACCCCTCCTCCAAAAAAACCCACCCAAACCCAACCAAAAAACCAAAGCCTCATTAAGAGGAAAATTAACAAAACTTTAAGAAACATGGGACAAATCATAGAGGCACACACTAATCTACATAAAACTCAGCACAGCCTTTAAGAATATTAGTCACTTCTAAGCAATTCTTATTCTTCACGGGTGAGCAGAGACACCAGATCCATGAATGACCTGGGACTGCTACTTGCTACATCTCTAACCGTCAGCCCATGGAGAAACAGGCATGAGCTGTTTCTTAATATCAGGAAGACCTCACAATAAATTGTGATAAAATATACATTATGCACTTGTACAATTTTAACTCTTTGGAAAAGGTTAATGAGAACATGTCAGAATCTGCTATACCATCAGAAAGTACGAATCAAAAGCAACCAAATTTGATTTATGGCATCTGCCACTCCAGATCTCAAGGTTAAAAAGCTTCAGATATATCTTTAAATCATAAACTTAAATATGCTGCAATTACAGCAGAATGATACTTTACCTTCCTGGCTGTTACAGAATGCAACAACAACTGACATTCTGAAAAATACAACAAAGTGCAGGAAGGAAGGAATACTACTCTTTCAAAAACATGCTGTTACATTGACAAGTCAAATCCAGAAATGACAACATGATCTTTTCATGTTTAAATAGAGAACAATGCATGGTATCATCTGTGAATCTAAAAGAACTTAGCAAGGGAAACTTTGGACCAAGACTGCATGTAATTAAATTTAGATTGAGAGTTACAGCTCTATTAAGGAAGATCACAGACAAATACATCAGAATTGTGCTGATAGATTTGTAAATCAAACTTCAGTGCACAGGAGTTTCCTGGATGGGTATGTAATAGTGGGCAGGATGTTATAGGAAGGTAGCAGAAACTGAATTTTTCCACCAATCATTTCACAGAAATACTAGTAACTTAAATGTCAGCATTAACAAAGCATTGCCAGCTGGACCAACTGCTGTAACACAATGTGAATGCAGTCTGTACTTGATACTGATACTGTAAGACAGACAACCAGTGGATAAATGCAAAGGTTCACTGCAGAGCAGCTCAAAGAGACCTGACATGACAAAGCCCAACCAACCAAGTGATAACAGGGACTAAATTCAATCCTGTGTTCCTTTTTTTGCCAGCAAAATTCAGCAACAGCATTTGCCATGTAGGAATACTGTAAATTATCACATTTGTAGGGTTTCCCAACTGGGAGATCCTGCTTCTTTTTCTGTATTTATATGTGACTGTCTCATTCATGGAAACAGCAGAAGCAACTTTCAAGGTGATAAAAGCCTCAACGTTTTACAAGGACTTATTCATCTCCATCACATCTGAAGGTGCCCAAAGTTTTCTGGAAAGATCAGGTAATTCAAATCAACCAAAACCAAAATGCTACTGAAAATTACAACTAATGAAACAAAAGTAAGTAATGAATTAATTAAAAACATGAGCAACATAATCTCCAGTCTCTAAAATAGAGCTCTAAATGCCTGATGCTTTGAAGCATGTTAAGAGTGTTGTCTTCTCCTAAAGCATCTTTTGTAATTACAGTTGAACTCAGGAAAAAAAATTCATTCCAATTACGGCATTATTTACACAATGTCTTTTCCATGTAACTATCTAAGAGTATGACCACCAAGACTCAAGTATTTAATGACACAGAAGTTTTGAAGGACAGCACACATGAAGGACAGAGCGCTTATTTAGGTCCATGTTAAAAGGTTCATGTGTGTTGGCATTAAAGAGAGAACACCAGTCCAATACAATACTGCACACCAAAAGTCTTCCATCATCACTTGTTAATGATTCCCTCTACATTTTTAAACATACCTTTCATTCACCTCAGTTTCCAAAGACGAAGATAAGACAGCTAATTCTATGTGATATTTAAGTAACTTCACACATTGTTGGGTTAAAAAAAAAAAAAAAAAAAAAATCAACCATAATTATAAAAAGCCTGATAACTGTACTGAATGCTATAGCACACTTATACAGGAGTAGCAATTCCACCCAGCCAGAGGCAGGACCAGTCCTGTGTAAATGCTTCTGAATGACTCTGCTCCCAAGGTATCACAGCGGGAAAAGAGAGGGGTGCAAGTGTCAAAGCACACAGTGCTGAACTCCAGAGATAGTTCACTCATAATGCAGGGGAAAGAGGAAAATTAGAAAAATCTATGCACTAATCACTATGTCTGATGGATCCTGCACAACTAGAAGACACAGCATGGATGTGTTGATGTTGCTCCACCAGAACTACTCTGGGTCCAACCGTCTGAGCAATAAGCTGTGGTGGACTCAGTAGAAACTGCAGCATGCAGGCATTTGGAGTGCTGCCATCAGAGCTGAACTCAGCAGGAAGGTGCACTTCTGCAGACCCAGGCTGGCCCCACAAGTCAGGCAGTCACGTATCTGTGTGTGCTTCTGAGATCTGATATACTCAAATGACCTGTATGAAATCACTGTTATTTTGAAACTACACAGAGCAAAGCTACAACATCACATGAAAATGTAAAATGCATGCTTGTAATTGGATGCATAATAGATTTTGCCAAATCTCATTTACTTGTCACTATATCAAAAATAATTGATGGGGGCAGGAGCAACAGCAACAAAAACCCCTCTATACTTCTGAATCCCTTTAACTACCTCAACTTCTATTTAAAAAACACTTTAAGGTTTTATCTACCATCTTTGCTGGAAGAGTTTTGGAAAAAACCCCAAACAGGTTAGCCTCCAAAACACTTAAATACTAAAGGCAAGAAAATGAGGAAATGTTAAATAGGCACAATTCAAAGTCAATCTTACGATATCTTAGGATAAGCTGGTTTTTGAACACTAAGGTGGCAATGCTGCCTTTACTCCTCTGAACTAGCTTTTGCATTTCAGTGCTTTTTGAACACTGCCTTTTCCTGCTCCTAAAACCAATTGTTTACTTACACAGAAATTAAATACACGCTGTAAAATATTTTCTGCTGATGCAGTATTGTGCATATAAATTTAATGACTGAACCTTCAGACAGACTGTTGCCCATCTTCATACAGCTCCCTTCAACAAACATTTCACTCTTGGTATTGAGTGCAACGACTGCAGTCAACCAAACATGCAGAAAAATAGTTCAGCCGGGTATGTGTTCTTTACTTCAATTAAACTCACACAGTTGGATGCCTACTGTTGCCAAACCAGTAATATAATTTATACATTATAGTCCAAACAGTAAAACTACACTAAAAGTCATTTAACAATATTTATAACACCATAAAATACAGTGTTAAAATATATGAACTGCAATATGTACCAAAATTATAAAATTTGTTTCTCATCATCAGTGATTAAAACCAGGATCATTGCTCTAGCTTCAATACTCACAACCCTGGTGACAGATTAGAATTCAAATCTTAATGATCAATTTACAATTAACAAGATAGAAGTGAAACAAATTAAACCAACCATTATATATAACGAGACCCAATGGACTCCCATTGTTCCCCTTAATTACAAAACGCAAATCACAAATACACAGTGGGTAGTGTTAAGCATTAATCTACAACCTAGAAACTCAAGACAGTGACAATCAGAGAAAAAAAAGAACAAAACAAGAGAGAAACAGAGAAGAAATCAACAAAGGACTATATTTTTAAACATGCCTATGCATACAAAAACCTTCACAGACACTATCTTCTTTCTGCACAGCTTGAGGGGTTTATAATTCGTCTGACATTGTCTTTCTGACGCCTTTCTGTGTAGGGACTAGCTCAAAAAATGGTTCCAGCTTACATATAAACACAAAAACTTCAGTTTAGATTTCTCAGAAAACCTGCATTAAATATAAAAATATATGTGCCATTCAGATGCATTCCACTGAAATTGCACAAATATGTAGTTGTCACAGATAAATTTGAAATGTCTCTTATTACAAATGGTTACTTCCTATCAAACCCAAGAAAATTTAAATAAGCTTACTATTGCATCTGTTATTAAAAGAGCTTGAGTGTTGCACCAATTAAATAACGGTATTGGTAGCGTACAGTTATTACTTAAACCCAGGGAAACTAAGGCACAAAGATTCTAGAAGTACAGTGAGAAAATACACATCCAGGTCCAAAATTCAGTTTATGGTAAGGTCAAAAATATGGAAAAAAAGAAGAAGAAATATTTTCCACGAAAACAGGGCACACTGCTGCTTTGTGATCTGCTTTTATTAATGTATATAAGAACTACGTTATAAAGTCTTCCCCAAATTATGACTTTTTTACAGAAGCCAAAACTACCGTATTCTGTCCCAGAATGTGGTTTTACACTACATTCCGTGACAATGAGCATGAAGACTGCCATTCAGAGAGATGCTACTGAGAGATACATGCTGACCATACATTTAGGACCTGGCTAAAATAATTTTCTGCATCTGATCTCCTGATCACATCACTTTCTGAAGCCATCTATATTAGTCTGCCATTTTCCACCATCTCCAGTTCCACCTTTCTGTTCTCATTTTTACCATCTTTTTTTGTCTCTACCTATTTCTCTATCCTTGTTACTGACTGCAGCAGTCCCACTCCAATGAAGGCAAGCTCCAACTATTTTAGGACCACTTCTCAGAACCACTTTCATGCATTCTTCCTAATAGTTTCTTGTGTAAAATATACCACTTCCTGAAGATGCAAGAGGGCTCCTTTTCCCATTTTCAGGTCCTTGACATAGGCAGCTAATGCTGCTAGGTGGAGAAACACTTGGCAATCTCTAGTATTTATTTTCAGAGAATAATGTGTTTTCACAGTATGTTTTCTGTCTTTCCTTCATCCTTTACAGTTACTAGTCTGTGACTGTGAGCTCTAGCAACAAAGTCTGTGTGCTTTTTTATTGCTGGAATAATAATATGATTTGAATCTATTTAGATTTTGCATTACTTTAGCAGAAGAGCTCTGCTTTTTCAGAAGAAAAATCCTGTTTGCTTCTCTCTCAAGTACCCATCACAACATTTGCAAGGGAAGATTGCTTACAGTTCCTCAAGTTTCTCATTTCCCCCCCAGACACTGTGGATGGGATTCATCTCCCAACTTCAGCCACTTAACAGCTAGTCAACACTTTATATTCAGTGGGAAGTAGGACGGGCAGTGGAGGCAGTACCTGTGGGAAGCATCGTATATCTTATTTATTACAGACACATAGATAGATACATATGTCTGTCATCTACTTAAATCTTTCCCCTTTCACCACTCCTAGGAAGAGGATACTGGGGTAAATAAGCTCTCTCCGTGAGTAAGTATTGCCTCTTTTACATTACCTCAAGAAGACGATTAAATCCACCCAGCTGCAGAAGAATCCTGTCTTGAAAACCAGTTTTGTCTTTGCTGAGTGTTTTGCTTACTTCCCATACAGCCAAGAGATGAATCCTAGCCCTTATTACCAAATTCACTTCACATGTAATTTACAGAAGCTACAGAATGCCAACCCTCAACTTAAGTCCAGTTTACCACTCTAAATATGAGCCCCAAGAAAGTTTCAAAAGATACTATTTTCACACTTAAAAATGTAAAATCAAATTATTTGCTGTTACAGAACTACAAAATTCACATTTTCTTTCTGTCCTTCAGAACTTTTGAATAGATACTTCCATAGCTTTGTATTTCCTTAAATTATTATTACTTACAGGTTTTGCTTCTTCCTCAATTTTTAATGGCTTTGAACTTAGATCTGCTATTGCTTGATAACAAGCAGCAGCAGTATCAGAGTGTCAATGACAAGCAATTTTGATGACAATTATTTCATAGACAATATTCAGTGTGTAGTGTAGTATTGTGAAAGAAACTTTTACGTAAATAATTAAAATGACAACAGTTTTGACATCATTAAATCTTTAGCATTTTTCCTATAACTTCAGATAAACTTGAATTGTAGCTTTTTTAACAATTTTCTACTCTTCATACTAAGAATATGAACACAAGGAAGAAAATAGTATGCAATTTTTACATTGCAACTGTCCAAGAAATTTGAATTAATAGCCAGAAACATAATCTTAAGGGGCATATATTATACTGAATTCTTAAGGGGCATATATTATACTGATATGATATGTAATGCCTGGGACAAAATAAATAATAACAAATATTAAATACATTAAAAAATAAAGAAGCATGTCCTAGTAATAAAAGGGACAGGTTAAGAAAAATATACTAACCTGTATTTTTCTGACATTTGTTCCCACTTCCTTGCCAACACACAACATTCTTCCTTTAATTTTGCTATGAATGTGTTCTGGGAGGTCAGCAAGGAATCCAGTTCTTCTACTAGAAACCATAAAATTATGATACTATAAAATTACAATTATATAAATTTATAGATAACGCAGTATCAACTTTACATATTCTTAATTTCTTTCTTCTAGTTTTGAAATGTTTTTTAAACTTTAGCTACTTGGACATCATCACTTACCAAATTAAGGCTCTGTGTCAGAATTAGCGAAAGTGTTAAAGCAATCTTGCCACTGAATCTGGTCTTGTAAGAGAAGAATCACTGTGAAGACTAGATATCTAATCTGGTGGGCTTGCTTTTTAGCTAGAAGTTCATTGACATTTCTAGGAGGAATAAAATTGGCAAGCCATGCTTTAGCAGACTTTTGCTTGCTCAACTGGTGCAGAGGATACACCAGCAACCCAAATGCTCACACTGTAGACTCATTTCGGTATCTCCTTAAAAAAGCAGTTCTTTTATTTACCGTGTCCTGAGCTTACCATGAAAAATGTAATTTTTTATTCTTAAATGATAGGATTTAGACTTACTGCCCGGTTACAGCTGGAATGAAAACCTTTTATAAATTAATTTTCAGTTACTATGAGTTTGGGCTGCACCTAAACTCATGACCTAGAATTCAGGTATCTTCCTTCTTTCAAAAGGAAGATACTGCAAAATTATGTTTCTTGATTTCTGCTTTGAAAATCAGTGAAAGCATGACCACTCTCACCCAAATTCCTTGTATGTGTGCAGGGTCATAATAAACAAGGTTTTCTTTATATATGTTATAAATGACTATAATTTTCAACTCCTTCTAATCCTACTGGAGATATATAAAAGCAAACCCAGACATAATATTGTTCCATTTTTGTATTCTGGGGCAATTTATGCACCAGGAGGGTAAATGACATCTCTCTTGTGCAAAATTACACATGGTCATACACAGATGTGCTGGCTAAAGGAGGAAAAAATGATTCTGAGAGCTTCTTTTCTTCTCCTACAGTGTAGACAGCAGTCATAATATAGCTGTTTGCATTCCCTGAACACATGGAAAGGTTCTCTAGTACTGTGATAATACTAAAAAAAAAAAAGGCAGAAAATTGAATAGCAGATATAAACATGCCTGCTACCTTACGTATTATCCAACAGTGCTTAGGATTAATACATGTTACATGGTTTTCCTAAAAGTATTGCATGACTGGTGGGTAAATATGGTATTTTGTTAAACGCATGAGTATATCATGTACCGTAACAGCTGAAGCTCCTCCTCTTTTCCATGCTCATGGCTTACAGATTTCATTTCTTAAAAATTCCTTTTTTTTTGTTTTTTGTTTATTTATAATATGCACCTCTATTAATGTTGTTGGCATGGCACTTCACAATAACAAAAAGCTCTTTTTTGTTTGTTTGGAAAACCCATTTTACTTCCAGATTAAAGTTAGACGTTATTGATGGGCTAAGTCAATGCAATGAAGTCTCCTATTATGAGAACCTGAAGTATGCAAGGGATTAAACATCCTTCTTCTAGATTAAGGATGTGGTGGGGGGCACATGGTAATGCTAAAAATGTTTGAGGCTGCAAAGATTAAATAAAGGAACATATCAATTTGGAGCCAGTGAATTACATCCAGCTGCGACAGTGAATTAAGAACCGATTAATGGCTAAAGCTTTTCTCCAGTTTGGATGCCGAAGCAAACTCATTAAGCTTTTAGAGTAGCTATAATGTGTGTACTGTGGGAACTGTTCAATGCTATTCAGGAGACTTTAACTGTAAGCTCAGAGCATTTCCCGCAGAGCTTCTGATGCTATTTTCTTTATATAACATGTGTGCCTGAAAATCCAGCCAAAAACAAGCCCTTTGTTTTTCTACTTTGTTGTGGTCTCTCTCAGCTTTACGTTTCTTGAACACAGGTAAATAAACTCATAATCCAGATGGTGCAGCAGATGTGAGAGCAGCACTCTGAAATCAACAGACAGTGGGCAATACTTTCCATTTTCTCTTTTAAACGCTAACTAATATGTAATTCGGAATCTCCGGTGTAGTTAGCATCTGCTCCCTTCGGCCAGCCAAAGGTTACAGGTGTTCCTGATGTCATTTCACAGTAAGGCGTGGGCCTGGCTTGTGAGTGAGTGCCCAGGCTCTAATCTTTCCCTACCACCTACCAGTTTTCTCATGCTGGGCCTCCATTTGCTGCATCTTCTGTGTCAGCTCCTGCTCTCTTTGCTGGGCCTGAAGGGCTCGGGCCTTTGCTTCATTGCTAATGCTGTGCTGAATGGTCTCTTTCTCCAATCTATAAAAAATACCAAATAGGAAATAAAGAAAAATAAAAATCATATACTGAAGAGGATAAATTAAAAGGGTAAAGCAGAACATTCAAATAATAATAGCAAAAAATCTGGCCAAGCTTTTCACATTAAACATTCTCCTCCCACTTCAGGTTATACAAACTGACCTTTCTCTTACAATGTCAAACATTCTCCAGTGACTAGTAGAAAATGGATTAAAAAATATGATCTATTTCCTGAGAGAAAATTGGCCCTGCAGACAAAAACAGGATTTTATTTTTAAAAATTTTAAACATGACCTCTTTTTCATAAGGAAGCTTACCAACATCTACTTTGCACTGAACATATTATTTGCATTTTCTTTTAAATGCTATTTGTTTAATTCTGCAATGAAGCTTAGGGACCTGACCCCGAGATGGACTGGTTCCCAGTGAATCAGCAGGAGATAAGTCAATGGGAGCGATTGCCACAGCGCTCGTGATACAGCTACTCTGAAAGCTTAATGAGTTTTCTTAAGCAACCAAACAAGTTTTAACTATTAATTTATGTAAATAGGAGATGAATGCATCCATTACAATAGAGAAGACTGCTAGCACCACACAGGCCCAGCCCTTTGTGGTTCTGCTCACTGGGGGGTTGTACATGAAGGTCTAAAGCCCAGTACTATTATTGAAGTATGCAGGCAAGAGAGCAATTTACTTGACCAGATATGCAAGATGGGGCAATCTACTCCTGAGGCAAAACAAATGCTAGACTACCACACTCCATTGAAGCATTTTATTTAATGCAAGCCAAGCAAAAAGAGCATGGAAAATAAAACCCCAAAAAGATATATGCATATAAATTAGACAGGATCCTGAACTGCAAATTCAGATCTAGACTTTCCCAAAGGTTGTGAATATTTATCTGGTGCACACTGGGATCCACATTTAAAATGTCAGTGAGTTCACACATACAAGGATTGATTTCTATATTTCAAATGACATAGGCACACATCTTTCTACCGAAATGACACTTAATAGCTTGGGATGGGTTTCAAAAAGTCTTATAAATGTATTTTATTCTAGGGATATTACCTATTTCAGATGACTACAAAACAGAACACGGGCACAGATCATGTAAGGATAAAGCCACATCTCATGTGGTTGCTGCACTTAACCTTTGGATTGGTGCCTAATAACCCATCCGAGATATTGCAATATCTCAGCATGACACACACAATGTTATATCTTCTCTCTTGAATTTACCCCAAAGCAATACAAATGGTGGGTCACATTACACTAATTCCTGGTCCTGATGTTTCAAGCCCTACCTTAGGCAAAACTCCCTTGGAAATCATAGGCAGTTTCTTCTGAGGTAAGACAGCAAATACATTTAGATAGCAAAAATAGTAGAGCGTTAAGGAAACAAAGCACATTTTTAAAGGAAATTTCTTATACTGAATGGCACTTTATTACATCACTCTCAGAACTGCTTTGTAATCATATTGGGGCTATCCTAAGGACTGATGCTCCCATCATTTTTTCAGTGTAAGTTCCAAATAGAGAAAGTATTACTAAGAATATTTTTGCCATATTTGCTGGAAACCAGTCTGTGCAAACCCCTTTATTTTACAAAGGTTTTTTACCTTCAGACAGTTGTTATAAGCACCAGACTGCACAAAAAACCAAAGCAAAACCAAGCCACCAATACTTCACACATTCCTCCGACACTTTCAGCTAAAGAAAGTGTCAGTAGCACAGTATTTTATTTAAAAGTTCTCATGTGAGATGGCTGTGTGCAGTTGGGTGCTGTGCTGTCATCTGGCACACAGCTGGTTGGCTGGCCTTCTGCTGGGGGTAACCTTCAGCATGTAGCAGGCTGCACAGCTCAAACTACCCAGGCAAGCCTGTGAAGGTCCATTCCTCATCGCTAGGGCCCCTCCCGATGAACACATGCTAACCAGCAAGTTCGAAATAAATGGAGAATCTAAAGCCTCCAGAAACACTCTCTTGTGTAGGGGACCCATTCAAAAGAGTCACTCACCTGTGTCACTTGCTGTATAGAGCAAGCTAGCAGGAGCTCAGAAACCATGGATGTGTGGTGAGTGCCCTACGGCTGAAGCGTGTATGGCGTGAAGATGAATTTTTATAGTGGATAAAAGCTCAATTGTTAAACTAGGAAAACACAAGTAATTCTTACACAGAAGAGTAGCTTCTTAGAACTTAGAAGGTTTTGGAATTAAAACACATCCAATGCCACACAGAGCAGTATCTGAGGTGCTTAGAACTGCTCAGGAGAGAAAGAATATCCTGGAGCCAAATCTGTCTAAATGGAGTGGCAAGTCCTTCACCCACGCCTTGAGTTGAACCTGCTCTCTAAGTTCAATCTCCCTGCCCTCCAACTGAAAATTTCCCCAACACATATATGGAGAAAAAAAGAGAAGAAAGTACAAAACATGCAGAAGGCACCCCAAGAGATTTCAGGATCTATTGGTAACTTTCCTGCTACATCCAACAAATACTGCAGGAGTTAGAGAAGCTTTGACACTGCCTAATTGCAATTTCTTAAATCAATTCTTTTACAATTTAGAGTAAAAGAAAATCTATGGACTGTAGACAGAAGGAAACAGTCCTTAGCCCCTCCAGCATTAGTGCAAAGATATCAGAGGTCTCCTCCTACAAAAACTTCAGAATTTCTTATACTCACTAATGGAAAGCACAGAGACAATGTAAAGCAAAGGCACAACTGACTAATTTTGATGACACAGGCAATATCTGAACCAGAAATGACAGCTAAAGATTAATTGTTCCAGAACTTTTTAAAACTTCATCCATAGAGATCAAAATTAGGAGACAGAGTGGTTAAAGTGCACCAGCCTGTTCTCTACTCAAAGAGTAGCTCTACTGAGTGCAAAACACTAAACACACTAAAATGCACATCTGATGATAACTCTGCATTTGGTCACAACACTGATCAGTTTTACTAAAGCAGATGCATTGAACTCGTGGAAACTTTCACTTTTGTGCGATGAAGTCAGAAGCAACCAAAGACTCAATCATGGAGCAAGCTCAAGCTCTTCTTGAGCCCTGTTCTGAATTACAGGTTTTCAACAGTGATTTTAATTCTAATGCCTGTTTTAAGCCTGCGTTGTGGCTGCCAAGAGCCATAGTTAACTCAGTTAACTGGTTTGCACATCTTAGTGAACTGGATATTGCTGCATGAAAGATATGCTTTTAAAATATTCTTGACAAAATAAAAGGCACTGTGAACCGTAGCTTACAGCACAGGAAGAAGAAAATTGCCATCACGGGCAAACTTTAAAAAAATCCTTGCTGCAAATGAAGTGAAAGTTCACTTTGATCTTAAAGCTACCGTAAAAGTATGCTGACTGAATTTGAGCCATCAAATTTAATAAAAAAGCCAAATAAAACCCCAAACCTAACCAAAAAAGCCCCAAACCCCAAACACCTTTCCCACCACTAACAAACAAAAAGTGGATCACAGATCCATTTACAAGAGAAGTCCACTCTCTGCCAAAGGGCTTTGCAGTAAAGAAAAAGGAAGTATGTAAAGACTAGTGACATAATGGTAATATTTGACATCACTAATAGCTCATCTATTTTTGACTAGAAAAGAACAGAACTTAGACTGATAGAACTTTGAATTTCACTACACGGTTCAATAGTAGGTATTTCTGAAAGAGTCTTTTCAGTTTGCTAACAGTAAAAACATAAAAATAAAAAAAAAGCAGGAGGATTCTTAATGTAGAATTAGGCCTCTGACTGGAGGCTGCCACTAAATCTTCTGGCAAAGCAACTATGATTTGAAGCAACCATGCTGACTATTTGATTTTTCCATGAGATCAACATGTGGCATTTTTTAAAAAGCTAATGGATGCATTAGTAAGGACTACAAACTTAATTGAACAAATTAAAATACCCTAGCAATTATCTCAGTTCAGTGATACACGAGAGGTTATCATAGCATTACTTTTGACATCTTCATTTCATATTAATTATAGTTAAAAATATAACTATAAAGCATTTTAGCTTTCATACATACTTGCTTTAAACTGAACTTCATAAATCATTAAGGAGTAGCTAGCATTTAGTGTTCCAAATGCTTGAGCTATCTGAACTAACAAGACCTGTCTAAATGATGACCAGTCCTGGAACTCTGCACCCACACTCAGATTTGGGCAGCAGGAGGACCAGTCAAGCCTAACACTGATGCTTTTACCACATGCCTCAGTGGTCGAGCACAGACCTCTTTCCTAGATAGTATGTAGCCAAGTGGGCCAGCACTGTGAGCCACTGCACAACAAATTACCTCAGAAGAGAGAAAGGACTTAACTGAAGGCTCCCTTAGCTCTTTCAGAGGAAATAAGCTTTCTCTCCCACGATTTTTGAAAATAAATGTATAGCAAAAGCTTCTCTACCAAACTGTAAAGGTTTTGAGGAGCTACCCAAGCATTTTATTCCCAGTATCTTTAGTAAAATCTGGCACGAAGACACTCAAATCAATTAAAACACTTTTGAAAGTAGGACTTGAAAGAGTATATGTATTAGGAGCCCTAAAGACCAAATAACTTTGTGTACAAAGGCTCAGCAGTGTCTTATGCAATCTACTTTGCAAGCTTTCCACAATATAGGTCTGGTGGATTAACCACGACAAGCAGCTTTCTGAATCACCTTCTCATAGGCTATTTTATCTTATTATTCCAGCTACAAGTTTCAAGGGAAGAATGGAAAATCAGAGTATATCCTTGCTCCTTTCTCAGGCTATAGGAGGAGAAAAAGCCAACCAAACGAACCACATGTTCATGATAAAAAGAAAAAAAAGTATAAAAGCTGAAACAAGATGTCACAATACCTGCCCTATTCTCTAAGGGGAAACATGAGAAAATTTTTTGCTGTCTCTAACTTTATTACCAGGCACTATTCAAAACCCACAATGATAAAGGTCATAAGAGAAGGTATACAGAATAAGATCACACTTCACAAACTTCTTCACCCCATATTTTGTATGTATCTCTGTATGTATGTCATACACAGAAGAATAAGGGCTCATTTCTTATTTTTTTTCAGGTTAGCAGACAAGTCTAAAGGTTGGTCTACAAACATGGAAAAAAACGCAACAATTTACCAAGAAGTCATTTTCCCCAGGAATAGTCTTAAATAATTCTCTCTATTAATGTAAAACTTCTATAACTCCTTTCAGACCAGCCTTTCAATTTAACAGCACTGCAGTATTCCATTCAGCTATTTATAATGGAGAATGCGTTAACTGAGTTTTATCAGATGCTATCCAGTCTTAGTATTTTCAAACATTTAAGTAAGGAAGTGCATCACAGTTAGATCTGTAATTCTGCAGGTAAATAGGTACATGCTGGTTTTAAATGTAGCTATGATTCAAATTCATTACTTTCCAAACCTTCTAAATTAACAGAGTTCTAGAGCGTGTGCCTTGCTCATATGTTTGGATCAACTCAGTAAGAAGGCTCACGGTCACAAGATTTCTCCCTTTCCTTTAAATCAGGCTTCTAGCAACCTTTTGTTTAGCACTGACTACTCTGGTTATCTTCCTTTGTAAGGCCTACGAATTTTCATCTAATAGGACCTTGTTAATACCTATGGTTGCTCCAAATGAGGACTTAGCTGGACAGTGTTAAGTGGTTTCCTCTTATTAAACACTGGAGAGTTTTTTGCCATCTGAATTTTTGTAGTAAAGGTTTTGATTTTTTCAGTGCTTGTGTAAATCCACACTGGACCGGGTTTTACGGCTCTTGGTGCTTTACAAGGCAGAAGAAAGGCATGAAGTGAATGTTCTTATGGCAAAAATTAAATAAAAAAAAGATGTATGTGTGCATGCTTCTGCAAGAATTATGTTGAAGTATCTTTTAAAAGCATCATGATAAGGTCATTTCTTTAAACCTGTCCAAGGAGCTGAAAAATTGCCCTTCCTGTATCCCATTGAGGGAATTACCCACTGAGTTGCTCTTTTTGTCAGTTTCTGGGAGCTGACTGGATGCTGATTCTGGAGTTGGCTGCCAGGTCTTCTCAGCAGAAAGCTCAAGTTTCTGGAAACTGCCCCAGCCAGCACACTGTGTTTGGTGAGCTTCAGTAAAATCTATATTTGCATGGTCAAATTTTGAAGAAACCCAACTATTCAATTAATTGGTGGATTTGAAGGACTGCATCATTGCTCAGGATACATGTGGGCCTATTCATGGGAACTGAGGCTCAAAAAAACCAAACCAACCAACCAAAACTTAAATTTTGTTTCTTGTATGAGTTGAGCAATACAGAGTTTCCCAAAATAATGAAATGTTAGAGCCTTCTCTTCAGAACCACGAGAAGCAATGAGAACCATGAGCATTACAAGCAATTAGAAAAGTTATGTCAAGGTCAAGGGGTACAAAATTCAGCATTCAAATTGATCCAGCTCTTTAAATATGGATCTAGGAAGTTAGAAGGTACTACATAAATAACTTGAAAGTAGAAATACATTTAAAGTATGTTAATGAATCAACTAAATGAAACTTTTCACTACCCTACTTGGGATGAAAGGCTGGAAAAGACAACTCTGCCAGGCTGCTACTAGTATTTTGTAAAAACACCCCCAAAATATTAGAAACACTTTTGGGACACACAAAAAAGAAAAGATTAAGCTCTGTACACATTTCCAACTTCATCAAGAGACTAACTACAATTAGTTGACAATTAGCTTGAAACAATTTCCCCCAAAATGCAGATAAATTGTCACCTGTATCCCCATTCCCAGAATTCAAATAATGTCAACCTGTTATACTATTTTCCATTTTTTTCTAAGAATTTAAATTTTGCTGAAACAGAAATCGGTGCATATAACTTTCTTGCACCCATTGATTTTTTTTTTTCTATATCTAATTAGAATGCAGCCACACCATTGGAACTCTTTATAACTTTTATATATATTTCCACTTTAATAAGAAGTCTACAGAAACAATGAAACACTGAAGTCTAACGTTTCTACTTTGCTCTTTAAGCCCTATTGAGGCATCTGAAGAAATTATATATTAATGGCTGCACGTGAAAAAAATTCCTACTCCTGCTTGCCACACTTGAAATCTACTTAAAAGTTATCTCCACTAACTGGAGATACTAGTGGGCATGAGACAGATGAAAAGCTGTAGGAGCATAGGAACAGACAGACACAGAGTGTTACTCCTATGGAAGTTTCTGTGAAATAATGAATCTTGAACATGGTTAACTTGATGTGACTGATGATACACTCCATCTCTACCTCTATCTGCGAGGTCAGTTAACAAAATCAAAGGACTGGATTTCTTACTTTACATTCAGTGTAACACTAAGATTTTGCAAACACCAAGCCTATAACATAATTTTACTCTTTTGCCATAATAACCTTCAAGATATATCCAGGAAATGACCAGTTCCTCAATAATTTCTCTTCAATCTGGGTAGTGCTCTGTATATCAAGTCACAGTCAAACATTATCACTAGCTTCCTTCTATTTCAATGTTAGAGAAGAAAAAAGTGTCTCTAATAGTAATTAACATTTCATATTAGGTCAAATATACTGACTTGGAATCAAAATCTGATTTTTCTGGCACATTTATAAGTTTTGCCATCAAGATATGTAGCTTGTAAGTAAACACCCATCCTCTCATGACTATTACCATCAGATTGTGAACTATTTGGCTGCTAAGTCCCTATAGAAACACAGTTAAATACAGAGTAGAAACTGCACGGGAAGAGGTGATTTTTGTGAAGTCTTAGTTCATAGCCCTAGCACTTTCAATACTGTACACCTTTCTCTAGAATATTCTCTGTTCCACAAGCTGCTTTTACAAATGACTGTATGTTGAAATAATTGCTTAACACAGAAGATTTGTACAGGTATGTATTTTGTATACACAAATTTGCATATATTATTTTCCCTATATTTAAAATAAAGGATTATTCATCTTGATTTATGGTTATTCTTGAATTTGGCACCAGCAGCCTCTTACTATGCAGCTTCAGGAAACATTTAAGCCAGATTGTCAGTATAAGAGGTGTGGTCCTTCTTTTCATCCTCTTATAATGAGCACTCACATAACTTATTCTTCAAGAAATTATTCTTTTTCAATCTGAGTAACTCCCTTAACAACCTGATCACACAGGTGCCTGTCTTCCAGTGTCAGCAGAAGCAAGGGCCTGGCAATACATGGCCAGACACAGCCATATATTGCCACTCTAGGGACCTGCCTTTTCAGCAACAGCATAGGCTTAGACCAGGTTCAAATAACTGTGACTCTGTACTCCAAGGCTCATCTTGTTAATACAGTAAATCCAACCATCAGGCTCCTACCACTGAATCAAAAAATGATGCAGCTAAATGATGCAGAGACCTGATCTGCTATGAACTCACTCTGCCAATTTAAATTTGTTCAAAAACTCAATGTTTTTGGTACGTTAACTTTGTACCAGCAAGCTTTATGCTGAATCAGGTATCATCTGTCCTTCCTGCAGCTGGCATAAAGTCAGCATAAACACGGCATTGCATGCTCTAGCTAATTAAAAAGGAAAGTGCCTGTGTGCTCACACCTGATCCGGATCAGCTCAGCACAGCTGAATGATCCAGTAGATCACAGATGCACCACGAGCGACTGCTCAACAGTTACCTGCATTTTTCACACACACTAGGTACGGAGGCACAACCAACAATTAAGCTGCCACAGGCCTGATATGTGGAAGTCAATAATGATCCCCAACTATTGCTGAAGTTGAGAAGTTGTTGAGGAATGGTTTTTTCCTGCCTCCAAAGAACCAAACCTCACAAGAACAGCTTGGGAAGAAGCAGAACCATTTGACAGAACAAAGCATTCTTCAGGATGACAATTTGAAAGACAATATTTGATTTTCAGGGAATTTGATCTAGGGTAAGCTAGACTTCTACCTCATCCTACAGCAAGTTACCACATGTTCCAGCAAACTGACAGACTTATGACCAAAAGCAAAAAAGATGAGAAATACTGTGCTAACATTGCATTGTACTTGACTGTTGTTGATTTGCTCTAGATCTTACAGAAACATCCTAATGAAAAGCATGCTCATCTGCCCATATGTCACAAGAGCTAGATACAAACAGGTGAGTTAAAAAATAAAAATCCAGCCTTAAATGCCTTTTATTCATTTGTTTAGCTGTGGCATAATTTTTATATTATCCTGATTGCAACTGTCTGCACGTTAGTATTAGAAATAATGGACAGGCAGTATAACAGTTGAGGTTTTTGGTGGTGGTTTTATTGGTGTTATTATTATTTTTTTTTTGGACAGGTTATAAATCTCTTCTTTATGCTGTCAAGAGTAAGGGAGAAACATATTTCAATAGCAACTTTAAAACGAAACTCACAAATTACTACCATTATGCTAAGTGCTAGATATCCCACTGTGCAGTTTTGCTTTGTGAATTTTTACCTTCTTCCATGCACACTTTTAGCCACTGATCGCACAGCCTTTCAGTGTTTTCTGCCTTTTCCTTTAAATAAACTGGCTCTGGCTCCTTCCATCTGGTTCCCCTTCCGTCAGCAACCCTGCACCTGTTCACACCTCCTCTCCTGTTGGATTCCACTGAACATTTCCTCCTCTGCCAGGGCTATTCTGGCACTCGCAACCTTTCTGTCATTCAATCCATCTGTCAGAAGTGAACTTTGTTTACCGCAAGCTTCTGCTTTCTTCTTCAAGAAGCAAAGCCCCTCAAGGTCATTGTCAAATGAACTGTCGGTGTAGATTTAAATCCACTTCTGCTAACCAGCAGCAGATGAAGTTCTTTACAGTCCTGTATTTATGAAGATCAGTTTGGAGAAGTAAGAAGGAATAGTAAGAAGGAAAAGAATAGCTTTTAATCATTATTTGTTAACTCCAGCAGCTAACGTGTTTTTCTTCAAATACATGTATCTGTTCCTTCTTGCTAGGGCTAGCACAATCTGAGAAAGACTTTGCAGAGCTATGCAAAGAAGTAGAAAAGACTCATAAAAATATTTAAAATAAAATAATAAATGAAGCTTTGGACTCTCACTTTAACACTAGGTAACAGAGATATTGACTAAAAATACAAAGAGAAAACGGGAACAGTTGAACGAGTAAGTTTACAGTAAAACCTTAAAGTGGCCAACAGCATTCATTTAAAATTATTTAATATGCAGCATTTTTTTTTACCTTACCTAATGATGTTTCAAATGCAACACTATTTAAAGAAAAAATCCTTAATATTTTTTCTTGTTTTCAAGCCTTGTAAAACAGAGAATTCTCTTTGTTAGAATACTGCCTTCCACACTGAGGCAAATTGTAAAGATTCCTTGTCAGGGTTGAAACTAAATTAATATTGTCAACAGGATACATTCTTTTTAGCAATTCCTGTGTCCATATTTCTTTTCAGGAATACACTCTGATAACCAAAAGTTCCTGAATTATTAACTAACCTCCTTGCCAGTCTCATTCTTCTAAAATAAGAAATACCTTCAATTTCAATGAGTACCTTGGGTATCCTTTAAAAAAAAGATAACCTTGCATCAAGATTAAATACAATATCAAAAAATAAAATACATACTTGAAGATTTGTAAGCAATTATAATGAACCACCCATTTTATTACCCTTTTATCAAAAATGAATTTAAAGTAAAGCTTTCTGGGATCAAATCCAGGAGGTAATCCAATCTCATTAGCAGAAATGCATTTATACTTATGTTAGGTCTGAATTTGACTTTAATGAAAATTGCACTGACAAATACCACATAAGTTTACCTGAATAAAAACTTAATATTGATCTATCCCTTATATGGGGATTAGTCCCTGCATTTGCAAGGGAGTATTTTCTTATCTTTTATTTCTTATTTTCTTATGATCTTCTCCCATAGGAAACTATATGCAGGTGAACAAATGCACTGGAAATAGAAGAGGAATCCTGGGACAAAAAAAGTGTGCAGCAGTGTCCCACCTGACTACAGAGACACTTTAATTCCCCACTGATTCAAGCCCTGTAGAAGGCAACTGACCAACAAGGAGAAGCTAATCAAGAACAGTTGCTCCTGTTTCTTCAAAACTATAGTTTGATATGCAAAGCACCAAAACCACAGGGGCAACCAAGAGCAGCACACTATTAACCTTGCCACTCTGCCAGCACAGCCAGGGCAAGGAGTTCAGCCCTGTCAAGTAGCCGACAGCAGCTCATCTGCTCGCTCAGGACGGGCATCTCCCAGCTCAGCCTCTCCTGACCAATCACCGGCACAAGGGCGCTGCGCAAGGGGGTGAGGAGAGCAGCCAGGCAGCCAAGGCTGGCATGCTCAGGTGAATTTTTTTCCTTCCTCCCTCCATCCACCAGCTAGTTTCTCCACTAATGACAACCTACAGGCTGATGCTCTTCAAAGTGAAGTTGGAGAAAGTCTCCAGTTGCAGACCTTTTGGGTTCTCTGTTGAATTTTTTTTCTAGGCAAGAATTTCAGGAGCAGAATCTTGCACAGCAAAAAAAAAAAAATACCCACAAATGAACAACCGCTGTGACTGCATAAAAGAAACAACTTTGAATATACTTCTGAAAGCACAAGACAGCTTTTAAAATTGTTGAAGTTCACAAATACCAAGTGCTGACAGAAGAAGTACATTTTAGCTTATTGTAAAAACAAGCTTTCGATGTACTTGAGAGAAAAGCTTTAGAACAAGTCAGAAATAATGATAAAAATCAGAACCATTTTTCCAGTAGCGAATTCAGCAAAAAATCCAGCAGCTTTGAATACATGTATCTGAAAGACTTCTTTGGTTCAAAAAAATAAATCATTATCCTGTTGTCATTAGTCACACAAATAAAAAACCTAATTTGAATGAGACCAAAGTAAATATTTGATACACACTCATAAACTTATTACTATTAGTGCTGAATAATAACTGCTCAAAACAAAGACCTTATAAAGATGTTTGTTTTCTACAGCAGTTAGTCTCTTCAGTGTTTCATCTGAATTCACTACTCGCTCCAAAGCGCTTTAAGTATTGTCACTGCTCCTGAACCACACTCTACATGCAGTAGCAATTTGGCTGCCTCAACAACCTGATGTGATCATTGATGTGACCAGTTGCAGCTTAAATGCCGTGAAGAAAAATTTAGATGAACCTAATACTAAAATCTGAAAGTGTATTATTGCCTTTTCCTTAAGAAATATCTATTGTAGGACAATAAATGCAATTGTCAACCATGTTAAAACTTGTTAAAAATTAATAATGATTTATAAACATTTTCATGTTCAAAATTAACATACAATTTTGTATTTGTTTTTTATTCCTTCACTTACATTGTCTTTCCTTCTCTTATAAAATTAATCAATGGCCTTTATATGTCTCTACAACCACTTAAATATGTTTAAAATATTAAATAGAATGATATTTAAATAATTGTGTGTTAGCTTGACACAAAGTGTATCAGCTTCAAAAATTTTACAACGCACTGCCAGAAGACGACAGAACCGATTTATTTCAAATCACTCAGTATCAGTCTTCATAAAGCAGCATATGGTCTTATCATGGCAGGTAAAATATTTTACCTTCTATAATAACGCAGAGCAGCTAATTTATCTACATGCTGTATAATCAGATAAACAATTTCAGCTGCACTATGAAAACCTGTAGGCAAGGGAGAAATTTATCCCGCACCACTTTATTGATTTTTCCACCTATACATTCATATGATTGTTAACAATACAAGCTATTCTTTCTTCCACCTCCTTTTTCAATTACCTTAAAGCAAGCCCTTCTTTTCAGTAGTGAAAGTATTTGCAGTTTCTACAGCTGCAGGACAAAGAACTCAGATTTTCAGAGTTGCTCCGGGGAAAAGGAAGGGGGGAAAAAAAAAAGCTCTGCAAGATTCAGTTGCAAGTAAAGCTGAGTGAATGACAACTTTTAAAGCTACCACAATCATTTACTAATGTGCTGCTATAGCAAATAAGTCTAATTTTTTTTGACAGCACCAAATTAGATTTATTGCAGAAACTGCTGCATAAATAGCATATGGTTATGTTATACTACCTATTTCAAATCCCTGTAATGTTTCCTCCCCTCCCTGCTCAAAATGAATAATTGAGCCAAGCTATAAACCTTCTGCAGACGAGATATATGCAAGTTCAAAAAGCAGATGCAGGACACATAGGGGTTTTTTGTTGGCATTGTTAAAAAAGTATTAAATATCCCGATCAAACAAAACCAGGTAGTAATAGGTAACATCTCCCTTGCTACACTTCAGGATTTTATTTCCCCCTTTCCTCGATAAAATTTTGTTTTCATTTCTCTTTCAAGCTGACAGTCATCAACACGGGGCATGACCTCGTAATCCTCTCACACATGACTACCTCTTACTTGCACAAGAAATCCTATTGATCTTTACTTCTTACGTGAGTCAAATTATTCATGTGACTCAAGATCAGAAAGCTCGGACCTCCATTCATTCCTCACAAGCTCTCATTTATGAGGAGGGAAGTGCCTCCTCCGAGCAAAAATGAAACATCAGAAAAGTGGTTCCATTCATTGGAGGGGCCCAGCCCTGTGGGAAGGTGCCGACCTACAGCTCTCCCGCCTTTCAGCGGGAGCAAACTTTCCTTATCGGCTTCCTGGATCAGTCCCCGGACCCACGTGCTTTCGCGTTTCTGTCACTCGCCACGTTCTACGTTCGCTGTACTGCTACGGTAAAACGCGAAACCACGTAACCTTATCACAGGGCAGGGCCCGGAGCAAAGCCCCGCGTTTCTGGGGAAGGAGGGGGCGCACCGCCGCCGGCGGGACGCCCTCGCCGAGGGCCGCGGCGCCGGCCCGGGCCCGTCCCCGCCCGCCTCCCAAGTTTGTGCGGTCGCGGCACCGAGAAGACCTTGCAAGGTCTCGCGTGCGGCCGGCGGGCACACCACTGCACACATCGCGCACGGCTGCGGCTACCCCGCCGCTCGCCTGGCGGTGGTCAGTCCTCCCAGCTGCCCTATCCGTTACTGTCTGATTAGCTCTGCGAAGGAGCCCCTCCCCGGCCAGCTTTCCCCGCCATCTGTTCCACACGCGATGGCTGCCGCCCAGCAGCCTCGCGCTGCCCTCCTACCTGGCACCCGGCTCCCGGCCTTACCCCAAAGTGCTAACACAGGTTCTCGCTGCTGGCAGAGTCAGGATTTCATTACTACTACTTTGACAAGTGCAGGGTTGTTTGTAATTTCTCTTTTATCCTGATTTTGATTGTACAACCACCTCCCACTGATTCAGTTTGCTTCAGTTTTGTTGCTCACAGATTTTACTCTCCACATTAATCTCCCTCTGGCATGTTACTGCATCTGTTCCCTTTTTTATTATTAATTTTCAAATTCCCACCATTTTTGACAAAAAGGAGGTAATCTACACTCTGCTTCTGCCCATTTCATTTTCTTTAATTTGGAAGATAAGTATGAAAGCGTGCCAAAGAAGTTAATTCTCCGTTAACAGTTTATTTTCTGGCATCCTGATGCCTTTGTATATGAAAACCAGATAGAAATAAATGTCGACTGAATCACAACAACATAGTTGAACCGTCCCTAAATTTAATGAAAAGTAAACATATGAAGCAGAATCTAAAAAGTTTATTAGTTATCAGAGTTGTTTCATGTTATCACTCATCCCTGCATTTTAAAATACTGCTTTTGTATATGATGAGCAGACTATAAAAAAATTAGAAATCAATCACTGGTTACACCTCATTTCTGCTTCCTCCCCCCACACCCCCAATTCAAGTGTTATTGGTCCTTTCATCAGTCAGTCAGTCTAAGAAGATTAAGCATATTTCAGTCATTTAATATTAGTAACAGTATTTCTCCAAAACTCCTTTCTAGCATAGATGATGGACTCTGAGGTGCTAAAATTTTTGGAAATGCATGGTATTAAACGTATTTCTAACTAATAGATACTACTAGAAAAAAAACCCCAATAAATACTAAGTATTGTGCAACTCCATAGAAAGCTGTGAATAACCACCAGGAAGTTTACATTTTATCATTTAATAGTATAGCTTAAGTAGGGAAATCACTGAATAAGGCAGGCTGCAAAAGGAACACTGGTGATGACATACAGTTCAATCTGTAAATAATGCCACATTACCCTGGAAGGGTATGTGCTTTATTTATTATACATGTAATAGAAATTAGCCTTAATGGAGTCACTGACACTAGCAAGAAGCACCAGTGCACAGTAGGATGGCTATAGCACTGCTAAAACCCAATTGGTATCCTTAGGTATGCTGCTTTCTAGAGATCACATCACTGTCAAAAAGAGGGAAGAAATATCACATAATGGGGAAAAAAAACCAGTAATCAAGGAAAGCAACACCCACTGACTCACTGTAATATAAACTTTAGTCCTTCAAGAGAGTGACACAGGGATTTAGGGCAGCTTGGTGGTCACCTGAACGAGAAAGCACGTGTTCATTGAGTAATTTTTCCCTACCTACAAGCTGACCTTCAGAAGTTCTTACAGTATTTCATATGAGCAAACAAGAATAATAAAATTTAAACTAAACTAAATCTGCTTCTGTTCTAGTCAATTATATTTCCTACCAAATTTCAGATGACATTTCAGTCAAAAAATATCTTGAGCCATCTATCTGGCTATCCATCTACCTTCATACCTGAGAAAATGCATGATGACATAATAAAATTTCAATTTTGAAATTTGATGATTCCCTCGCTTCTTAGGATTTATTTAACTTCTTTGGCATATATACAAAGGATCTACATCTGACTGCAACTGAAACAAATAATACCTTCAGATCTGGTTTGAAAGAAAAAGAGGAATGTTTTTAATGATTATTCTGTTACACAAGAATAGTGAACAATTTTTTTACATTAGATGGCACACTAAGATCCGGACAAGTTGTTAACATCTTGCATCTTTTATATGATCTTTTCCATGAGCATATTGACATGATTTTTAATGACTATTTTCTCGTTAACTAAGAACAACAGACCTGTATGTTTTCTACTCTCTGAAGAAGGGCTTCAGGTAAGCTTCATTAGCAAGACCCAACCGTGCCAAAGTAACAGCGATTTAACATTGGCTTAAGAACTAATTTCATAAGATCCTCCTACTACAGTAACCTCAAAGCCGAAACTAGGGCAGAAGAAACCCCCAAGAAAACTTTAAATAATCATGGTCAGTCTCATAGCATGGTGACATCTGCAAAGTTGCATGACTGACAAGCAAAACTACACAGTAGAAGTTCTGTATTTCCCCAGTCTTTTGAAGACATACAAATTAGAATTACTAACTAGATTCAATAGCAGAAAGTGCATGTTAATAGCAAGTATTTCTAAGCAACATATTGCTCCAGAAAGAAAGGTGACAGGAAAAGGCAATTTTAAACTCTGTGGCAATGGTTTAGAATAGCTAATTGTAACCTTTTTTTCTTCATTTTTAACAAGTACATTTTGTTAACTTAGAAGCTGTTTAGTTGGTAATCAATCAACAGTGTCTGAAAACTAGGATACAGCAAAGAAGTGGGACTCCTGGAGAAGAGTGCTGTTCTGCAGAGTACCTTCTTTTCTCATTATGACACAGAGTGCATATTATTTCTCATTTATTCCTTTCATATACATTTATCTCATTTTTGTACATTAAAATCCAAAATTCTTGTATTCATTTTATAATCCTATTTATTTACAATATCCAAACTTAGAATCAGTGGATTAGTGAAGCTTTTCTCCTTAGTAATACAGTAATTCATACAAAACAAAGAATTCTTTCTGTATCTCCTCAGCTACCTCTAATTTCTGCCAGAACAGCACAGACAGGTCATGCAAGGCAACAGAAAGACTATCCACAATGGTGTAACAGCAGTACGGGCCTCCCTCAACTCCAGTGTTGTGAGAAGACTTGGAGTGAACCAGCTGGTCCTCTCCTGAAAAGAAGAGAATCAGCAAGACGAGGCCAAGGCCAGAATACCCAAGAGATGCACTAAATCAGTGCAATTTCTGCAGCAACCTCCCACAGGCAGGACTCTAGAGCTTAAAATCTGTTTTCCTTGGCAAGCGCCGCAGTGAATGAGTCTACAACCCCCATAGGATTGCTATTACCCCTACCCTTCAAGTATTTTCACTGACACAGTTGCCATTTGAGGTGAAGGGAATAAATGAAAGAAGGCAAACCATAAGTGAATATAATTTACATGCAACAACTATGGATGTATCAATCCATGAAAACCATACCGAGTTCAAAATGCAAAACTAATGCCACTAGAGACATGTAACTTTTATGAAACCTGTTCTGCGAGGAAGTGAGCTGAAAAGAAGAAAGAGTACAGGCTAAGGATAAGCTTCATTTCAGTAGGGGATGTTTTCCTCTGCAAGGCAGGGAAAACAGGTGATGCTATGAGAACATTTCAAACCATGCCCTGCGAATTTCAGTTCCAGGGGAAAACAGGTAACAGTTCAGGAGCAACAAAATCACTCATCTCTTTTTCCCCCCGTCTTCTTCAAGCAACATCACCTAACGTATTCCTGGAAAGCAGACAGACACTCTGAGTGTACAGAGAACACAAAAATCTACAAAGTGTTATAGAATTTGGGGAATGTCAAGAAGAAAAATTTGAACCTGTTTCCCGTTCCTCAACATATACATTTTTCCAATAAATACACGTCAACATAGAAAACATTTCAATTCTCGTAAGGAGATGCCAAACATGAACACACAGTATTACAAAAAACCCCAACCCAACCCAAAAAACTAAAACAAAAACCAACCAAACCTCCTAAGCCCACAAAAAAACCCCAAACAACCAAAAGAACCCCAAGGATATCAGGACCTTGCAGAAGAGTGTCTGCACTAGGTCAAAGAAGCCATGGCAGTACAGCATCTGTCTCAAAAAGCAGGTGTTTGTGAAATTCTATGAGAACAGGGCCAGCACAGAGCATTACTTGCCCAAAATACTGTTCCCAGCCTCCAGTGATTTGCATCTCAGAAACTTTCTGAGTCAGAGACTGTACATTGAAAAGCTACCTGAATCATCTGTATGTTAGGTATCCAGCTTTAATTACTTTGCTATGTAAAAGCAGACAGTAGTACTCATTTTTACATTTTGAGTATTTTCACAAAAAAAAAAAAATTAAAAATTATAAATACGCTAGTCAGATTTCCTCCAAGATATCCAGAGCTTTATTGCATATAATCAGCCTTTGCTAAAAGGAGCGTGGTAAAGCCATTTGGTTAACTATCACAACAAATCATTATTAATAAAGTTCTGCTAAATCCAAACTTTAGATATCTTAACAACTCACCCAAAACTTTTTTCAAGTTCATTAACCTCTAGCATATTTTTTTCTCTAAATACAGGCTGTTAGAGTGGTACTTTCTTCCATCTGTTAAACAACCGTGCTCTGAATTACACAGAAATTTAGCTGAATAAAAAAATGATTCATTGAATTTAATAGTTTAGACAAGGCTCTATTTTATTTCCATTTACTCAATGGCAGAATTCTCACAAAGCCCAAAAAGTACAAGACTTGGATAAACACACAGACTTCTGTTAAGTGATAAAAAAATCTGAGCTTTTTTTTCCCCCCATGAAAAATTTAAACTAACTTAACTTTTTCCCTTAAGTACTGAGTAAAAGCTGCCAGATTTGTTTATGGATGTTCATTCTTGGGGGGAGCAGGGCAATGGAACAAAAAACCCACACACACAACCAAAAGCCTGCAAACAGTTGGACAATAGCATTTTCCAAGGCAAAAGGAAAAAAGTTCTGCAGTTACCCAAACTCAAGCTGCAGTGAATAATGGGCATGTCAACCTTCTGGAGTTTTCTAGAAACATGTAATGAATAGTGCAGCAAAAAGACATTGGGAACTGTACCCAAGGATGGAATATGCTCAGGGGCAGTCTCTCATCGCACGTTGCATTGTACCGTATCTTCACTGAGCAAGAGACTGAAACAGCCTCCTAACATACTTGAGCTTACCTCACATAGAAAAAATTACGCTCATTTATATATTTACATACATATTCCTGGTCATTCTGCTAAAGAAATTTCAGGTTATTAATCTGAGAACTCCTATGCTTAAAGGTGCTGCTCTACGCTACAGTCTCAAACAACATTTCAAAAATATTTGTCCTACCAAGCACAGCAACAGAAAAAAAGGTAGCTGCAGCTTCCTTTGCTCTTCTTCCTGCGTAAAAGCGTGCCCCCTCATCACCAGAGCTGAACATTGCCTCTTCTACACACTAATAATTCACATTTATAAATTATAGTTTATAACTCACTTTGTAGTTCATAACTCACTCATTCAAATCTCCACTTCTAACACAACTGAGGGCTGCTTGTGCAGCCAATGACTGCAAGTATCTACAACAACTATGGGGAAGCCTGTGGCAAAAAATTAGCAGAATGAAATTGGTACTACAGCATGTAATAGGATAAGGGGTACCTGGTGAGGTGCAGTTGGTGCTCAGATTTACTCAGCAGTTCTGTCAGTTTTAGGCACTCCTCTCTGGCTCCTGTCACATCCTGCTGGGCTTGTTCCAAACGCTGTTTGTTTCCATTCAGCTCTAATCCCAGTTTTTCTATTTTCTTAGAAAATTGTAGAACCAAAGAAAGTATATTTAAGAAATACATAGAGATACATTTTAAGAAAACAGAATGTGATTAGAGCACCTGAAAATAATGCACACTTCTGTTTTTGAACAAAAGTAGTTACTTGATAAAAACTGCAAAACAAGCAAATTAAAGTATTTGAAATTACATTCTTATGAAAAGCCAAAATGTGTTTCATACTTAAATACTCTAATATACAATCAGTGTTGTTGTGTTCATGCGGCTTAAGAGTTATAGGCATTCAAATATTTTCCAGTTTTCTCATGTGAAGGCTCCATATTTGTGGCCTGAATTCACTGTGCTAGAGAGCTAGAAAGGCAGTGGAAAAGTCGCCATCTTTGGAAGCTGGTTGGCTTTGGATAGCTTTTGTGATAATTAATTTATTCTTATTTTTTTAACGCCTATTACATAATCAATGATAAGTGGGCATTTAGCTTTGTCACCTAATATTACACAAGAGAATAAAGGTAATTTTGTGATTTTACCATTATTGAAAAGAAGTCATTTATGAATTCTGTCTGAACCATAAATAGACCAGCTGCTGTTAATCCTATTATTTTATTATTATCATTAGTCTTTATATATCAACATAGTAACTAAAGTTGATGAGTCTATTAATTTATTTTACAAATAACAATAGTCAAGTTTGCATGACTAGCATCTTTAATTCCAGTGATACATACTAGACTTATGTTATCTCAATTATACTGTCAGCAATTGAAACATTTTCCATAAAAATTTTCAGAAATTATATATTTTTCTTTAAGTCCATATACAACATACAAGTACCTGTAGGAATACATCTGTAACACAATACTATACTTTGTCCTAAGGATGCTTTTAAGAAGGCCGGGAGAGTACAGAATAAACTGATGATGTAATTTTATTGTAGTAACTGTTCTGCACCAACTCCCTACATAAATTCTTATTTGTCATTGGGGCTGGAGGGAACTTGCATGTCTTTCAGTCAACTAAACTGTGAAAGGTCATTTTTAGTACAGAATAAAACTGTTCATATAAGGAGTTAGTGCTGAATAGCTATTATACTTTAAATTCATACCATAGCTTATTTGTGATAGCTTCCTTGTGTAGACAAGACACAGTATCTTCTTTAATTAATGAAATCATTCAAACATCCTACAAAAACAAATGAATATAACCCCAACCCAATATTTACATTTGAAGCACTTTCATAACAACCCTGTCTCTTTTCATGCCATAAAAATGTTAACCTAAACTACTTACATGAAGTTATGATGTCAGACAAATACAATCTCTTCATCCAAAATACAACATCATTTCATGGGGCTGGGGATTTTTTAATTTTTAGTTTTGCCATTTACTTAACTGTACACCTTTTTTCCCCCAAGAGCACTCAACAAAGGTTCATGAAGGAAATTTTGATTAGAATTTAAATGTTACCTTGCTTTATCACATGCACCTCCTACCAAATTATATTGGGAATTCCAAGTTCAAATGCAAATATAGTAAAACTATCTACAAAGTTGTTAATAGTCTTCCTTTCTAAAGAATATAACAACCTATTACACTGACAGAATTTTTTAAAATCAGGTGCTCAAAGATACTCAGTTACAAATGCTTTGCATTTTCACTTTTCATGGACTTTTGCGTATTTTAAATAGAAGTCTCAGTGAGTTCTCTATTCTTCTTAACAGTAGCAGTTCATAAGCGTTATTTCTGCATTCATAGTAAACAGGGACACAAACTCTTCACTGTCATTACAAGTTAAAGATAAGGAAGTTCTGCAACATTCTCAAAATTTGCTTTAAAAGTACATCCATTCAGCACACCTTTAAACAAACCCAAACCAAAAATTAGTCCAAAAGCATCAGCTAAGTCCTTAAAAAAAGCACAACCACAGCTGAGAACATAAATACACTCTAGATCACTCCTTGAGGGAAAAGTTTCAAGGAACAGATGGGCTTTACACCATTGCCTCGAGTTAAACAGGCTCAGTCAGGTTTTGACACAGACCCACAGAGGGAAGCAAATTCCAAGTGCAAGAACCTCTGGTGAAAATGTTTCGTTTCCATCAGCCAGATGTTGAACCTTCAGGGCTGAACTCAAGAACACATACATAGATTTCACTTGTCAGGAAAGTGCAGGGGGAAATTCTCAGATAGGGAAGTGTCACTTCATGACAGACCTTTAAACATTCACAGGTGTCTTATAATTTCTATTAGAAGTATCAAGAAAACAAACATGTGGCTTGAAGAACAATTTTACTTGTGCTACTTTCATCAGTAATTTCAAAATCCAGTATCAGCTCCTTTACACTCATGCACACGTACACATGTTTGTGCACGTGTGTAGGTATATACAGACATACATAAACATATTAAAATACCAATGTTTGGAGGTACTTGCAGCATGAGCTATATGAAGAATCGGAATTCTACACAAGAATTCTGGTAATGACCACGGCAGAAACAGCAGACAACTTCATGAGAAAGAGATGGCAGAAAAATGCCACCCAATAAAACACGTTAACAGCAACTCAGAAACAGCCAATCTAGGTATATTTAGGCTTATCAACTAAATTAATCTTTTTGAAACACCAAAACATGTTCGTTCAAAATAATTTGGTCAGAGCCACACACCACACCATATTTACAGGCTGAAAACAGACCATACTCTCAACACTATGGGATACTTCAGTTTAAAAACTCAGGTAATATTCAGGTAATGAACCCATAGAATCTGAGACACGTTCATATAATAAAAAACAACCCTCTTCTCTCTCCTGTCAACAATAATAGTCTTACAAATATAATCTGTCCTGAATTCTGAAATATGTCAAGTCCAGTCCATCATTAGGTCATCACAATGTAATTGGGATTTAATGTACAGAGAAATTACTGAATCAATGAGTCGTCTTCACTGTTCCTGCAGGAAACCTTATCAGCAGCATTTTCCCCAACTTTTACTCAGAATAATTTTTGTGTTACTTCAGTTACCATTTATTCTATCAGGAAGCTGCAAGCAGTTCTGTAGCTGCTATCCAGGCCCCAGTGTAATTGTAGGGACAGAAACAGAAACAATCCACCAACTAAAGCATTTTGCTGACAGCTCTGTTTCTCATGCAGTGTTAATTTGATCCCCCAGTGCCTATCACCTGTGATACAGCTTTTCACCACATGATCAGAAAGTTATTTCTTCAAGGTACTTAACTTTTCAATGTATGTGAGAGACAAGAGATGGAGCACAGAACTGCAAAAAGACAGATGACAATCTTGCATTTAAGAAAATCTGAAACAGATTTTCAGTATAACAAGGAACAGAATTATCATAATGTATACGTACAACAAGACTACATTAAGGTTAGAACAGGCAACTTCTGGTGCTTAACTCTGCAACTTTAATGTTCTTATTACTTCTGCACATAATTTCAAAAGTACTATTTAATATGTCTTGTTCTGCAGTTGCTCAAACTCCCAGGAATATCAACAGGCACTCTGCCATGGAAAGATGGCAGGCTAAACCTCACCATTATTAGTAAGCTGAAACACACTAACACCATCCTGCATCCCTATTGAGCTCAGTTACACAAAAGAAGTTTTACTTAAACAAAAATGAAGCATTGGTGAAGTACCACTGAAGTAAATTTTAATTTTAAATAAATTATTATTTTTTCAGTATTACCACCAACCACCTTTTACATTTTAAGTTTTCCACTGTGAAGCATATAGGACCCTATTGCATCTTTTCTTGAAGCACTTAAGTGTTTCACTTCTCATTCACATTTAAAAATTATCTTCAGATTTTCACAATGCATTTTTAGGGGAACACACTGGAGATGCTCATTCAGTGACATAAATGCAACTTACTGGGAAACATAAAAGATGATTTCTCAAACACTGAATCAAACCTCAAATACCCTCTTCTTAACCTGACATTATCTTCACCTAACAATACTTACGCATGTTGCAAAAATGTGCTTTTTAATTAACTAGACAGCTCTATCTCTGTAAAATCCGATTAAATGAAGTAATAATTTCATTCAAAACAAGTCAAATTAAAGATTAATCATTTAATTCTTTTCATATTGATGCTGATTCTATTGTATGCAAAAAATACAACTTAATATTTCAAACTAGCAGATGTTTTTCATAGAATTTTACATAACAGCAAACTGACAGAGAAGACAAATACTTATTTTTTTTAACAAATGAGAATGATTAAGTGGTGATACAAGAACTTGTATTCTGATGAAAATGCAAAAAACAGCTTTAGAAGACTTTTAACAAAATGAAAAATAAACTAAAATCAAATTAATTCTTAAATGATTTATGACATTCACTGCTCTCCCAGTATGTTCAGACATCGGGTAAAAAAAATACACAGTATAAACTAAAAAGTAAATTCTGCACTGACTGTATCATTGCCCAAATTTTGCAGTAAAATAATTCAGGAGAGTAAAATATTTATGTGAATTTACAATACTTTTTTTTTGTTTCATACTTAATTTGCCACCCTTACTAAAAGATTAAAGGGTCATAAAATAGAACCAAAAATAGAAGAAAAAATACAGAGTAATAAAAAGTGAAATATAATCACTGTGGTGGTTGGTGGTTGAATGTACATCCCCAAAAGGCAATCAACATCTCTAAAAACATACATACTTCAAATTAATACACTTTTACAGGCCACGATGCTCATAAGCTTAGCTTCATTTACCAAAGTAGCCTTCAAAGCAGTGAGACCAGTGATAGTGCTCAGGACCAAGTCTTTCAAAGAGGTGCCCCCACTATGGCCTTGCACATACATTTAAATACTATGTGTACCATTGACAGGAAATTTTTGCTCTCTTTAACACTGATCTCAATCCATGTTGCCTTTCATACCTAATAATATACTAATTAATCAGGGACAAAACTAATTGGATTTTCTTTTTTTTTTTTTTTTTTAATTTAAAAAAAAACCTCAACAAAACAAGATTGGTTTTGTAGCATGATTTCAAGTGTTTTACTTGGATTACTGTCAGTCCATATGCAGCAGGGGTCATTTGCAGTCATTTCTGTCCTAATCCTGATATCAATCAAGCAACTCTAGGTTCAGAGTGGTCTCTAAACCTCAGACCTCCCAGGCATGGCCATCTGACATAGCATATTGCACCTGAAGAACTATCCAACTTTGTAAAGAGAGTGAGGGCCTTCACAAGGTTAACCCCCACCACATCCCAACAATGGCTTTCTCCCTTTTGCATTCTATTTGAATTACTGCTGCTTCCCATTCAAACCTGAATGAGGATACAAAGCACTCATGAAAAGTATGTGTGGTTTCAAAGGGAAAACCTCCTTTCTGGAAGTAGATTTATTATAAAGCTGTGAGAATATACAAATATGTACACACGGCTTAAAAGAGTTCACAAAGACCACCTCTTTCTAAGAGGCTAATTCACAAAAAAACCACAGGACTACTGCAAATTCTGCATATCATTTAGCCTAAAATAGGAATCTGAAAACCTTTCCTGACAGGAAAGGCAAGTAACCTGAGCAGAAACACAAGAAGCAGCCCCAAGAAACACACATGGTTCCTCTGTAAAGTTTATTTCTGTATGGCTAGCTCACAAATCAATTGATCTCTGAAGACTAGAGGGACAAACAAAGATATAGCCTAGATAAGCAAAGCAGTCTGTGATTTCTTGGATGGCTAGTATCCTAACCTGATCTGGTGGGACTGCTGAATTCCTTAAAGACAAGTAGTTTGTGACCCCTTTGTCACTTGTACTGCAAAGTGTGATGGCACCTGGTAGTACCACAGACCTTGTGCGCTCCACTAAAAGGCAGAGCCTCAAGACAAGAGCCATCACCTAAGCAAAGGCCATCAGCCACAAACCCTCTGCTTCCAAATTTATGGAGAATTAAGAGAGACAGGACCCTGCAGTTTGCTAGGAAGAGCAGGGGTGCTGGAAGAACTTTATGGGAATAGCATAGAGGGTGGATGTGCTTAGAGGAACACACTTTAAATCTCACTGAAGCAAACTTGCTACCTGCAGTTGTTAGCTGGGGCAAGAAAAAATGTATGTTGCAAAGTATATATTTATGAGTACATACACGCAATTTTTTAATTAAGAAATAATCTTTAAGGTCTGTCCTTGTGCAAATTCTTGAAGAGCAGCATAGTGCCTGTGGATAAATACCCTGGGAAACGACAAGAGTGAATGGCTGAAACATATTATACAAGAATTTCACCTCATCATTTCCATGAAAATATTTGCTTTTAATTTGCCAAAATATCTGAACTGCAATACTATTTCAGGAACAAAACTTCCAATCCCATAGAGATTACTACAGTCACATTTTAACAGAGAACATTGCTGTACTACAGATTAGCTCAGCAGCTACCAGCAGAGATAAGAAAGTGATTTTGTTCACAGTGGAACAAGATGATTTTTTTTGTTAACGGATTGCACAGGGGGGAGATGGGGAACAATGAGGTAGTGCAAAATATATGGTTCACTCACTGATAAAAATTTCAGAAAAGGAAGGATGCGTGTAGAAAGAAGGAAGGAGAAGATTACACCTACTTTATTATTGAAAACTAGGAGAGAACAAAACCTTTTCCTTTTATCCTTTCAAACACTATTTAAGACTACTGATGTGAGATTGGTTCTTACTTCCTGGACAGCATTAAGGAATAGCTGAAAAGAAAACCTATGCAATAATGACTGACAAGTGATAGGGACTTTTACACTCTTTTTCTTCTGATTGTTGACACAATGACTGCTGATAAAACAACCATTTTTTCTAGTCAGAGAAGAAGAAAAAAACCCCAACAGAAACCAAGTATTTATTTAAGTATGTATACCCACTATATCAAGAGATGTGCAATTCTTTTCCTACTTTGAATAATTTTTTAATGCACATAAAAAATTTTCTCTGTCCATATACTGTGGGGTGGCATCACTATGGATGACAGAACATGGATCAAGGTTACATGGGCCAAACTACACCTATGAACAATAAAATCCCAATCCTGTGTTATTCCTCTTAGCAGGCCAGATGCTTAGGGGAAGTAGACCTGTACAGAAAATGCAGACAAGTGAGTACAGAAAAGTCTACTACTGGGAATCCTAGTCCCAAGGATTTTTCTTAAGGAAATAGATAGGATTTAATGAAGGTTGCTCATACCACTGATCCTTGAGGAATGGATGGCTGACAGAGGAAAGCTATGCCATAGCAGAGCAGCAGCAGCAGCCATATTATAATTTTATATATATTGCAGGCTTGTAGGTCAATGTCTTCCTCAAAAATCTTGAGATGAGCTAGTAAGTTCAGCTATAAAAAAATGATGTTCCTCCTGAGCAGGCCAGAAAATTCGTATCAAAGCAGGGTTTAAAGTAGTGCCATTTTACTCCTTATTTACTCATTTTCAAATTAATGCACTGAATGCCCAAAACACAAATTCATTAGGAAGAGTTCTGTTACAGTAAAGGTTATCACATTTAATGCTGTCTTGTCCAAAAGCAATTTGGGTTTGCTACTTTTAAGACCATTATACTCAAGGTCAGACCAGGTGAGAAAATTTCATGCTAAGAATTTCAAGCTATCTTCTGAGTTTTGGGGTTTTCCCCCTGCCAAATATTACTCAAGCATATGTTTATTGATTTAATAGAATTTATTTTCAAAACAGAATTTCCAGAGCATCTTTATAACTAATGAGGGAACAGAATATCAGATACAGACATAGACTGTTACAAGAATACACATAATGCATAATCCTAACCCATCTTCACCAATTATTAAAACTTGCAAGTTTCAAAACATCTGGTGATATGCTGAATGTCACAGCTGTTGAAAACTCTAGTATTTTAAAGCCTGACTCATGAAAGCTTGATATCTATTCATATAAAGACATTACAATGAATCAGGGTCTTCTCAAGGTGTTACTGGTCTTGCTTTGGATACTCTGAAGCATTTCCAGGATATATACCCAAATTCTTGGCCTGAATTATTTTTGATGAAGACAGAGTCAGTAATCTCTCCTCTTATAACATCTAAATTAGGTTACTATAAATCACGGATTTATGACAAATAAGATAAACATTCCCAAAATACCCTTTGGCAAAATGCTTTTGGACTGCAATTTTGCCAGATTTTTATTTGTCTGCAAAATTGTCAGTCTATAATGTACAGAGGCATCATTTAGGTTCTGTCATACAGCACAAAAATACTTTGGTGTGTAGCTCTTCCTATTTGTATAGGTTATGCATGTCAGTGAGTCTCAACTTCTTTTTATTTGGACTCATGAACAGCCATGCAAGCAACTCTTAAAAATCTGTTGGTTTTAGTACAGTGTTTCTGGAGCTTTTAATTCTGTCACCTACAAGGTAGGCAACAGAATTCTGTAATGCCCCACTTCAAACTATATCTGCTCAAATTTAAAGACTTTTTAACAGGTTAAGATTACTAGCTTGGATTTATTTCTACACAAAGTATTTATCTGATTCCACAAAACATGATAAAACAAAATTGAAAAGCTGCAGTTAGTTTCTGGAGTTGAATTTACCATGTCCTATTACTTTATTGCAAGGACACCACAACTCCCAGTGGAGCCATGCTACTGGTAAGAACTATCTAATCAGCATGACGCCCAAATTGGCTTGGACTGCAAAAACCAATATTAAAAACTGTTTTCACTTCTACATGCTGAAGCTTGCAAGATTTTATAAGCCAAATATAAATTATTTCAGACAAACAGAAAGCAAATTATTAACAGTGAACTTCATTTTTATTTTTATAAGGCAAAACAGAAAAGAGCAAGTGATGTTAATCTGAGGACCAATTTCATAGTGTCAGAAGTATGATTTCTGTTAGAAATGCGTAAATTATGCCATGCAGTGCTTAAAAATTAACAAAAAAGTATTATAAAAGTGAAGCCCTGCTGTGTCAAATATGCCACACAATTTTTGTTCTAATAACAGCAATTTAGGTTAGGGCGTGACTTTTCTCTGATATAGCTGTGCTAGTACAACCCCTAGTGTGGACACAGTTTAGTGCCATGAAGATATTATATTCGTGTAATTTATAAAGCTTGTTCCTAAGCAGTAAAAGTATTAAGTAATGCACTGTTATTTCAGCACAGCTACATCCACAATGGGAGGGCTGGCTGAGAGAGAAAAGGAAAGGGCAGTAGGTTATGCTACTTTACAACATATCGGGCCAGATGAACAGATGTGGTTTTTGTGTAGAGAAACTGTGTGGTACATGTCTTTCCCCCCACCTCCCTCCATAATCCTGATGTTAATCAGGATCATGATGGATGATATGACGAAACAGTTATTCAATTTAAATGGTAACATTGCTCATTGCTTCTTAATTTTGAAGAAATATTCATGTAAAATGTTAATAACAGATAGTTATAACAGATACTCACATGTGGGTATTAGTCCTAACTGAACAATAAAGATAGGAGAAAAGATATTAGAAGAGAGTAAGACCAGAGATATATATTCCCTTTAGGTTTCCTAAATGATATAAGTTCCATTTTGAATAAGAGTTATAAATACCAACATATGATAAATACCAACCTGTATTTACTTGACGTTTACTGGTGATCCTAAATTGTACATGTGAGGCTTTCTGCCTATTCTGACAGACCTGAATCATTTTAACTCTTTTTTAAAAGTCACTACATGTAAACTAAAAAATATCTTAAAAATTGAAATTTATCCACAGCACAATTAAAAATACAATTATACCTCAAGAAACAGTAAACTCGCTCTCAATATGTTAAAAGGCAATCCAAAACATGATCCTTTGCTTTTAAAAGAGAAAAAAACATCATTTAATATAGAACAGCATGAAAATACTCATACATTATTGTCTCTCTACTTTAAAAAAAAAAAAAAAAATGTATTTATTATGAACAGATGGTGGCCAAGGAAGGTATCAGCTCTGTCTCTTAGCCAGAAGGTCAGGTCATGGCTGAGAGACCAAAGAACAATTATTGTTTGCTATTCAGTGCCACATAAGATAAAACATTTCAGGTTTTCTTTAAATACAAAGATAGATGCGATTTAACTGTTTTCATTTTTTTAAAACGAAATAATTTGCAATGACTTATTAACATTTGTTAAAATTGATTTAAAAATCCCCAGCCAACCAGCAACAACAACAGCAGAATAAGGCACTCTAACACTCTTCTTAGGTTGCCTTTAACGTGTTAAATAATCCTAGGACCTATACAGAACTTTTTGGGTTGCTGGAGCCACAGCCATAAAACAGCTGCTAGATACGGAACCTGAGAATTTCAAAATTGCATGTTTTCCTTTTTTTTGACAAACCAACAATCGTATTTGAACAATATAATAACATAATTACTGAATATCTAATTTTTATCTAATTGTCTAATAAATTTTGCTGATAGGAACTTTCCCTCACATCATTTCAATTTACATCAAATTATAAATCACCACATTTTGGTGTATTCAGCTCCACACTGATTAATATACCAGTATGTCAATACATGAGGTTAAAATATTTTGTTAAATTTTGTAATTTGTTCAAAAGGCAATCCTCAAGCAAGTTGGAGAACAAGATTTAAAATCCAAGATACTTCTTCAAGTATCTTATTAAACACATCCTGTTTTATTTGTATGCCAAGATTATGCCAACTCTTTTATCTGTGATATCTGTCAAGACACAGACGACAAGCCTGTTTTTTGTTTTTCAGTGTCCTTAGGCCTAAAGGATGCAGGAGTGAAAAAAAAAGCAAACCTTGAAAAAAAAAATGCTTTAAGACCTCTGGTTTTCTTCACTATATGATTTTCTATACATGTTGAAGGATTATTTCACCTAATAAGCTCCTCTTTTGGATTTGACATATATTTTCATTATAACTTGAATAAATATTGCTTCCAGACTAAGGTTGTACTATTAATTTAATAAACTTACTGTCCTACATGAAGCTTTTGAGGAACTGGTAATTAAAAATTTAATTTTTGAAATACTTCATTTTCCCCCTACATATATTCTTATACATGGAATGACTTGTTCATTGTTCAAGAAAAAGAATGATTCAAAACCTGTTGGATAGGCTGCTCAAATAACAAAAAGCATATTAAAAAAATCATCCTCGTGTGCATCTTATATATCTGTGTATTCAGAAGACTCTTATGTGCAAATCACAACTTATGAAAGAATACTGAAAGTTTGAGGTCCTAGAGAAAAATGGATAGAACCTCAAGAAAAAGGGCACTTCAAAAGATGCAGATTACACCTGTTCAAGCTGTTTGCCAAGTATGTTGCAGGTTACTCTAATAATCTTTCTTACTGCATGGGATGTTTTCTCACAAACTACATGTAAGGCATATACTGGTTTTTGGATTATTATAAAAGCCAGTTTTAGATAAGCAACAGTTAATGCCAAGTGGAATTTTTCTATAGTTATTTTTTTCTAGAAGGTTACTTTTGTTTTGGTTTTGTTTTTTTAAACTTTTCTATGAATCCCACCATTCAGTAACATTGAATCTTTAAAGAAATTGGAAGATAAATGATTTTCATTTTTGGTATCATTAGGTTATGCTTAGAGTCTTTAATGTTCTGTTAGGCTGCATGTATAGGTAATTATGTGTGGATTTATTTGTGAGAAAAAAGTGTATAAACACATGTATACAGTACATAGAATTTAAGTAGCTTGTATGAATAATATGATAGAGTAATTCTATATGAAAGCATGGAATGAGTGATGCACAAAACTGAACATACTAGGGCTGAAAACAAGATTAAGATAACCAAGAGGTATTTATTTAGCAGTAAAAGCTGGCTTTTTGCCATTAATTTAGAAACCATTTAACAGTAATAAATTAGAAAAATGCATCATTCCAGCTTCTGAAAAAACCCTACTTAGGCTACTAATAACTGCAAAGTTATAGCAGTATTATCTCTTACCTGGTCCTTAATTTCAAGCTCCCTTATAGTTTTTGTTCTGTACTCTCTGAGCTCCTTTTCTGCCTCATCCTTCTTCATTTTGGTTTGATTCAACTGATAGCGCATTTCTCCACACACCTGTTAGATTACACAGACAACATGATCTGTAGCTTGAAGAATCCATAGACCAGGGCTTGCAATTAGATCTTTTGGTGCCCTCTACAGGTCGTTGAAATGCAACGTATTTTTAATTTACAGATATTTTAGGTCTACAAATGGTAAATGTTTTTACATAGAAAGGTGGATCTGAATTCTATATATAGTCATTAACTTTGACATATGCAGTACCTTCTTCAGATTCAAATATATTTGCATCAAGATTTTGCTAAGTATAAATACTTATGTTGTAAATATATATCACTAAGTACAGTTAGATGACAGTTGCTGGTTTTATATTCTTCTCTCATTCTCTGTAAAATCCCAAGAAACTCTATGTCAACACTTTCAAAACCTAGAAATAAAGCATCTATCACACTCCTAAATAAAGGTGTATTTTAACTTGCCAGTTTTACACTGTTGAGAAAGAAAATGTTTAAATGTTAACACAATAATTTTCGAAGTTTGATCAGAGCATTACAAACTTATTGCAAACTGAAGATAAATTCCTTAAAAAATAATGTCTAATTTAAACAGATACATGGTCCAGAAGAAATGGATCAAAGCAACATTTCAAGAAATCACTTCTACACAGGACAATTATTCTCTGCTGTTGGAGTGTTTGTTATATTACCCCCTCAATCCTTTCCAACTGGCAGCTCAACTTCAGAGAATCTGTGAAGGGGTTAGGAGAAAGTGAAAGAAATAAAAAAACAAACAAAACAAAACCAGAAGATCACTAATCCCTTCCACATAACTTTACTGCTGTGCAGGGTTGTTATTCTTCAGTTTCTCAATCTAAGCTGTCCCCTTTTTGTCCTTATCCTGTGCCATCACCTCCAATTTGTGCCTGTTCATTCATCTTAATTAACCAACCAAATACATGCACATGCCTTAGTGAGAATGCAAATGTGTTTACTCACAGCTCCTCTTAGTCAACTTTCTTTCCAACTCACTTTACTTTCTTGCCTTGCTTATATTCTTTCACCACTTGTTGCTTAAATGTACACCCTTTTAATTTGCTGCTACAAGCCTCTGTGCTTCTCAAAAACGTTCTCACATATTCTACAACCCAAATTAATTTCTGTTTTTCAGTCTTATACCTCTTCTCATTTTCACTTTTTTTTTCTCCTTCAAAAAAGGCAGGGGATAAGTAAATATGCATACTGCAATGAAATCACTCTAGGAAAATCTAAACCAACTGTCATAACTTTTAAGAGGTAGCATCACTTATAAATTCAAAGGACAGCTTATGCATTCAGCCATTGCAAATAACGCAAAGCAGCAAATGCTCTGAAGAATGGCAAAGTTCTAAAGCATTTTTTGAAGTACTAAAATACTACATGCAACTAAAAAAATCTTGAGATGCAACTGCATAGCTTGCAAACCCTGGCTTTCTACCCTCTCCTTCCTTTATCTGAAGGATGTAACAAAATGCAGTATGTCACTTCCTCCAAGTGAAATTAAAAAAATACAGCAATCCTTGCCTTCAGCTCCCCCATACACTGTACAAAGGGAATAACGCAGAAGAATCAGCAGATGGTGCTGTCCCAATAATGGATTTTTCAGTCTCCTAAGGAAGGAAGGAAGGAAATAGATCTTCACTCCATATTTTCTTTCCCTGACTTCTGGTGCATGAAGGAAAACAATAATTCAGATAAAACTCAAAAGTGTTGCTATTTGCTGTTTTTAATAATGGCAAACTGAGTTTGGAAACAAGGAGTCAGATTCACAAGCAAAGATGTCACATAGCCAATGAAAATGTCAGGGTGATGCACAGAGTCCTGTCAGCTCAGTGCTTGGGAGGTTCCTACAGGATTTTTGAGACTTCTCAGTTTAGTATAGGGACACAAATGAGGTTTTCCAATCTCTCAGGACAGTGCAATTAAAACACAGCATGGACTATTGCAAGTGGACCACCTATTCACTTTGTGTTAACATTAACTGAGGCAGGAACTGGAACCACAGTATCATCTTCTGAGAGATAACTTCAAATTGGTAGGGTACAAAATTGGTCTTTTCAGAACAATGAATATTTGTACCTACTGCCTCTTTCACCACCTCCTCACCTCTGTAAGTGGTGCTAGTCATTTGTGAACCCAGCCTGAAAGACCAAAAGTGTGTTTCAAAACTGGTAATTCAAACCATTCTGACATTCTTAAAATATTCATTTGTCTTTCTGTTAAAATGAAATTAAAGTTTCTAGTAAGTTGGGATGACTTCTTGCTGTGAATTTTCTGCAATACGTTCACCTCTTTCTATCAGCCAGGGCAGCAGGGGAAGACAGGAACTGTTGAAAACCTCTCCAGAAATCTCTAGAGGACCAAAGAATAAATTGCTCCTCAAATCCTTGCAATTAACAACTGGGGAGGTAGGATGGGCCCTAGGATTATTGGTAAGGAATCATTTCAAGAGGCTGTAACAAGTATTTTTTTCTTTCTCATGTTATGACCCACATTAAGGCTCTAATCGATTGAGAAACGTGCAAAAGAAAGCACCCAAGAGTGATATACCTACACAAGGTGCATGTTAAGCTGTAATTCTTAAGTAGAAGATCTCTTTGTAAGAGGCATACTATCAATGGTACTGAATTAAGCAGTGTAATACATAGAAATTCTAAAGGAAAATACTTGGAAAACACTGATTTGTTACAGGTCCCTTTATTTTAGCACTGCAAGTCCCACAGGTAGCAATTGAGACACTGTTGAATTCTATGTTGTCTCACTCAGACCAAACACAATTCTTACTGAAACACTGGAAAAGAGTTTTAAATAGTGACCCTCATAGGCTGCAAAGTAGAAAAGTTCGCTTCTGCATGACAAGGTGCCTTGGAAACTGAAAAAAAGTTATTTTTTTACCCCTGCAAATGGGATAGTTGTAGGGCCTCTGGGATATTGAGATGAAGTTTACAGTTACCACACATTCCTTACCAAAACAGAGGAAAATGGACAAGGTAAAAATTCTCTTCTTTCAGATCACAATGATAAGGAAAACCAAGCTCAACACTCCTTTATAAATGTGGTTACCTTATTCATCTCCATTTCATGAGATGCAAGCTGGTGCTGTGATTCTTCTAACTGGTTAGCTAGAGAATTCTTTTCCCTTGTAATTCTCTCTGCTCGAGCCTCCCAAACAGCCACATCCTTAGACAAAGCTGTTACCTGCAGAAAGTCCAAGAACACTGTAATCATGCAATTTGACCAACCACAGATCAAACTCTTGTGGAACTTTCACCTCAAAAGCAACTGTATGTAGACAAAATACATAACATTAAAAATGTAATAAAAAATCAAGCACGTACAATAAAAATATATCCTATATTATTAATAATAGAATATAGCCATTATTTTATTAATGGGTTTGCTATTTTTAATTAATTTATCATACTGTAGTTTATTTGAAACTTTTCATCAACTGCACTAGTCTCCAGGACTTGTTCATATGGACAAGGTGTCAGAAGCAGCTGGATGCATTAGTTTTGCAATGTAAGAGTACTAAATAACACCTTCTTATCCATCCTTATGCAGATTGATTCAAACCAAATCATGTTCCCCCAGCTAAAGAAAACTGTTGTTGCAACCACAGGTCTTAAATTTTAATTTTCAAATTCAGAAAACATTTCAACACTATAGATCAAAGCATACTGTTGTGCAAAACTCATATAGGAATAGTATATTAAAAATTCTAATGTAATTCTGATGAAATTTTGCTGAATGATTAAAAAATATAACAATAAAACAGAGACAGTGAACCTTCAGCTATTTAGCCCCGAAGCTTACTAATATAAGTGGAAATAATGGTATCTGACAGTTCTAGGTTAACTTTCAGAAATTCAAAGCCAAACCTAGAGGATTATATATTCGTAACTATTTTTCACTCCTTATACATCTACCTGATTTATGTATCATGCCAATTCTCCCCTTCAAAAAAACCATTTCATAAAGTAAGCAATAAAATATTCATATGAATCTTGACTTGATGCACAGTATACCCTTTCTACCACCTCATAATCCTAAAACTTGAAAGTAGTTAATCGTATGTAGGTGTAAATCATTAATATAGATCATAGTTTTCTACAAAGGCATCCCATATCTTTAATTACAAGGCATGACATCATCATAGTGTCACTATATGTTTTAATGTATATTCAGGATTTCAAAAAAAGACAACAACTACTTAAAGTGGGAATCGGTTCCAGTAAAACACATCTCAGTGGGTGAAGAAATATAAAGTAATGTGATGACATGGAGTGAAATATTCTACCAAAAAAAAAAGTATCAAATGCTTGTCTAATAGGCTGTATTTTGGAGTGAATACACTGCTTTAAAGAAACTCTGTAACAAAAGCAACCAACTTCATAAAAGGGATAACTTCTAATAGATAGCAAGGAGTCAAACAAGGAGTTGCTTAATAATGTCTCATTGTTTCCAATGGAAGGTTATTTTTTTTAATTTCAGTTTCCCTGGCAACCGATCACTGATGATCAGTTCACGTACTTAAATGTGACTTAGTCCCTATCACTGTGCTTAATTCCCGTTTTTACATCTGGAATTGGAGTCAAAGAGGTTTTTTCATACACACTTAAATGCTTTATTTTGTTCAGTCTGTGCTCACCAGATTTTTACAAATAAGCCATACGACTTATAAAAGAGTCCCAAAACATAAGCAAAAGTCTACAATCAGGAGAGAAATTCACTCTATTGTTTCCAAACCTGCACCAGAAGATGGTTGAAGACGTTGCAAATCAAACAAGCATGAAAACCACTAATTCATGAAGTATTTATCTTTCTACACTTCTTCCCATTTCAATCACCTTAGAAATGTGTCCTCTATCACGAGCTTACTGCTGTTAGCGTGAGCTTTCCTCTGTAGACTCCACTGGGCAGAAAACCCTTATGTTTTATACTCAAATTACAGCAGCATCTAGAAGTCTAAAACAAGGTTATCAAGACTATCACAATGGTCGCAGCATAAACGATGAGACAGATTCTGTCTCAGAGAGTTGACAAACATTAGTAAAAGTGAGAAAAGAGATTCCAACACATTTCTGCAGGTGGGAAAACTAAACATATGATAAGATCACTTTGAAATTATGATAGTGTAACATTAATGTATATGTAAGATCAAAGTAGCAAAGAATCCTAAATTTGACATGTGCTAACTTTGGAACACTTGCCTTGGCAAACTAAATAATAATTTTTATAAAAGAGCTAGGTACAAACCTTGCATCACATATTACTTAACCCTTGCTTACCTTGACAAAGTGCATTAAAATATTGTGCAAACTAAAATAAAGTGCATAACATCTACAACCTAGTATGTACCTAGTGACAGCACAAACCCCAGCTATGCAAACTCAAAGGATCACTTATCTACCACTGCTTTAAAGAAATGGTAGGAGTGACTTACTGAGCTCTCACACCCAAAACTAAAAATAAAATGTAAGCAAACAAAGTTTAAAGAGGATGATACTCTCATTGTAAGACACAAACAGAAAAAGAACCAACTCATACCATTGCTACCAAGTCCTCCCTTTCCTTCTTCATTTCTTGCCGCAGTGCTTCTTTTTCATCAGCCCTCTTACTTAGCTGGGAAGCCAACTCCTTTTCAAGATAATTCTTCTGTCGTTCCATCTCACTTTTCAGTTGCTCACAGTGGACTAGAGCCTAAAAAACCCCAATTTGCTTAAGTGAAAGAAACCCAAAATTTTTAAACAAACATGGTATTTATCTAATACCTTCAAAGAAACCAATTTGCTATTAGAAATGTCATATTTTTATTTTTTATGCAGTTATTATGATGTTTATACATATCCTACTGTGTTAACATCTAGAATAGGACTAACAAAATCAAAACAGTTATATGTGTTTGTATGCATATACATGCCCTACTGCAATTGAGAAATTTAATTGCTTTTAGGAATCATGGCAAAGATGGAAGCATTTGTCCAAGTGCATTTTCCAAACAAGTAGCTGTTCTTCTAAAACTATGATTATTTGCCTTGCATTTAAAATTTAAAATTCCTGAATGCACTAGAATCAGCCTCCAGTATTTGACTCCTTGCAAATACAGTGGTTACTGTCTAACTGAAGAACTGATGGAAAAATTAATAAAATGTATGCACTTCTGCTTAAGTCTCCTCCTGAAGTGAATTACTGAGTACAGAACACTAAGAAACCTGAAAGCAGTCAGTAAATAAACAAAAAAAAGTTTCACAAATTGTCTACATTTCAGGTTTGTCAAAAATTAATTCTACTAAAAATCTCATAAAGGTACTGCTTAATTTCAGGTGTATACATGTGTTTTCTATCAAAAAAGAAGAAACTAAGTTCAAGAACACTCTCAAAACACTATCTTCTAAAAAAGCTAGGGGAAAAAGAAGGTATTTATCCATTTATGCTGCTGTATCTCTGCCAAAGTGTAGAATTAGAGTGTTATGTCAGTTTAAATCAGAAATACACTACTCCATTACAAGTAAATCCAAGTATTCAAAGCACCCTAAAGGGAGCTTTGCTAGCCCATAAGTAAACTAGATTTAATTTCAACATTTCACTGATACACAGCATATTCTGTTTCAAAGAAGCTAGAGTAGGATTTCTAACTTATTAATAACTTTTTTTATTTTCAAATTGATTTTTTTTAACTGTTTATTTTTCTTTTACTCAAAGCCAATCCCCTGAGTTCAATTTTCTTGGCCTTGGACTGTTTATGAAGGGAGCAAGTCAAACCACCTTTTTTTAGAGAATGCTCTAACAGTCTCCATTAGTTTTATGGCAATTCTGGGGGATTCTCTGGAGGATCCCTTTGTCACAAGTCTACTCTGGTGAAAGAATCCCTCTGTTACGGCATTGAATCCTTTTCTGTGGGAAAGAATCATCAACATCAGCAAACAACTACCTGCATAAAGCTGCAGTAGCGTGGTAACCATCTAAACCAGTGCCACTCAGAAGAAAGTAGTTACATTAGTTGCATTTCAAGAAGAAATGTGTACTTTGTTAGCTCCACTGTTCTGACTACACCATGAGCAGTACAAACAATTACTCTTTTATGACATTTGTGCTGAAAATATATTCCTGATTTTACTTCAACTATGTAAATTTCCCCATAACAGATCTCCCTGCTCTGTGCAATAAGCAAGAGGCCACAAAGTACAGAGACAACCAAAAGACAGGAAGAAATGGTGGTTTTAAATGATAAGCACCTGAGGTTAGACTTTGGGTCAACAGGCTGATGAAAATGCAATTACAGAATTTGGAGGCTTAATGTGTTAACTTCTCACTTTTGTTACGTGGACTGTTCTATGCCATTCCATGCTAGTTATCAAGAAAAACAGCACTTAAGAGTAGAATAGGACTGGGAAAAAAAAGGATGGTTTGTACTTAACAAGAGGTAGACAATACTTGTAAAAAGGCAAAATTAATGTAGTGTAAGTACAAAATTTCTTCCTGTTCCTTCATATTAAAACAGTTTTGGAGCATGAAAAAAAGCCAGACTACTATTTAACCTTGTAGAAAAACAGGTAGCACTTCACACAACCCTACAAGCACACACTCTGCTCTTACAACACTGGATAAATAATACCAATTCAATCAATAGAACAATTATATCAATCTTGTTCGCGTTTAATTACAAAAACCAAACCAAAACAAGCGTCTCTCAATTTCATAGTAATTCACTAGTAGTACAGTAGATGTCACTAACTATCAAGGAAATAATTTAGGTTAATTAGGCGTACAGAACTAGGGCTAACACAAGCATTAGATCAAAACTGGTTTTATCATTATTATTTACATAACACCAAAAGCTTCCCGCAGGTAGCATTAGACAAGACTTCTCATCTTCAAAGAGCTCTGATAGTTAATCAGTTCTTGCACTGCTCTCATCTGAGGCAAAAAAGAGCTGTTTGTAAGCATTTTAACTATTATTTTCAGAGTAGGTCAGAATTGCGATTTCAAAATTATCCTCTTACGCGTCATGAATGCCTTTAAAAATGCTACAACTCAATTTATATCACCTAGCTGTGAAACTGCATCACAATTAAGAAATGCAATACTCCTTACACTATTGATGAGAATTTAAGAGCTCAAATAGAGAGTTCATGTTACTGCTCAGAAACAGTCCCATGGTGCAGTTGTTTCAAATCTACATCATATCAACATTATGACAAAGGTCTTATGCATGTATTCTCTCATTAGCATGAAAACTAATTAACATTTGCATTAGATCTGAACACTAAAAAGCTCTAATTTTGTGATGAAGTTACCTTTGTTTTTTCGAAATTGGCCTCTTCTGCCATTTGCACTGCGTGTTCAACTTGCTTACAAGCATTAGATTCTCTTTGCTGCATCTCTTTCACGCTTTGTCTCACCGAAACAAGTGCATCCATCAAGTCATCTCTTTCTCTGCATATTAAATAAACAACCTGGATACTTCTTCTATATCTTTTTGTAAGAGAAAAACCCCCAAACAACAGGTATACTAAATATAAAATATAAACAGATAAAAGACGTAAGGGTGGTAAGCAAAGAAATTGCACTATCACTAAATGTAATAGTTGACTTCACCTTTTCATTATTTTGAAATGTTAAAAGCTTTTAAATTAAGTTTAATTGCCTGTGGTTTAGGTCCAGCTTGAGATTCTATCTGAAAACTGTTGTGTTCCTAATGTTTTGTGAAATGGTAAGACATTTTTTTGTATTTCCCAGAGACCTAGCAGTCATATTTTGAAATTTCATTTCATTTTTGAATTGGACAAAGTTCCTTTGAAAATTCCTACTGAAATACCCTTTTTTTTAATAAATTGCATCACAAATAGAGGTAGCTTTTAGATTTTTTTAAACCTCCAAGTGAAATAATGGAGTTCAAATCTTTTATTTCAAGCTGTACTGTAATATAAGAGGACAAGAACGTACTGGTTTACAGTTTGTTCGTATTTTCCAACATCTGTGACAAATAATCACTTTTGTTACAAAAGCAGATTTTGAAACATGACTTTGCAGCAATAGAGCTTTCCCAGAAAATTCTTGGACTTGATAATAGAAAAAAATACATAAATCCTGGCAATAACCATCTGATGCAGAGGGATAATGCGTACTTGACCGACTGTATATATGTACTATGTCCCTTCAGTCTCCCTGCTTCTAATTGACCCACTATTCCATCTCTGGCAGGCTCATTCTAATGCTTCAGAAATTCTAAGAAGCTTCAGATATCTGACAATAAATAGATGGCCATTTAACAAACTTTGAGAAAGTTGCAGTATTCTATCATTATTACTAGCAAGTAGAAAGGGAGAGTTTTTTTGAAGAAGATTGACTGGCAGAACTCCATAAGAAAAAAAATTTAATGCTGTTTCTGAATTACGTATATTCAGCCTGTATAGCTGGGGTTTTTAGAATTATTTAAATAAAAGCTAGAATTAAAAAGAAGGTTGCACCAAATAATTGAATTTATTTTTATTCAATGGAACTTCTTTTCTCTGTCTTATTGTAGTCAGGACGGATCTACTACAGGCGTTTGGGGTAGGAAATGCATCCTATCCCAAGCACCTGACCTATTGCTGATGTATCTGAAAAGTTGCCCATATGTAAGAAGAATAAAGTGGAGCCACAAAAACTTCCAACTACAGAAATATAATGAATTTTGCAAGAAATAAGTGATCAAAGCACATGGACTTGCACAATATTTGTGCTGACAGTGAAGGACTTGTTTGTACAGAAAGTGCAGGAAGCAGACTGTAAATAGTCTCATTATCTGGTCAGCCCAAGGTATCATAATTACATTATAACAACTCACACTCTTTCCCACTTGAAATAAGTAGCAAAGCTATTGAGGATTTCGAAGTGCTTGCGACCTACATTCACTGATTTCAGCATTATGACTCCAGCTTGGGAGTGTATGGTTCCATAAGTACCCATCTCTCTCTATGAATGCAACCCAAGGCACTGAGACCTAACTGGTTTAATGCCAGCAGCCACACTTCCAATCACAAAGCACATACGACCCTCAGCCTACCTCGTCAGCCTCTCGATGGTCTGCACGTGAACATTACAGTGCGTCTGGGCAAGAATGGCCTCGTGCTGGGCGCAGTTCAGGCACAGACCAGCAACCTGGTTAGAATTTCTGGCTGAAACGAGTGACTTCTGGTGTTTCAGCCTTCCTTCCAAATCTTTGCATGTCTTCTGAGATTCTGAAAGGTCTTTTCTAGAAAGAAGAAATAAAAAATATTATTTGTGAAATTACCTATTTCTACAAGTTATAATCATATACAATATATGATTACAAATGTAACCTAAAAAGAACTGTAAGAATCCCTGTAATGAACATTATTTTACACATTCCAATAGGCTAAGGAAGACTTGAACAGAAAAATCAAAAATTATTAAAAGTCAGAACAATACTGTGTTAATTTGTTTCTTCCCCTGCAGTATCAGAAAATATTGAAGTTTAAACAGAAAATTATTAGATTAAATACTTGTAGGCTTACATTTTGTCTGAACAGAGTAGAATATTCATTAGCAAAGACCACTATCAGCTGTATAAATATTTCAATACTCTAAAAATTTTCTGTTGTTTTTATTAGTAATATCACTAACTTCATATTTATGCTCTACTCCCTAGACAAGAATCCAGATGTAATCAGCACATTCACTCAGATCTAGCAACATACACAACTTGAGGTCAAACACATGTGCAGAAAAACAGGCTAAGTTTTTTACTTGTCTCCAAAATTTTTACCAGGTGCTCTGAAGATTTTTCTCCAGAATTTCCAAGCATGTGTCAGGCTGGGGAGATCTCAAGCAATAGGAATGTTAACATCAGGAAGTTCCAGACAAACGCGCACTGTGCACATATAGATCAATTTGACAAATTGTGCAATGAATCCAAAGCTTTGGGTTTGTTATGCAGGCCATCTGGGCAGCATACACATAGAAAGTCTGACACATTCTGGTTGCATCGGATTTACTGTGCACATGATATATACACTGCATGCATTCTTATTTCCATCTGGAAAATCTTCTGTGCACTTTTTCCAATTTTAGTACTTGGTCTATTACATATAATTCACTATAACCTGAACAGAGTTTGCTCTGCTTATATCCTTAGACAGTCACGGTGCAACAAACCTATTGTTGGAAAACCTTGGACAGAAATCAGTAAGTGCTGTGTACATTCATCCTTGAAGTTAAAAGGAAAGATAGTCCCACCAAAAGCGATATAATTTCTCACTTCAATAAAATTTAGCTTTGCAGAACTTCCTGTTTGCAAGATCATGCCTCTTAGGAGAAATCAAGAGGCTGAATAATGTCCTTGAGGAACTTTTGAGACAACCTTAGCCTCCAGTAATTATTTTTGAGTAAATATAACACTTGAGGCCAAGGGGGAAAAAAAATAAAAATTGGATTATTCAGCTGAAATTTAAGATCCTCCTTTACATTCACTAACACAACTGGCTTTGCACATTTAAGGTTTCACCAATGCAGAGAGCATTATTTAAACTTATGATAGGGAGACATATAAGTCTCTCTGTCATAACTCTTTTTACACACAGAAAAGTCTAGCACTTTCAAATATATGAAACCACCATTTATTTAGGGAAAAACATAATTAAACAGATTCAGCAGCAGTATTATTAATGTATGTGTTCAGGGGGAAGTTTAGTCCAAATCCTAAAGTGGTTTTATCTTCCTCTGTTTTTCCATAGTTTGCTATTTATTCAAACCTTGAATATTTTGAGGAGTACATGAGGACTTTAAAATATTTTTGTGTTTAAAGATATGCAGGTCACAGGGTTGGAAACACGCCTATATGTTTCAAAGTTGTGTTTTCCTGCTCCAAAATCATTATGTGGCCTAAACTAGTTTGATGCTTAAGATCTCTAAAATTTGCAATATAAAATATTAGTAGAAGGCAGCTAATTATGGAAGTCATCACACAAGTTAAAATTGTAACTTATCTTTTTCCTTTGATTTGTCTATCTTACGTGACCTTTTTTAGAGGAAAGACGGTAAAAAAGATAAAGACATTTTATATTGCTACTGTTTCTATAAAGTAGTACTATATTCCATTTTGCTACAGTTATATTTGAGAGAACTTAATAGAAAAGCAGTTTTCAGGGACACTATCAGAAGACACAACATTCACACATTCAGGCAATTCTCTTAGTTAAATGCAGATTAACAGTGGTTCATGCTGTTACATAGTGACAATTTATTAAGGATCATTTTAAGAAAAAAAAAATTCACTTTACCTTAGAGACTGTATTTGAGCATCAAGGATATTAACTTTTTCTTGATAAAGAAGTTTTAGATTCTCCTTTAGAAAAGATGGGAGAAAAGATATGTTTTGCTTTCTTCATAATAGTCTTTACAAATAAACCTAGACTTTACCCACATTCTTTTCCCCTGAGGACATAAACCTGTTGAAATACTAGTGGCAGAGAAACCTAAATGTTTCACACTTCTGAAATCTAAAAAGTGAACAACCCTCCCATTTTTTATTTCTAAATAAGGTTTTTTGCCAGATCCTCATATGGTAAATTGTTTCAGCTCCAACTGCATTCCTCAGTTCTCTACAATGATTCATAGAAATTGATGATCATGTCTTGAGTTTGCTCTTGCTCTCCCACAAGTCAGCAGATATTAAAAAGGAATTATGAAGAACTTCAAGTACCCAGGTTATTTATTTATAATACAGTGAGTTACTCTTATTACCTGGTGAAGAACTAGATATATGAATCAACCACACCCATGTTAAAGACAATTGTGATAACAAGCCAGATAAAGCACTACAAATTTAGCTCACTATGACGCTTAGAAAGAAGTTACAATCAACACGATTCTCCTGCTTTAAATGTGGCAGATGAAGAAAAGAGCAATTATTGTAAAAACTAGCTTTCAAACAACTGCCGGCATCAGCGACCACTGAGGTCTTCAGCTATAAAATAATAGCACAAAAATACCAAAACTATATTTTTCTATTAAAAAAAACCCAAATCTCATAATAATTAAAGAATTAAAGTACCCTATAAATTCCACAGTACACAAATGCACATGGATAAAATATATCAAAACTTTTCAGTTAGCCAAGTTTTTTCCCAAAAGAGAGCAACACTACCCCACTACTTCAGAGCAAAAGGAAAATTAATATCTTCTGAAATTAAAAGAGACAACATAATCTCTAAATTACTAGGACTCCTCTGTATCTCTAAAAGAACAAGGTGTGTAATTCAGCTTAGGGAAATCAGATTGCACAAAGCTACTTTTGTACCTTATTGAGCCTGTGCTGCTCCAGGAGCAGAACAACTCATTATGAAAGAGCTTGTGTGGAGGGCTACATAAATTACACCAGCAAGTTCCCACCTGCTTGGGTGCTGTGTTACTCCTAAGAATCTCCAAAGTAAAGTGAAGCCATTATCTTTAAACAAGAATTATCTCTGGGAAGTCATCATCTACAGATACAACCTGCCATCTCCATCTAACTGCACAATAATATTAATTAGGGTATAATGAGAAGATGAGGTTTAAGAGAATAAAATTTGAGATTAAGGTTCAGTCAACTAAAACTTCTCCTGTGTCCGTTACAAAGTTGATCTTTAGAACTGGAACAACAACAAAGCACTGAACAGTTTTGCAAAGGTAGGACTCTGTGAAGAAAGCTAATACCAACCAGTTCTATAGGCCATCTTGCTTTGTCTCCAGAAGCTGCTGTAATAAAACCCTGATCTTTATTATGTGCTGCTGCTGAGGTGACAGGCTGGTGTGTGCTGCAGTCTTTACCACCTACAGGCCAGGAGTTCTGAGTATTTGCCTAAAATAAAAGTATTAATACTTCAGTTATGATTATGTAGGGTGGTTTTTTAAACAAATGTACTTATGTAAGTAGTGAATTTTATAATCTTCAGTAGAATATAAGAACCAATAAACAAGTTAATTAGGTTAGCAACCTATGATAATGATGTTACCCAAAGAAATCCATGTTTACAAATTCTCATTAAATTTTGCCTAAATTCTGTTTGCAGACAACCATTTGTATACCCTTCCATAAAAATAACCTGGCCAGATCCTTGAGCACTGATTAAAGCAATAAAAAATGGAAACTTACTGAGGCATCTAGAAGAGTTTGTTCTCTCAACGTGTATTCTGCAGTTAAGAATTTCAGCTTCTGATGGAGTTCCTGATTTTCAAGTAAAACTGCCTGTTCTCGATCTTTCATCCCACACAATTCCTCCTGTAGGATAAAGGAATTGCATTTAAATGGCTGCTTAAGATGGCTGTCAATACTGGAATACATCTTGAGACCAAGAGTCTAGACTAACATTCTCAACTATTTTAACCCTTTAAGAGAGACCAAGAATACTCAAAAGACAGATTTTGTATTTTTGCAGCTTAAATTCCCATAAAACTTCTTTTAAAAAAATGCTTATTTGTATTTGTGATGGGAAGTGAAAATGTCTTTAAAGATCCTTAAATGCCAGACACCAAGACACAGGGTAAGAGATCTACTGAACTGCATTTGGCTCAGTTTTGGTCATTACAGCAATCAATCTCAAGTCTAAGTGTAAGCTGCTTTTAATGTAATTCTTCACATTTTGGGGGACCAGGGTCTTAGTAGGTCAAATATGTTGTCTGATACCTTGTAAAACTTCACTTCTGCTTCCAAATGGTTAATGTACTGTGACTGATCACTGATTATAGGAACAAGATCGGAAAGGGCTGGTGAGTCTCCAGGCACAGCTTCTGTGGGTTTCTGAAGGAAGTAAAGAACAGCATGTGTTATGTTCTGGTTTCCCACTGCTGCAGTAAGATGTTGCTTGCACACGGAATACAACTTACAGTTTTCTGTTAAGGATTCACAAAATGTACAGAGTTGTTAATGGAGTCTTCTCAGAGGAAGAACAGGTACATTTCTAGCACTAGTTCACGATTCTGGAGGAAAACAAGCATCTTTATGCTGATCCCTACCTATTTTTGAACTCGTACAATTCTAACACCTGAATTTAGTTAGTTAGTGATTTTGGGTCTGAAATTTGCCTTTTCGTGCAAAAATATTCCATTATATACTTCTCAAATATAATTGAAGTCTAAAACCCATCAAAGATACAGAAACCTACATCCTTGTTTTTAAATATTACTTTTGAAATATTCACCATTCAAAAAAAAACCCAAAGAAAAACCCCACAAACCAAAATAAAAAAAAAGTAAACCAAGCTTATAATGGCTAGCTATTACATCTACTAGTTATCATATCTACAGGTTCTGCAAACAATGCATTAAAATTCCTTGTCCAATGTTTTTAAAGGTATAATCCTTCAATCAGAAGGAGGTGAAAGTTTCTAGCAACAAAAACCTTACAGGCAAATTATACCAAATATAAGTATTAGCCTTTTTAAAGAGGGGGACACTTGAGATATCTGGAACCAGGATTGCAGAGACAAATGGAGGATATCCAGAACCATCTGAAAAAACACCCCTTTAGAGAAGGAATTCCAAATTTGCAAGATATTCTGTCTCGCTCAGTAGACATAAACCCCAAGTTCTATTGACTTAGAATTCACCTTGATTTAAATTCTTAATCCTAACTACTTTATAAATTAAAAAAGAAAAAAAGAATCACACTTGTGAAGTATATATAATATAGCCTTGATAATATTTGTAAGTCGTCTGTTTCTCTGGCTCCTGTTCATCCCTCCCTCTTCTCTGAAAGTGTAATTAATAATTAACACCCTGCAGCTCAGACCTCCAGCTGCCTCCCTGGAAAGATTATACCACAGCAGTGTTACAAAATGTGGAAAAACTCCATTTCTATTAAAATTATTTTTCACTGAAAAACGGTTCTAATATTTAACCTGAGAAACATCACTGTATTGTAAACAATAGTGCTCAGGAATGTTTCACTATAAAGAAAATAACAGGTAGTATATTTTCTCAACACAAAAAGAACAGAAGCCCTCTGTAACTTTTTTTTACCTTTTTAACAATGTAACTGTTATAAATTGACTATAAATTAATTTGGTATTTTTAAATTAATGTTCTCACAATATAACATGTAACAGTGTGAAAGAACAGAGGTCAGGGGAGGCATGCATTTAAATTAGGCCAAATGTTAAAATCAGAGCTGAGACACATCTGATCCGTATGAATTACCAAACAATTATGCCTGAGTCTTGGAAATGCTGTTCACATTCAAATACTTAATACTGAAAAGGATTTATAAACTATAAATGCTTAGCAGCTTTATAAGCCAGCATTCCACACGGTGACAAGCAGTTTTGCCAACATCACAAATAATTTGGCCCATTTTGTCCTTTTCCTGAATGCCTCAAATTTCAAGCATCTAAACCACAGAACTAGAGAAACTCTGGCACCCTATAAACTGGCAGGAGACAACAGGAATCCATCACATCTCCAGCTATAACAACAGTGTCAGGAGCAGAGGCTAGGTGCAGCTAGGTTAGCCAAAACACAGCCAGCAGAACTGCAGTTGATATATGAAGCAATCTTTCTGGGCCTTGACCTCAGGTGATGAAGCGTAGAGCAGAAGGAAAATTTCTGCCCAACCGTCTGGGTGTAATCAAAGAAAAGATGTACTCATTTGATGTCTATTGCAACTTTAAACAATGGGCAAGAAAAGGGAATTTTGTTAAGACAATATTATTTATATGTATCAAGTGTGGTAAAGGTTACTAAGGAGTATAGTTTTTGTGAAATGTTATATTTAGCTATAGATTCTGCAGTCATTTACTATTCAGCAGTCATCTGGTATTTCAGCATCACTCAAAGCAAAAGGTTAAGGTTACTCATAATCTAAGTTTGCTTTCCTTGACCTTTGGGAAATTGGATTCTTCTTATACAAGAAGCATTTCTGCAGTGTCCAGTAAATCACCAGACAAGCTCATATTTTATGAGGTTTTGGGCTTTTTTTTGGTGTGTGTGCACTTTTGCAGTTCAACATTTTTTTGAGCTTTACACATGGTCTGTCTTCAGAACACTTTCATATCCTCAAGCAGATGGAGGACAGCTGCAAAGGAGAATAAAGCCACCACTTCACAGGATGGCTCTCACTAGAAACTTCAAGAGGAAGAAATGGGGCAATGCTGTACCAATTCAGTAAATTCCCATTTTTTCTCTGTTTATTCCTCCATCCTTTGATCCACTCCCTGAAAGCACTATCCCAAGTTTCTTAGATAAAAGTATTCCATTTTCTAAATTTTCCACTCTACTGAAACTTCCCGATATAAGTAGAAAACGTCACCAAAGATGGAATAAAAGATTCTTTCCCTCCCTTCCAAGGCTAAATACAAACTGATACTGATTCATGTCATGCCAAAGTCAACCAATGATGCACTGATCCCCTGAGCTAAAAAACACTAACTCTTTCCTATGCCATTATGAGGCAAAATACCTGGCAGGACAACCATACTAAACTCGTGGTTCTCAGAACACTCAGAAAAGTTAACTTTAAATAAAATTCCTTAATGTCATAACAGTAGAGCTATGCTCATTACACAGGCTGAAAGCAACACAGCAGGAATACAGGCTTTAGATTACTCTGCTGTTAACTTTGACAGCAAAGAGCTGCTTGTCTTGCTTAGTATAAACCAAAAACACTCAGTGTAGGCCATCAAAAGATAAAACTGCAACAGTGCCTTTGAATTATTTTTCTATAGAGATTCTAGCAACTAGCAGCTGCTCTGCAACTGAACAGTGCATTGCACATTCTTTGGTGCAGTTCTGCTTCAATAAAGCAGCATCTGAGAAGCCCACGTATGGGCGTAAAGAAACAGACAGAGGCCACTGCATTTTGGCAGAGAACTACAAAACCTGCTTTTGCATGAACGTCTCTAATTCTTTCAAGAAAAAGAATAGTTAAAGCATAAGAAGGACACTGAGAATCCTTAAGGTACAGTCAAAGGAAAACAGAGGCTGCTTTTTCAGAAATTTTTCTTTGTTGTCTATCCCAAGTGCTTTCAAAACAAAAAGGATGGATGACCACACTGCATGGTCAATAAGAGGAGAAAAGTCTAAACCCTGTATTATAGATTCCTTTTTCTTTCACTACGGTCATAAGCATACCAAGTTCTGGCCATAGCCTCAGGAAGTTTCCATATTTAAGATTGTAAAAATGATTCAATGTTTCTTTTTTTCCCTGTATACTATGAAATCAGCATGCATGCCATTCATTCAAACAACACAAATGAAACCAGAAGAAACATACATGTAATGCCATCTTCCTTCTCGAGGGAGACTCTTCACTTTCCATTCTTTCTTGGTGTTGCAACAAAATTTTAAGTTCGTTAACTAGGAAGAGATAAAAACCATTATAACCAATAAATAATTACTTTTTCATTGAAATTAGTATAATTTCTCAAAATGTTTAAACCGTTTGCTTTCAGAGTAATCTTACCTGCGGGACTGTACTGCGGTTCCTGACTGGCTGCATTCCCACAGCCATCACTCTCCCTGTCCGCACTGTCACTGCCCTCATCCACAGCAGCCTGGGCAAATCCAATGCCATCCTCACCTTTTGCCAAGGCATGTTTCAGCTGAGAGATGCTTTCACTGGCACGTTCTAAAAAAAACCCAACCACATCATTAGCCACAAGAAACAACATCAAAGAAAGTATTTACTGGCTGGTATTTTAAATGGGAAAAAACATGAGAGAACTACAAGCATTCAGCATGTGTCTAGCTTGACTACTTGACCTAAACTCAGACATGGGAAGCAATTATGTAATGCAAACAGCCAAAACAACTACTATATTTGCAAAATATTTACTGAATATTAATTTTTCAGGGAAGAGCTATAAATAGCATCTTAGCCCCTCAATAGCACTCTGCAGCAGCACAAGTAATAATATACTTGACCCTAAAATATTTCCTAGCATATGAACCTTCCATACTTTTCAATGAACCTAAAGCTCATGCTACATTTTGTACAATATGCAGGACTAGAAACCAAGAACAAAATTTTCGCATTTTAGTGATGCCACCACATATTACAAAGCAATGTATCACACAATGAAACAAATACCTGAGTAAATGAAGTAATAACTCAGCAAACCGAGCCAACATAAAACAGTTATTTAATAAAGACCGATGACTTCTGAACAAGTGTGAAAAATAAATAACAACACACACTATTCTAGAAAAAAAACTCAACAAACACAACAGAAATCTCTATCCAGATGAATATAAATATTTTCAAGAACTGACTTACTGACAGATGATACAGTAAAGGCCTTATCTAATGCTCAGTATATTTTTTCCTTGTATTCCTTTTAAAATTTTTTTGATTCAGCTGACTTCACAAAAATCATAAATGCCAATCATAAATACCGTATCACTCTGATAAAGCTGAACATTTCCAACATGCCAAGAAAGAAATTTGAGAGATTTGCAGCTAAGAGATGACAACTGAATTGGAAATCGTAAAATATGGGCTTGGTTTTAGATAAGATACACCTAGTTTGCACCACTGGACCTCAGACAACTCACTTATTACTTCTTCATTTCAACTGCCAGTGTAGTTGGGAGATGGTTATTTCATTTTCTCCCCATTAAGCAATGCATATACTACCCAGAGAAAACAGAGTAGTAACCTGAGTAGTACGGCTTCATGCAATGTTGAACAAAGCAGGATCTCCATGTTCTGCTATAACGCCAAGTGAACCAAGAAAATGGCCCGTGAGTCAGTCACAAGGGGTAAGACTGTCCTCCAACACCCTTCACAGCCACTTCACCAGAGTACAAGGACACTTGTTTATGTTTCTCCCCAGTAATGTCACAGTCATTTGTGACTATCAGTCACAACTCCTCCGAATCAGAAAAGTTTCATTAATAGTTAATAATTTTAATTTAAAACCCCACACATGACTCTCAAAACCTCACCTGACTTTCAGAAACAGGAAATTACAGCCATTTTCTTAATTTAGTCCTGAATTTTTTGGAGAGGTACTCTTGCCTAAGACTATCACACATAAAACATTTAGGTATAAATGCCCACAGAACAGCAATTTCACTCTTGTGAGCCAAGCTTATAAGGAAACATCTTTTATTGGAGTAACTGCTACAATTAGAAAAATGGTAACCTTTCCAATACACATCCTTAATTAATTCATACATGGTTGTAATTTCTAAATTGATATGATGCATATGTAACTAAAAATATTTCTTGTCACTGGCAAAAAACCAAATAATAATCACAGTTAAGCATTTGCTAGGTAGAATTCAGAAGAAATGCCTCAGAGTATAGGTTGCTGTAAAAATGTTAATAGCTCTTTTCTTCCATATAGAAAGGTAAATAGCAGTTCAAGTCAGAAAACAAAAGCTAGATAAGTATTTCTGCCTTCACTTTATCTGTTTTTTCAAGTTCACTTCATCTTGACTGAAGCTCAGAAACTAATTTTTTTCCCCACTGTAATGGTTTCCACCATTTTTCCAGTCTTCTCTACTTGGTTGTAACTTACCAACAGCTTATAAAATATAAATAACCCTCCAAAAAGCATTATTTTTAAGAACATGTTCTCAGTCCAGTATGCCAACTGTCAATCTCTTTTTAGCAATGCTAATTTTTAATAATAACCTGACCAATTTCTGAGGTATTAATCTTCTCTCAGCACTTCTTTTTAAAGCCCAGTCATCTTAGGGCTCACATCACCATTTCTGGTTACTCCACCCTTCAATGGATTTAATGTAAAAGAAGACATAAAAAGCATGTTTTAAACAGTCGTAATTTAGTAAAACAAACCCGAATGAAATTCACAAGACAATGACTCAAAAAAGAAGGGTTTAGGTCAAATATTTTACTTTTGGCATACTTGGGCTCTTCATCCTTTCTTGAGCATTCCAGAATGCTATGAGGGCGGAAGAGCTACTTGAGAAATGGCAGAAGTATCACCCTGTTGCAATGGCTAAGATATTTAGTGAACTATGTTGCAACCATTCATTGCCAAGTGTTCTGTGTCATTTAAGTTATTATGTGGTGTGTCATCTGATAGCAATAAAGTCCCTTTATCTCCCCACTCCCTGTAGGTGTCTGGTCAGAGAACCCTGAAATACCAATATTTACTCCATAGCCAAGGGACAAACAAGAAAGAAAACCAAACCATAACCAACCAAGCCCATATATATTGGTTTTCCCAGAACTTCTCTTTCTTTGTAGTATTACAGCTTCTGAACTCCAAGCTGCTACTTTATCCACAAAGATAACATTGATCTTCTTATACTCTGTCCTCTTTTCCCATAAACACACAGGGCAGTAGTAGTGAAACACATTAAAACCATTATCAGTGGCGCACTGATGCCTACTTTTTTTGACTACACTTTCCTGCCTCTGAAATAATGTCACCACATTCTTGAAAATGTCATGAAGTATTTGCTTTAATTTCTTAAAACTTTGCCCATTTCCAAATTACTAATGTTGCTGCCATAGGCAAAACACTCACCACTGGGAAACTGGGAATTAGGAGGTCCCAGTGGTGTGGCTTTACATTCACCAGATGCAAAACAGCCGAAACTTACTTCACTAATAGTTGAACTGGATGCCTAAAAGTGAGTAAGTACATTATAGCATTTTTCCAAAGTAAGGAATATAATTTTGGGCATTAGGATAAAAGACAATGCACCAATGAGAAGAAAGATTATGTTTGTTGTTTCTGCCAATGCAAAAATATTCTTTTTAAATATGAAAGAAATTGAAAAAAAACACTGTTTAAAAGTAAAGGATAAAAGGATGCAAAACCTTTGCTTAAAGACAACATGCTTAGTTTTTTAATTAATTCAGAAGCAATTAACTTTTAAGTGCTTCCACATTCTAATCTAACTTTTTTGGTTAAGCTACTCCTGTAATAGTACATTTTATAAAAACATGGCCTCAGTGAAAACATACTGCAAAAACTGCTCAGATGCAGCACTATGATTTGCGTATCAAAATCAATCAGCATCTTTCTTTTCTATGTCTTAACAAGTCTCTACAAATAAAATCAAAACATGTGTTCCTGTTCTATGATAAAACATCACTGAAGTGCTATTTCCTATCGGAACAGCTGAGGATATAAATGAAATTGGACTCATGTGGACTGAAACTTCAAAAAAAAAAACTTACTTACTATTAAGCTCTTTGGTTTTCAGTGTTTAAGAGATCTGAGATGATTAGGAAAAATGTCAAGCTAGCAGCCAAACTTGAGGGATCAAACCCAATACATAAAAAAGGCAACTGCTCCGTGAAAATGCTGCCAAGTTGCCAAGTATCATGTGTAAATCTCAGGCAGCACTTGCCACAAGGGACAGGCAGACAACTTTTCTAACACTTCAGCAAAACACAGCTGACCAAACATCAAAAAGACAGAAATACATTACTGCTTATTATTTCATGGACAGAAGCAACAAGATCCTAATCCAGGATCAAGACCATACTATTCCAGGTACAGAGATATTTCTATTCCTCATTTCATCAAAACTTGAATGAAACTCTGGACTAAACTGAGTCCAGTTAAGCATAATACTTTAGAGAAAAAACAATAGAGCCAAGACTGAAACATGAATTAATGTTCAAAAAGCACGTGACATATATTATACATGATGTATAAATACACTTCAATGCCCTGAAAGAAGCATTGATAACTACAGTTATGTTCTGTACTCATTGTAACTACAAAACCTAAGTAGTACTCCCTGAAAACATAATATAGGTATCCCTTTTTCCAGAAAAGTATCTTTGTATAAATATAAATGGTAGATTTCTTTTTTTTAATATGGGAATGCCAATAATACTGCTGAACAGGTTTTTTTTTACATTGGAGACACATTAAAGATCCATTCAACTTGTCAAAAGAAAAAAACACAGAAACTAGAGTCAGGAGACTCATAAGTAAAACACAACATGAAAAAGGTAGCTGTATTTCCAAAGTACTCATCAGCTTTGAGGGAAACAAAACAAAACAAGTCAGTGCAAGAACAATTTGCCATTGAAGTTAAACCAGAAAAAAAAATCCAGAAGGCATTGAATTGGGTTAGCATTGCCTAAACAAGAGATGTTTTTTCAGGCACAGCACAGAACTCTTTAAAAAGAGTACTCCTTTAAATGAAAGCACCAAAGCTACCTCATTCCTGGACTCAGAAATGCCATAGAGAATACTCTGGGTGCAAAAGAATCAATCATCCAAAACAACAGAATTGCCTGAAAGACATGGAAAATAACTCCAGCTGGTGGAAGCATTAAGCAACATAAATTGAAGAAAACAAATGGCAACTCTATGAAAAAGTTGTCATAAGTCTGTCACCCAAAGCTAACAGTCCAGTTCTAATAACATCTACAAGAACATGAAGTTGGCTGTAAATTCAACAAACAGCATCACTTTCTAATATCTCATGGTTCAAATCAGCAAGCAGCGTTAGAAAGTTAGAGAAGGAATTACAATGATTCTTTAGGTCTTAAAAAAACCCAAACCAAACCACTGTAGAATTTTTGTGAAACAGTAACTGACAAAACAATTAGACAAGTTAGTGAAAACAGAAAGAATATGTACATTTAAAAAAACCTTTCCTGTCCAAAATTAGATTATTTGCTTCAATTGACAGCTAAAATCTAAAATATTATATCATATTAACTTTTCTGGGATAGCATTTCAGTCAAGTAGCTGCTGAAAAATACTGAAACAGAATTTGGTTATAAGGTTTTTTTGTGTTTAGGACATCTTGGAACTTACTTTACTTCCCATTCTGACATGCAGCTATTCTTCTTTATTGGCTGCCAAACACAGGTATGCTACTGTGGAAGTAACACACTATATGCCAGTGATGATATTAAAAGTATCCTATCTATCAGTACCTGTGCTGCTAGAATTTTACATGCAGCAATGAGCAACACCAGGCTGTTCATTAGTCAGGCCTCAAAAGTTCCCAAGATGTGTGAAATGCTCAGCTGTTTCAAAATAACGAATCCTTTTGATTTTGGCTTCTTGGTCTTTATTGTTGTATATATGAGAATTAGGTAGTTTTCAGTACAACTTCTACCAAGTTATCATTTTTAAAAGCACAAGGTTCTCTGGAGCTGCAGCAGTCATTGTCATGAGTTCCTAAACCAGCCCTTTCTGCAGAGCATAAACCACTTGCCTAAGGTGTAGAAACCCTCACATGTGAAAGCCTCCAAGCATTGCCCAGTTCCTTTTGACAGATTCTCCACCCTTAAAAGAACAATTTGTGTTCAGAAGAATACCTAGAAACAACTGCCAAATAAAAATAAAAAGCCTAAGCAAAAAACCATTTAGAATGTAATTCTTAGCTGCTTCAGTGTCACAGCTAACTTGTAGTGATGGAAACTGGGCCACATACTCATCTTCCCTAAGATGGCTTTGACTTCCCATCTCTCCTGTTTTATTTTTGGAACCACATAAAACAGCCACAAAATGAAACTTTATTTGTAGAAGTCTTATATTTTCATCTGTTTCTCTTAGAGTTTGCATCTCCGTTCTCTGAAATTATGTAGGACACTGCACTCAGCAATGCAGTGGAATACAGAATGTAATTTCCACAATTTCCTAGGGCAGACTTGAGGCAGACAAGATGTCTGTATCAGGCTCAGTACCTGTAAAGGATGGTTTGCCCCTCCTTTGCTCCTGCTCTTATACTGTCTCAGGTCCAACAGTGAGCCAGTGCTCTTTACTCAAGAGTCAGAAAACTCAACATAAAAAATAAGCTAATAGTTCTCTGTTCAAGGAACCAGAAATAAGCTAGAAACAAAGAAGTGACTCTACACAGTCTTCTCAATTTACTGCTGTTAGGAGAAAAGGGGAAAGTCACAGGAAGGCATCACAGTCTGCTCTTGGCAGTGGTGTAGTAGAAGGCCCACTGCACATTCACATTATGCCTGTCAATTTTCAGTTATTAATGTGAATACAGAAGCACACCACTGATTCTCCTTTGCAAAATACCTCTACTCCCTTGAGAATAACTTTTTATTAGAAATACTATTATCTCCTAAAGTTTTAAGGTTCATTTGAAATGATCTCAATTATGTGAAAGTTTACACAGTAACCTAAGAACCCCAACTGTACAAATACCACCCTCTTAACTCAGTCCTACACGCAGCATTACAGACTTTCATTATACAAGATCAGGAAAAGCTTCATTATAGAACCTTTGTTATTTTATCAAAATCTCTCTGTTGGGCTCTAAGACCAACAGAGGTCTTAATCAGGTTTCTTTGGACCAGCTTTCTGCCCTCTGGCCACCAGACTCGGTTTACTGAACACTCAGGCTCCCTGTCTTCTGAGGGATTTCCCTTTGTGACAAAGGACACTGCACTGAAATAATCAGTTATTCTTTCAGAACTTATCCACCCTTCCATCAAACTGAGTAAGGCTGTAGTGATTCTTCTGGTGTCCAGTGTGGGTGGTGAAAACCTGTTGCCATGAGCTCAACCTGTGTCCAGATAATGTCAAGCATTACAGGCAGGTTAAGAATGCTTTATTTCAAAAACATTGAATAATGCCCAAAGCAAGTCACCTAAAATTGCAGAACCCACATGACAGGAATTATCTCAATAGGGAGGAAAATCTCATGCTGTATAATTGTGTAAGAGAAATAGGTAAAGCATTAGATTTGACAGCTTTGAAAGTAATGATGACCTGTTTGTCCTACAGTGAATTCCTAACACTGGTAGTAATGATGCGAAAAATGCTGTACAGCTCAAAAGAGTTAAAATTGTACATCACTGAGAAATAAAGAGGTTCTTTGAGAAATAAAATGGAACTTAGGTTATATCACCCTGTACTGGGGCTATGTTTGTGCATCACCATATTGATTCTACTGAGAGGCACCCCTGGATGTATGAAACCAAAACCACCTTGGCATTGTATGAAAAGAAAATTCTTGTTTCCAAGAATGTAAACGGGAAAGGCTTATCAGAAATTCAGGTTCTGAAATTATTTAACAAATATAATGGATCCAGTGTAAGGGAATCCAGCTGGAAAAAGATAAAATGAAAATGTGTGAAGAGAATACATGCATCCAATGTATCCATTAGATACGCTCAGCTCTAATAGTTTTACACACAGTTAAACAGCCCTGATATTTGTCATCCTAACTGTTCTGCAACAATGTTAACTGCAAGTGTCAAGTAGCATTACCATGCCCACTTCATCTACAGGAAAAGTAAATAAAAATTATTCCTCAAAGTTTTATCTTCCAGGACAAATGAAATCTATCGCCAATGTAAAGAACTGATGCTCGTTTGAGAAAGAAGTATAAAATACTTGTTGAGAATCAAGTATCAAGTAGCTTTTTGAAAGTATTTCCATTGTTTTATCCTTTTTTTTTTTGGCAATGTTGTTTCCTATGACACAGGAAACATCACAACAGGCCATGTGGGGGTGCTGTGCTCAGAACACAACTTTTCGCACCAAAGGTTCACATACCCACAAACTATTTACTGGCTTTCTTCAGAATTCGGACATCACCTTGCCCAGCCGGTGACAATCTGAAGGCTGGTAAAGCCCAGGTGTCACGGCTGACAGATTCAGGTACTCTCTGTCAGGCTATACCATGCTTCTTGGACGAAGTGGCAGGTATGAAAACACTCGATGACATGGGAAATAACCACCCCCATTAGAATCCATTTGTAGCCTTATCTTTACCACGACTAGAATCCGATGCTTCAAGGATGNCTGGAGCGGCCCGCCCTCACCCCGCGCCGGTGCCGCTCACCTCGGAGGCGCCTCTGGTACCGCTCCAGGGACTCCTCCAGGGCGCGCTCCCCGCGGGGCGTCCGCATCAGGACGCTGCTGGCTCCCGGGGAGCAGTCGGCGCTGTCCCCCGACACCGGGGGCTCTCCGCGGCGAGGCTTGGGGGACAGTAGTTCCACCCGTTCGGCCTTCCCGCGTTGCGCTCTCGGAGGAGCCACCTGCGGGGCTCCCTCCGGCTCCTGATAGCCGGCCGTTGCCGCCGGCCGCCGCAGCTGAGCCAGGCAACGCCGGGAGACCGTCGCGCCTCCCGATGGCGGGAATGCCGTCGCCAGGACTACAAGTCCCGGCATGCACCGCGTCGCGGGAGGCCGAGCCCCCGCCCACCGCCCACCCCCAGCAACGGGGGGTGGGTGGTCGCCGCAACCCGTCTCCCCTTTGTTGTGGATCGCAGCCGCAGTCGCGCCTGCGCACAGCACAGCCCGTCCGCNGCTGTGCTCAGAACACAACTTTTCGCACCAAAGGTTCACATACCCACAAACTATTTACTGGCTTTCTTCAGAATTCGGACATCACCTTGCCCAGCCGGTGACAATCTGAAGGCTGGTAAAGCCCAGGTGTCACGGCTGACAGATTCAGGTACTCTCTGTCAGGCTATACCACGCTTCTTGGACGAAGTGGCAGGTATGAAAACACTCGATGACATGGGAAATAACCACCCCCATTAGAATCCATTTGTAGCCTTATCTTTACCACGACTAGAATCCGATGCTTCAAGGATGGCCAAAAACCTCACACAAGCCAAAACCGCACCCGAAACAGCAGCGGTCCCGCCCGAGCCGAGTTGCGGTGAGACGAGCGCGTATCACAGCAAGACCGGCACCGGCGATGGGGTGTGGGGAGAACCAGGCGTAACTTCCCTGCTGCCGCCAGCGGCGCCGGGAGCCACGCGCCAGTCCCAGCCCGGCCGGGGCGCTCCGCGGGGCGGGGGCAGCCGGGCGCGGCGGAGCCCGCCAGCAGACCCGGGAGGCGGCTGGAGCGGCCCGCCCTC
>VXAZ01005446.1:1129857-1169358 GCA_013399875.1 Gymnorhina tibicen | reverse complement strand
GCCGGGGCGGATAGAGGCGGGAAGTGCCGTTTACCTCCCGCCATCGCCCGCGCGGGGAGCGCCCGCAGCCCGGGGAGCGCTATTGTCTGCGGGCGGCGCAGGCGCAGCGCGGCCCCGCCGCCGCGTCCCCGGCGCGTGCGCAGTGCGGCGCAGTGCGCGGTGCCGTTACCCGCCGCTATGTGCCGGGAATAACGCCGGGGCCGTTGCCAGAGGGACACCGAGCGCTCCGCCCTCGCTCCCGCATCCCGCGGGATGCCGGCTCGCTGAGCACCCGCTAGTGACGGCCCCTCCCCGGCGCGGCGAGCCTCCTCGGAGGGGTGAGTGAAGATGATGCTACCGCCGCCGCCCTGGGCTGCGGGTCGGGCGGGAGCCGTGGCGGGGAGAGGGGCCGCGGTCGCGCCGTGGGTCCGCCCGGTGCCTATTGTGTCAGGAGATGCCCGCCCGCCGGCACCCGGGCGGGCTGCGGCCGGCGGAGGGGGAGGCAGCACGGTCTGGGCGCAGCACGGTCTGGGCACAGCCCGTTCCCCCTCCCCCGTCCCCGCCGGGCCCGTAGGTTGCTCCGCGCCCCCGCCTTCCTTTCCCCTCGTCAGCGCGGGGGGATCGCCGGTGCCAGGAGGCATCGCCTCAGGCGGGCCGCGGACGGCATCCCACGTCTGGCATTTGGTGCTGCTGGATCACGCTGCCCGCGTCTCCCTGCCCCTTTCCGCCCGCGGGGCGCCCCCGGTACACCCACCCATCCACCCAACCGCGGGGCTGCGCAGCCTCCCCTCCCGCGGGCGGATTTCCGCGGTTCCAGCGGAGACGTTTCCAGAGATTTAATTTTTTTTTTTTGGGTTGCCCTCTTTCACTGACTGCCCCGGGGCTGGAGGCGGCGTGTTTCTCCTGATTTAAAAATCAGTGACGCCCTTCGTCTGGGATGCGGCGTTTCCCCCCCACCCCGTCTCCTTAAAATAATGTCTTCTATGGAAGGGTGATGGAGAAAATCTGCGGGTTTCGCCTTTTCTTGTATTGCGTATTTCCACCCGACGAGTCAGGTCCCCTGCTTCCGAAAATATCCTCCCGAAGGCGTGAGCTTTTCCTCTTTCGAGGCGCTTCCCGGGGAAAACACGGAATCAGGGTTTTTGTCCCCGGTGGCGAAGAGCAGCCCGGGCCCACTTTGTGTGCCCGCCGTGGGGACGAACGGGTTACTGCGCTAACAAAAACCCGATGGCGATTTTCGAGCAGAAAGCGGCGTCGCAGCAGAGGAAGCGGGCGGGAGGGGCGGGGCGGGGGCGCTCCGCGGGCCCCCCTGCGCCCCGCAGCCGCCGGGCAGCGGGGCCGTGCGAGCCGGGAGCGGCGGCGGGACCCGGGCGGGCATGGCGTGCGCTGCCTGCCAGCGTTCGCGGCCGTGTTTTGAGCGCTTTTTTAACATCAGCCGACAATTAGCCCACCAATGCTCACGGCTTGATGGAAAAAAATGAGATGTAGATGCTATGCTGATGAGTTGCAGATACATAAGGATTGCCTTCTTGTGACAAGAGATTAGATAGCATCCACTGATCTGCACTTGGAGGAAATTATTTTTTTCCCTGTGGAAGCAAAGGTACTCATAAAATATTTAAGTACTTTGAAAGAATAAAGCCTGTTCTAGCACTGCGATGATCATCTTTTCTCCTTTGGAATGCCATTCAAGGCATTGTGACAGCGTTCTTGGCCCTGGGCTCGCGTCTGTAAAATGATATGTGGGATGGGACAGTTTTTGTAAACTGAACGGATACATGATTAAATATGCTGTGATTTCCTATGATTNCTTTGTGTGCCCGCCGTGGGGACGAACGGGTTACTGCGCTAACAAAAACCCGATGGCGATTTTCGAGCAGAAAGCGGCGTCGCAGCGGAGGAAGCGGGCGGGAGGGGCGGGGCGGGGGCGCTCCGCGGGCCCCCCTGCGCCCCGCAGCCGCCGGGCAGCGGGGCCGTGCGAGCCGGGAGCGGCGGCGGGACCCGGGCGGGCATGGCGTGCGCTGCCTGCCAGCGTTCGCGGCCGTGTTTTGAGCGCTTTTTTAACATCAGCCGACAATTAGCCCACCAATGCTCACGGCTTGATGGAAAAAAATGAGATGTAGATGCTATGCTGATGAGTTGCAGATACATAAGGATTGCCTTCTTGTGACAAGAGATTAGATAGCATCCACTGATCTGCACTTGGAGGAAATTATTTTTTTCCCTGTGGAAGCAAAGGTACTCATAAAATATTTAAGTACTTTGAAAGAATAAAGCCTGTTCTAGCACTGCGATGATCATCTTTTCTCCTTTGGAATGCCATTCAAGGCATTGTGACAGCGTTCTTGGCCCTGGGCTCGCGTCTGTAAAATGATATGTGGGATGGGACAGTTTTTGTAAACTGAACGGATACATGATTAAATATGCTGTGATTTCCTATGATTAATTTCCTCTGGGAATTACTTTATGTCCAGATGCTGAGAAGTCTTGTCTTGCTGAACTCTGCTGATATGGAAGCTCCTCAACTTTAAATTTTATTTAATGGAGAAAAAGTTAAACATAAACACTGCAAAGAATCTCCCTTCACTCTTCGATTATGACTTTTTTAAACACTTTGTCACCTTCATGTAAATGTTCCGTTCTTGTTGGCTTTTTTATTTTTCCTTTGTCTGATGGAGGTCAGGAAGGCTGGCTGACTAGAGAGAGTAGTGCAGCTGGGGATACAAAGAATTTTGTCAAAATCTCAAGAATCTAGAAGTTATTTGTAATGGATCAGATAAAAATGCTTTTTAAAATTCTTTTGAAGAGAAGCCTTCTAACTTACAAATTGTTACCAAACTTTGGCATGACAGTGCATTGTTTGGGGAGTGGTTTTCACATATGGCTATTTCCCATATCTAATCTGACTTTTGAAAAAAACAATGGGTTCTTCCTAGATTGTGTTTCATATGCTGTAATGGACTTGACAGGCAAAATTTTTTCAAAATTCTGGTGATAGCATACAAGCCAGAAAAGATCCAGGTTATGAAAATGAACTGGAAAAGTCTATGTTTGGTTGTAGGTGAGAGCCTGGAAGCTTCCTCAAATGCCTGGAATGAAACCCAAGGCATGAGGAGTTGCAGAAATGGATTTTGCAGTACCATTTCCAGTTCTTGCAATTGCAGGGAGAAGGTATTTAATGTATAAAGATACCCTGGTATCTCCTTGATTCTCCTAACAGGACAGTTTCCATGTTACCACTGCTTTTCTTAGCTTTGCAGGCAGAATGGAACTGAGATACAACAGATTGTTTTTACTTCAGCTAGGAAGCAGTGAAAAACTGTGAAATTCTGGTTTTCCTTTAGAAAATTCTGAACTGGGGAGTCAGATATGGAATACATGCAGATAGGAGGTTTTCTACAAGTATATTCTGTCAGCTTCTAGCACTTGTGAGATTGTAAAAGGACACAATAGCACTTCCCCCTCTTTGAAGAATATGCTACATAATGAAGTAAAAATTGATTCTGTTGTGGCCAAGAGAGTGCAATTTGAGAAAAGGAAGTTGTTTGTGACTGAGGGATGGAGCTTCAAGTCTGCTAGCTGGGAGCTGGGGTTAGATACGTGTGTCTCCTCTAAGGTGCGCATCTTCACTGCGCTAGCTGAGCCTGTGGGGGCCTTTCATTGTCTGTTAGGTTTATGATGCCCTTACTGAACACCCGCACATCTTCCGTTCTAGTATTGATCCTTGCGTATCCATGCATTTTCAAGGGACTGGTCTACTGACAGCAGCTTCCTTCAGTGCACAGTGCTAATGTTTCCCTGGATCACAGTCCAGCTAGGGTGTTGAATGGGGCAGGTGTCATGGGGAAAAGTAGTATGTGATTAGGTGACTTAAATGGTAACATAATGCATGCAAATAAGGGTGGGAAGAGAGTTGTTCAAACGACTTCATGTATGTCTCTGGTACAGTTATACATGCATAAAAATATTAAAAATACTAAAATAAATTGCAAATGCCTAGTTCTGTCTTGTAATTTAGTTTCTCTGACTCTACTGCCAAAAAGCTGGGAGGCTGTTTTTATTCTACAGGTGCATTTGTAGGTAGAATGATCTCTTCAGTTACAATTTCGTTTGACCTTCAAAAAACCCTTATATTTTAAATTAGTATGTATCATTTTTTCTCCTATATTATGTCAAAACTAACTTGTCCTAGAGGTTTCAGGTAAAAGCCACAATTATATTTTAGTAGCTTTTGACATAATTAGATTGCAGATGGGGAGACCTGTGTTTGGGAATGTACTCAGTGCTGCATCACTGAAATGGAAGTGTCTCCTGCCGGCTCTTAGATTGTGGGTGAGAAGTAAGGGAGTGGGTGGATATTAAAGAGGCTAACTAGTGGATCTCGTATCTTAATGCCTCTGCCTGGAGTATTCCCAGTTACTCCCTCTTCTTTGGGTTTGGTACAGCATGGCTGCACTGCTTTGTTGCAGTGACTCTGGCAGTTTTCAAAGTACATGAGAAGTTAATTCACTCCACTAACCCAGGAGAACACTATTTCTTTTCTTTTTGTTTTGCTCTTTTTTTTTTCCTTCCTCCCTTGGATTAGCAAATTGAATTATCTTATTGTGTGGCCAGATGAGTGCCAGAGCAAGTACACAGAATGGGGACAGCAGTGTCAAGCCAAGAAGAGGGGAATAGTCATTTTTCCAGTAGCAAAGATACATTTAATCTACTTTACTGTCCTATATGGCTGTCCCCTGCACCACTGCAGGCTACTGTGGTCAGAGAGGAGGTGGGTTAGGTATAAATACAAGAAAACAAAAAATTAAAATACTGGGTTTGTTCTGTTCTTTATTTAAGGTCCTTGATACGTAAAATGTCCACGGCCACAGACTGAATATTCAGAACCGATCACTGGAAGAAAAAAATGTTTCTCTGGAAAGTAAATGTGAAAGGAGGGAGGACAAGTAGTTCTGTTAAGCGTTGTGGCCTTTGTACTAGGATAAGCAGGATTTCTGTTCCAGACTAATGTTGGTATCTTCTCCTTTATGGAATTTAAGGATGTAAACTTTCAAGTATTTCCATCATTTTGTCTCTCCTATTTACTAGTTTTGCAGTGTATGGGTTTTGTGAATTGTAGGAAGGTGCTAGTAAGTAGGGGTTTAGAGAAAGGGTGGTTTTTAAAATTCAAAACAGAGATTAAAACATAGTTTTTCTTTTTATTCCCTGAATAGAATGTGATAAATTTTTCACATGTGAGCCCAGTAAATCTGTCAGCTTTGTTTCTCCTTCTCTTTTTCTCCCCTGAGAAACTGTTACTGAATAAATAGACTTTTCCTTAGCTAGGTGCTTTTCAGAGCTTCAGCATCATCCACTGGTGGGTCTAGTGGGATGATTCAGATGCAACAACTGCAGCCCTCTTACTGTCTAGCTTCCTTGGTTGGTTCTGCTGCTTTTATTGCAAGGTTTGGTGTTCTTGTAATAGGGTCCTCTGTTTTCTTGTTTCCATTCTTTTGAACCAAAACGTTTTATATTCTGATCTAGTCAGTGAAACTTAAGAGGGTATTGTCCTTGACAAATAGCTGAGTCTTCTGAAGTCTGTGGTGCATTTTCCAGATCTCATTTTGTACTTCATTCCAAGTAAAATTCTGGTTCTGCTCATTTTGTTTCTTTCCAGGAAGAACTGCAATTATTGAGCTTTTCAGAGACAAAATAACAGAAGTGGTGCCACTCCCTGGCATTTCCAAGATGTTTCTTTGTTCATAGGGTATTTAGTTAGTCTTCAGCTGTGGTATATGAAAAACTTGTAATCAATCCATTAGCAAGTCATTATGGTCTGAAAGTAGTAATACACTCAATGCATTAAATCAGATGTACTTGCAACTTTTCCCTCAAAATTACATGCCCAAATAATTTTGTTGATGATCTTTCTATTCATTTGCAAATATTTGGCCATCTAAATACGCATTCTATTCTGTGTTCAAAACCAAAGCCTTTTCAGTTTTGTCTTACTTGTCTTCTTGAAGTGGATTGCATTTCAGAATTAGGAAGAAAAATGCAGGAAGTTAATGTCATGATACCTTTTCAGTTTTCTCTTGAACATACATTTTTCCTGCCTATATTAATCATACCTTCTCTCCTCTCCACCCTGTGACCTAGCTGATTATTTAGTCCTGTAGAACTGTATCATCACAGGAATCTTGATGTCAGGAATTATTCTACTTAACTTCATAATTTAATTTAGTAAACAGAAAACACTTAATGGGCAATATTGTAGTTTTACTTCTTTATTTTTTTTTCCTTTGGAATTTTCCTAAAAATGGCCACATAGAGGGGCCTCTGTTCTGACTTATACTCTGTGTCTTTTCTCCAAGAATAGGTATAACCTGGTGCCAAGGCAGAGTTGAAAAAGGTGCAAGCAGTATTTGGTAGTTTCTGCTGAGGCGTTGCTTCCATCTATTTTCTGCTTCAAACTTTTGAGTCAGCTGTAGTTTCTGTTAAGGATTGTTCCTTCCACTTGATCTTCATTTCTTCAACTGAGTCTTGAAAAGGCAATTCAATAAAAATGGCCTAATTTTTTATTCATGTTCAGCTGTAGATCAGCTTAATTAAATAATTAAAATCTTGGTTTTTCACAATTTTTTTTATTGCAAAAAAGCTGTCCCAGTTTTGTGAGATTAATGATGATTACTCTTCTGGTCATCCATCTCCTCTTTCTTTAAATGGTCATGTTTTCTTTTTATTGTACTTGGTTTCCAGAAAGGATAGTCAGGTAAAATGAGGGTGAAACCCTTCTTGTAGGAGTGATTTTTTGAGGTGATTCACCAGTCAAAAACACAGCTTGAATTTTAGCTTTAAGTTGACTGTGAAACAGGCTATTACAAATATTTTTTTTAATTTTAAGCAGAACTTATTCAGGAAGCCTTTGAGGAACCACTGAGAAACCAGAACTTGTTGTTTAGCTTTTGCATTAGCAGAGAGATTTGAAGAATGATGGCAACTTGTGGACATAAGAATTATGGAACCTGAACATTTTTTTCATGCTGTAGATAATATTACCCTCGATGGTCATTTTGTGTTTGTTTTACTGTTACAGTTCTTGTTGATGAACATAAAAGGTCTTTTTCAAAACCTGTTTTTCTTCTAAATGTTGCTCAGTCATCATGCTCTCATAGCCATTTAAACATCATGCTGGTTATTTTATTGGGACAGATTGGTGATAATTGGGTAGAGCCTTTATTTTGATGAAGTCATTGTAGACTTGAATCTTTAACAGCCTTAGTGAAATTAATTAGTTCTAAATATGCCATAATTCCTGCCTGTTCAAATAAATGTTTTTAGTTCTAACTATTAGCATTTTGATCACAAATTCTGTAGCATTTTTTAAATTAATCAAATCTTAATTAATCAGCTTTTAAATTCATCTTGTGATCTCTTTTTAGACAAGCTTCAGTCCTAATATATTACAAGGGATCCTATGCCTGTTTGTTGCTGAGTGTTCTTCTGAGAGGTTCAATTGCATGCCCACTATCAGTCCTGCAGATACATATTACGTAGCGTATCAGAAAGAGGCGTGAACTCATCAGGGTCTGAAATGAAGATTGGAAGCATATGGGTGTTTTTCATCTGAAAACACATTCCTGATGTAGAGAATTGTCTCCAGTTGTTTTATGGGGAGCTGCAGTGAGGCTTCTGATGAACATGCTTTTTTTTGTTTTTGTTTTTTCTTCTTCTTCTGTAGATAGTACTGTATGGCTTTGTTCTTTTCAGTTTTTTCCTAGTTGGAGAGCAGTCAGAAAGATAATGTTGCTGGCACAGAACTGGAATTAGTGAAAAGGAATAGTTGGATATAGTCGGTAGGAGTATTATGAAAAAGAATAAATATTTAAAAGAAAAACCCTATCTTAAACCAAAACAAAACTAGAAAAAAGAACACCAAGAATGAGCAATGGAAAAATACATTCACACCAAAAAATACCAGGTTGAACTTAAGCTTGGACATAGATTGAGTCAATCACTTGAAGGCCTGGATATGTCACAAACTTCTTTTAATTCTCTTTTAAGTTTGGCAAGAACAGTATTTGAAATAAGGTAGCCATTGCAGAAAATGTATCATTGTTTCCGTAATCATAGTTTGCCACTTTGTGCTGAATCTTTATACTCTGTTTGTTTTGTTGGCTCTTTTTCCCATTCCGAATTTTATTTTTGGCTTCCTTGAGCATGGGGAAGTTTCTGTCTGCCCCAGGTCTTAGTGCAGTCAATGGATCTTCAGGTGCTGTAGATGACTTCTGTGTATGGCAGGATCTGTTTTTACACAACAATACAAAGCCCAATATAATTCTGTTGCATTATATTCTTTAGCTTGCTGTAGGAAGTTTATTGCTTGTCATTGTCTTTTTCCATTTTCCTGAAATGAATATTACTTTCTCCAGTATTTGCAACTTCTAGATGACGTGTAATTATCTTTCAAACTGGACGTGTATTTTTTCTACCATCCCTTAAACAAACACACCTTGCTTTTCTCCATTTTTGTGGCCTGATTGCATTTTCTTTAGCACACTTTGTTGGCAACTTCAGCTGTCAAAGTTAAACATGTTAGGTGCTGCGTTGTTGAAGCTGCAAATAGCAACAGTCAACTTCCCCCTTAGGGCAGACTGATACTCCAGGGTCTGGTTTGTATTGAACTCTTGGAGGATTGTCATTGCACGTGGATTGTTTCAAAATGCTGCCTGGTTACAAATGGTGACCTCCTCAAAGCAAGTAACAGATCTAGGAACTAATTTATGCAACAATCACCTTTCAATACCTGCACATAGCTGAAGTGCTTTAAAGGGTTTTTTTTTGTTTATCATGGCTTGAGTTCTAGTTTGTTAAGAAGCGGGAAGTTTCTTTCTGCCAGAGTTTCTGATGTTGCTTTTGGTCTCAAATTTTACCTACCTCATTTATGTACCCCACACAATAACCATTTTCAGTTGGTTTGGTTAATATGACTGGGCATTTACTTAAATGTCTAACAAGATGAATTCCTTTTGATGTTGTCTGGACAGCTTATAGCATATAGTAAAGTCTTTTGAAATGTGGCAGTAAAAATAAAGGATGAACCATCAAGACATGAGAGTGAACCAGGAAGTCGTGAGTCATTCCTTGGCCAGTTGAGGCAAATGGAACCCTTTCACTTCATAAAAAAAGTATGAATATTATCAAACATACTACTATTTTTTAGTATAGCTAATGAAATTATTTTGAACAGCACTGTGGGACAAGACTAGTTTTAAGAGATTAAGATCCTTGAGTTCTTGGATTTTGTGAGTCTTTCCCTTAGTACAGTTTCATTCCAAAACCCAGAAAAGCATTATGCCTTGCTATTTTTATCTATTGTGGTTTTTGAGGGACAATGCCATTGACCTTCAAAAAAATTTATTCAATAATATCCATGTATTGTTTTATTTATATCGTTATTTCCATAGGAATTCTTCCTTTCTTTCCATTCAATATACTTACTCACATTAGGGGTTACTGATCTAAAACAGATTTAGAAGACCAACTGCATTAGTGCATCATGAGGTGAGAGACTAAAGATTTGATTATTGGGTATGTTATAAAACATGGTTGAGCAAGTGAAAAAAGAATAAAATTACATGCTGAAATATTTTACAGAGTACATAGTTTTAATCTGTAATGGATAAATACAAAAACCTACTTTATATTTGAATAGTAATTGTGGTGAAGCACTGGAACAGGTTGCCTAGGGAAGTGGTGGATGCCCCATCCCTGGAGGTGTTCAAGGCCAGGCTGGGTGGGGCCCTGAGCAACTTGCTCTAGTGGAAGGTGCCCCTGCCTACAGCAGGGGGTTTGTAACTCAGTGATCTTTGATCTTGGCTTCCAACCCAAACCATTCTGTGATTCTGTATTAATAGTCCTTACAGTTCCTATAGATTTGTCTAAATATAGGAAGTCCTGTGAGGCTTAGGGGGATTTGGTGTAATTGCCTTGTGTTCTCGTAGCAGCCTAAGCAGAGCTTGCTACTGGCTGTCCTGGTCCTGCCCTGTTCTTCCCTTTTCTCCCAGCCCCAGTGTGACCCGTTTTGCTTTGGTCCTACATTGGTGTGTAGCTTCTGGGAACCGTGCCTTTGTTTGTGGGAGTGGAGAAGAACACAAGAGTTACTCTGTCGCGAGTTGAACATTGAAATAGCCCAGCTCAGCTGCACAAGCATGTGAGTCCTGCAGCCAAGGCAAAGGGAGGAGTCGTGACTTTGTGGCTGAGGCGGGTCAAGAGGGTTGAGATCTTGACAGCAGAGAAACTGGCTTGAGTTAATGTGGAACTGCAACTTCTTCAGTTTAGCGTTTATACTGTGAGGCTTAAAACTGCTCATTTGCCTGTCCATTGAATCTTCAACACTAGGGTTGAAAATAAGTCAATACAGTAAAGTTCTGGACATGCAAGCAACTTACAACAGGGTAATCTGTGTATTATATGTGGTGTATCTGTGTTTTATTAGTGGTGTATATATTAATTTTGCATAGTAACTCCTGCTCCATGGCAGATGCAGGGAACACAAGGTACTTCACACAAAGTAGGCTACTTGAGATTTGCTGCAATACAAGTGTATATGCAGGAGCTGCTAGTAAGGAAGAGGTGCCACACTATAAATTTCACATCCCATACTGCTCCTATATTTACGTCTTTAAATTTAATTAAGCTGACTTCCCCGTTTCAGCTAGTAAAACTTAGGCACAGGCTGCTTCACTCTCATAAATTCTGGATACACTGGCATTTTACCAAATATTAAAAGCTGTGCAGAATCTGAAAATAAAATGTGTTTTCTTTCTCTCTGACCACACCTGCAAAAATATCTGAAAAGCACTTTGAACTTGAGGATAGAATTTGAATAAAAATCAGTCTTTGGAGCTCTGTTGTTCATAGAGTTTTTTTAACTATTTAGAATGAAAATACAAATAAGAAAGAATAATCTTTTTGTCATGATTATTCAGTATTTTTTTATTTTTCAGCTGCCTTTCTGTCTGCAAAAGATTGCAGGTTGATAATTACTGGTATATTCTAGACCAGCTGTTTTCTAACTGTAGAGTTCAACTTCTGTGGATGTATTGGTGGACACAGTTGGACCAATATTATTGAAACATCTCTTTAATCCATTATGGTGCTTGTGTGTTTATCTTGCAATGCCATAAAGAATGCACTCATTTTATTAAAAATGCTTGTGTGCCTGGATGGGGTGGCCCTTAACCTGTTCATCTTGGGGATCAAATACAGAGAACGCTTGTATTTTTCTCTCCTTCCCTCTAGCTTGCACTAGTACATGGCTTGTGCATTCAAGGCTAAAGGGAAAAAAAACCCCACTTCTGAAATTCTGGCAGCATTGGGAAAGTGCTTTGCCTTTGACTTGAAGCAAAGCAGTCCTATTAAGATAAAATAGAGAGAAAAACATATGCAGGAGAAAAAGTAACATCTGATTTCTTAGGAATGTGTCCTGTATCCCAAACTGTACTGAACCTCAACGTGCACATGAGCTTGCTCTTGTTCTATGGGGAAAATAACTTGAATGGCAAATGCCCTGCAAAGGCAGTGAGCACAAAGGTGCCATGTGAGCACAGGTCAGCCAGCAGGCTGTACAGAGCTGGGAACTGTCAAACTTTTAGCACAGTGTTTCTAGTGGGACAATGAACTTGTTCTTTTGAAGTTGTTCTGCTCAGCTCTTCATTTTCCTGAAACTTTTAGGAGCTTTTTATCTCTGAAATCTCCAGCTCTCTAAAGCTTGCTGTTGGGAGGAGTGATCCGTGGAAACAAAGTGTTTGCTTAAGCCTTCTTTCCTCAGGTAACTAAACATGGTTTCAGTAAGAGTTTTAATTGCTAACTGTGTGGTAGAAGGAGAATACATTTTAAAAAACCCCTGATGCACAGGAACTTCCACCTGAACATGAGGAAGAACTTCTTTACTGTGCAGGTTCCGCGCACTGGAACAGATTGCCTGGAGAGGTTATGGAGTCTCCATCACTGGAGATACTTGAGAACTGTCTGGACACAGTCCTGTGCCATGTGCTCTAGGATGACCCTGCTTGAGCAGGGAGGTTCGACCAGATGACCCACTCTAGGTCCTCCCAACCTTACCCATTCTGAGATTCTATGAAACATAGAATAATTTAAAGAATACAGGATGTGAACTGTTCCAGCCTTTAAAAATGGAACTCATAATGATCTGTCTTAATCAACTTCTTATGCTCTTGTCCGTATTTAGTTCCATCTTAAAATGTTGTAAAATATTTCTGGTAAACCAGAAGATTATTTCTCAATTGCAGCAGCATGGTCAGTATTGCTTAACATAGCTTTTTATGCAGCTGAGTTTAACTGAGATTGAAGTCTAATCCTTTTGTTGGAGACATAAAATGAGTAACTTCTGTAGTAACTGTGGGTAGTTCTTAAAGTAATCAAAATCCAAGCCTTCAAACTTGTTCACTAAAGTGCAAACAAAAAGCATGACTTGATCCCTTTTTGTGGATGGGGTTACAGTACCACATCCTCTTGCTTGGTTTGGTGCCTGGAGAAGTATGTGTAGTTTGGAGTTCTTCCCATTTAGCCTTCCCTTTTTGCCTTCCCTTTTTCATCTTTTCCTTTTATTTTTTTTTATTTTAAGGTGACAAAATTATTGAACTTAAGAGTGGAAAATCTGTATAGATTTCCTCCCATAAAATGACTTGAATTCCAGATTTCTGTCTATTGAAGGACACACTTGCATTCATTTAATAACCTTTGAAAATATTTGTAGTATGATACTAATAAAAGCATTTTCCAGTGGTCTCCGAGTATTCTGAAATTAATCAGATCTTCGTTGTAGCATTCTGCAAAATATATGCTAATGTTCCAAATCAAGTTTAAGTCCCCAGTCATTCTTAAACCAGCTTATCAAGTCCGCATGAAAATAGTCTGCTTACTTTCCAGTGAGGACTTCTGGTTGTGATTTAGTTGAGGGGTTGTAATCTACCTGCTCAAACAAGTTCTTGCATAAAAATGTTGAGCTGTATATTCATTCTATGTGTTAATTCTGAAAATTTATTTTGATAATTCACTTGTAGCTGTTTAATCACATTTAGTAAATAAGAGTAAAAGAAATGGAATTAAGACTCACCATGCTAGTAGCTATATTCCTGTTTGTTGGCTGCATACAAGAAAGGAGTGGGTAGGCACCACAAGCAGATGTGGAATAGCTTCTCTGCAGGGAAGCCATTTACTAGGTACTAATTACAGGCTGGTTTAAAATCTTTGCAATAAGTAGAATTGATCATTAAAACCATGGGTATTCTTAGCATTTGTGCAGATGTCTTACCCTGCTTTCTGTCTTGCTAAATTCCTAATACTGTCATTTTGACAGCTGTTTGCGGATGATCATACATTGAGAAAGTGTTTCTTACATTTGGTACCTTTCAGTTTCATTTCATGGGAAGGAGAGAGATAGGAGGACACAAACATTAAAGAAATGCCATACTCCAAACTGCAAGATTAGATTTCTTTTGAACTATTTGGCTTCTGATTAAAGAACCAAACAAATAATTAAAAGGTAAGTCATTTTAAGCCTTGTTCTACTCTGTTTTTATATGAATCTCCAGGAAGAGGCCTTCCCATCAGGAAGAAATCTAAAAATCAAATCCAGTGTTTTTGTCTGATATTGAACAATGCTGAAAAAAGAATCTGATCTTTACATCAAAGCTACCGTGCTAATTTTAAAATAATTTTGATTTTAAGCTTGTCCTGATATTAATTACTTTGTAGAATACCCGTGTAGCTCAACGTAATTATGGCACAGAATTATTTTTATGCTTTGTGCATGCACACATGCTCTGCCTCTCTTCAGACAGTGAAGATTGCCTAGAGCAAACATCTCTTACAACTTTAAGGCAAAAGTTGGAGCTTTTGCTTGCTTTGTGAAATAAGTTCATCCAACTTTTTTTTTTTAATGTAGGGCTTGTGTTACTGATCTTGGAACAAACAACTGAGTGTATTTCCAAGAAAAATACATCTGTGGCTGTTGAGGGTAATTGTAAAAAGCTCCAAAGCATTCCATAAGGGAGAGAATAGAATGTATCAAGTATTTTGTGTGCAGTGTGATAAATGTTTTTCGTGTTACAGTGGAGATGTAGCAAAGAATAATAATTGAACACCTTTTTGAAGTTATGTATCTGTAATACTACGAATGGATCAGTAACACTGATATCAAATAATTGTCCTCCCATCACTTCCACTTTCATGTTCTGTGTACTCTTGCATTGTTTCAAGAAGTAAAATAGAATTGAAAGGAGAAAGGTGGATGTTAAAACTACTTCAATACATGCTCTTCTTTGGAAAGTAAGCTTATCTTCTTACCCACAAAATAAATAATTCCTTGTATGAAGGAAGAAAAAATTTGCATTGCCTTGAATGTAATTTAATCTTACTAAGTACCTTGAGTCATGAGCTAAACCCCACATATTTCACAATTTTGGGGAAAGTGAAATCACCACCCTTGGGAGGTTAAGAGGTCCAGTTTTATTTGCAAAATGCTGTTTGTTTTTTCAGTAGTGCTCAGGGCTGTGGTCAGTACTTGGCCAATGCGAGTAAAACCACCTCATCACACACAGCGTACAAAATCACTTGAAATATGCCAGGATGGAGGCACTGAGAATAGGAAGTTGAAGAGGAGGACTTGACTGCTTCTTTTAAGATTGCATTCTGCCTGAGTGCAATGCCTGATTTGTATTTGTTTATTTATTTATTTTCCTGTTTGCTTATCTCAGCAATAGTATAGTGTGATATGGAATAGAGGGAAAGGAAGTATTTCTGTAGCTTTCATCTCAGGGAGCTTTTTCCTGAAGATGATTTGGGTATGTTTTCTTTGGCTTGCTTGCCACAATCCTTCCTAAAGGCTGCTTATCAGATGTACTGTTTTATTAGCATACTTGGTGTGCTAATCTCTCCGTAGATGACCTCTTTTGACCATGTGAAATAGGGAAATTTTCAAATAATTTCTTTTATGCAATTCCTTAATCTGAATGAGAGTGATGGACAAAAAATGAACACTTGATTGTTTGAACATAAATTAAGCTACTCTTATAAGCAGTTATTAGCCTTTATTTTAGCTGTTTATTGAAAGCAGCTTTTGAAAAGTATTGCCATTCTGTGTAGGGAGGCTGCAGAGAAGTACATTCATGAGAAGTTATTTTTTGTTAATGGTTGTAAAGATTAGGAATGTGAAATGAGCTGTCCGTTTCTTTAATAAATGCAAAATGTCATTATTGTCTGTTATCTAAGAATAAAACAGGATCATACTTTTGAGTCTTAACAGCTTTATCCTAGTGGCTAATAATGGAGTAGGTTTTAATGTTTAAATAGGACAACTTAAAAGGAAAAATTAAATCTTCAGGTACTTCTCATTACTATAAGAACAATATATGTATAAAAAGGCTTATGATTGTTGTGTAAGACTGTATTCATGTACAGTATCAGTCCTAAGCAAAGTTTTCTAATCAGTCTTTTATGGATTTGCTTGTTTACCAATATGCTCTGTAAAGATAACCCAGTATTTTATTTTTGTGTCAAGTTGGTGTAGGAGTTTGATTCAAGCTGCTGTTCTTAATACAATTTGATCTCTTAGCTTCTACTAGGGATTGTGATATGTGGTTTCTTTTTCCCCATAATAGCTTCTCAGTTTTGGGGGTTTTTTGGGTGGGGGGGATAGTGGCTTAGCCACTTCACCGGCCAGTTCCCTCAGGACCTGCATGTCTCTTATCAGGTCCAACGGACTTGTGCACCTTCAGGTTCTTTAGGTGGTCTTGACCCTGATCTCCCTGATCTCCAGTGGATGGTTCTTCATTCTCCCATTCCCTGTCTTTGTTTTCTGGGACTTGGGCATTGTGGCTGGAGCTTTTGCTGGTGAAGAATGGGGCAAAAAAGTGGTTGAGTGCCTCAGCCTTCTCCATATCCCAGATAACTAGGTCACTCTTTTCCTTCTGGAGAGGGCCCACATTTTCTCTAGTATTTCTTTTATCTTGACATATCCAAAGAAACTTTTCCTGTTGCCCTTGACATCACTGGCCAGATTATTCTATCAGGGCACTAGCTTTCCTTGCCCGATCTGTGGCTGTTCATATGCTATTTCTGCCAAGTTACTTGTCCTTGCTTCAATCTTCTGTAGGCTTCCTTTTTGAGTGAGTTTGAGTTTGTCCAGAAACTACTTTTCATCTATGCAGGCCTACTGGCAAACCTGCCCAGCTTCCTCTCTGTTTGGATGCATCACTTCTGAACTTGGAGGATGTGATCCTTGAATATTAATGAGCTTTCTTGAACCCCTCTTCTCTTCAGGGCTGCATCCTAATCTAAGGAATAGACTGAAGATCCTTGAAGAGGCCAAAATCTGCTTTGCTGAAGTGCAGGGTAGCGAGCTTGCTGTCCACCCTCCTCGCTGCCCTAAGGATCTCAAACTCCTTCATGGAGTCACTGCAGCCAAGGCTGCCCTTGAGCTTCACATACCCCACCAGCCCCTCCTTGTTGGTGAGAACAAGGTCCACCAGCCCCTCTTTGATGGGTCCTCTAGCACTTGGAGGATGAAGTTACGATCACTGCGTTCCAGGAACTTGCTGCACGGCTTATACCCTGCCGTGTTATCCCTCCAGCAGATACTGGGGTGGTTAAAGTCCCCCATGAGGACCAGGACTTGTAAATGTGAGGACACTCCTGTCTGTCCATAGAGGGTTTTATCTGCTCAATCTTACAGGTTGGGTAAAGCAGACACCCACTATAATGACACCTGTCCCTGCCTTCCTTTTAAGCCTATAAGCTCTCAGTCAGCTCCTCATCTATCCCCAGGTTATAGATGCTGGTTGCTTCGTGCTGGTTACTGATATGGAGGGTGATGCCCCCTCCTTTCTGCCTTGCCTGTCATTCCTAAAGACCCTGTATCTTTCCATTCCAACACTCCAGTCACAGAGCCATCCTCCCATGTCTCTCTGATGCCTTCCTGGCAACTGTAGTTCAAAGGCCTCTTCACCAGCTTGACAAACCTGTGTCCAAAGATACTCTTCCCCTTCTCTGATAGATGAACCCCAGCAGTCCCCCAGCAGACCAGGTTTTTAAAATTGAGTCCCATGGTCTAAGTAGCCAAACCTCTGTGTGTGGCAACAGTCCTGTAACCATTTCTTGATTCTCCAGATTCAACAGGCCCTTTCAAACTCTTCCCTTTAACTGGGAAGATTGATGTAAAACCTGCCTGTGTTCCAGAGTGCTTTATCACTGCTCTTAGGGCTCTGTAATCCTTGGTGCTCCTCTGGTTGCTCCTGGCTGTATCACTGGTGCCCACATGAAATAATAGCAGCAGATAATTGTCACTGGACCGGATCTTTTTGCATACTGTGACACTCAAATGACTGATAGCCATCAGGTAAGCCTTATGTTTCATACGTTCCTTTTCAGCATTTGTATGTTGATATTGGTATAATAGCAAAGGACAAGATCTCAGTATTCTTTTTTTTTTTTTTTAGTCATTATTATATCAAAAACAGAATAAGATAAGGTATTTAAGTCACTGTCCCTCAAAATCAAGACCCCAAAACAACTTTGAGTGCAGCTGCACTGCTGGCAGAAAAAGAAGTCTATTTCAGTTGCTGTTCTGACAACTATTCCTGTGTGTCACAGCGGTAAAATAGACATGGGTCTAATTCTGACCTAGACCAGAGGGAGAGGATGCTTGTGCAGTTCCAGAGCTGCAGCAATGTTACAGGACAGATTTGCTGCCTGACAGAGAGCAACAGCCTCCCAAGCTGCTTTCTTGTCCTTATTCCGTCAGATGCATGGGGTGACCTGGAGGGCAAGAGAGAGATCTCAAACTCCTTGAATGCAGGAGGAAAACCTCTCTTTATGCCTAGTAATATTCACAGCTAGAAGGCCTTTTTTTGTAATTAAAATATGAGGAAGAAATGCTTCTTCCCTCAAATAAGGCTGAGAGGAGTCTGCAGTGCTAATCTGTGCCAGGGCCAGCCTGTACCCTCCCGTTGCGCCACAGTAAAGCTGAAGGTGTGGCCGTCTGTCTCCTCCTCCCCACCTCTCCCTTCTCCCCCGCCCCCTTTTCCTTTCTCTCCTAGTCACAGACAGCCTGAGAAATACACTGGTGCTGCTTTATAGATTCGGTACAACTCTGTAACTCTTGTTGTTTTAGTCCTTCATGGTAGGCAGTATAGGTAATGTGCGTGTCTACCTATGTAGGATTGTACGCATTAAAGAAGTAAGGGGCATGACTGAGCTTGATGTCCTGATGCTTTATAAAGGCATTTTCATGCTTTTTTTTTTGTTTCTCATCTGCTAATTACATCTAATTATTTTTTTTCTTCTTAAGCTAAAAATAGCTTTTAGAAAAATCTTTTTTATAATAGTGGATCTAGCAGATGTTCTCTGTCTATAAACAAAAGCTCCGGGGATTTTTCAGGCATAAGATTCAAGGAGATTTACATATTTTTATTTTGCCTTCTTTCCTCCTCCATCTCTCTGTAGAAGAACACCAATGACAAGACTTAAAAGCATGGAGGGCAAAGAAGGTAAAAGAGAATGGTATTGCAGAATAGTGATAAGAAGGTTTCTTTGCTCTCAGTATTTCTTTTGTACTGTAAAATTTTGTCGTGGCTGCATCTTTCATTCCATGCTGGAAATGGCATCTTCTAGACATAGTGTAAGGCTTCAGTATGACTTTTTACTTTCTTTAGTATTTCTTTATATGAGTGAGAATGGCAACAGTTTTATGTTCAGGGCTGTATATAGCATCTGAATGTTTCTAGAGGGATGTGTTCAGGTGACTTTTCCAGTCAGAGAAATATTTGAAAATAAAAATACTAGCTTGTTGTTCAGTTGCTGAAAATCTTGGATTGTTTGGTCATTTTTCTAAGAATGTGAGTTCATGTTCTCATTTTGATGAAGAATTTCAATGGGTTTAAGCATAAATTACCTTATTTATGCGTCCTTTGCCTTTTATTTTAACAGCCTTTTAAAGGAATATTTTGATTAACCTTTATAGCCAACACTGTAGTTTCCTTACTTCCCCTTGTGAAGTACACTTGAGTGTACAAAAGGTCCATAAATATGTCAAAAAATATTTTTATTGATCATTAGCCTAAGCCATTTAAATTTAGATGGGTATTTATTTATTTAAGGGTTTTGAGGAGCAAAATTACACACTACTGTGGCATGAAATACAGCTTTTGTAGATTGAATTCCAGCTGTCAGCGCAAGGTTCTTCAGCCTTGCAACTTTCTTCTTTTTTTTTTGTTTGGGTTTGCTGTTTTTGTTGAGTTTTTTCCTGCATGAGATTCCCTCTTTGTTAACAAAATGCCTTGGTATACTAGCCCTTGGAACTGGTGAGATTAGTTTCAGTCAGGACGCTGTTGTCTGTGCAGCCCTCTGTCTCCTCTTCTGGGATGACAGCAATGTGAGCAGTGAAGGCAGCAGAGGATTACGAAAGCACCAAGGATAGTTTCATGAGTTTCATGAGTAAACATTTAGAAGGTATCCTAGAGTATGACTTATTTTCTTGTTTTTATAGTCCCTATGATGGCAGAAGAGACATCTACCCTTTACTTTGGAAAAGTGATCTTAATTTTCTAGCCACCCTATGTGTGGCTTTAAGCTTACTTTGCAAAAGAATTAGGTGTTCAGAGATGTAAAAGAAATAAATGAGACCATTTGAACACCAGTGTGTTGTGTGAAACTAGGTACTTTAGAATGAAATGCTGATGGGTTTGGAACTTAAATATTCAAGACTAAGATATTTCAGTGTTAAAAAAAGCTCTCTCCAGTTCCCCATTTACATGAACCCCTCTCTACAGCTACTTGTGAAGATTTTACCATAAGTGTTAATGAATTTCTCGTGTAGTAGTGTTGAGCATGGCAGATGAAGTCAGGAGGAAGTTAATAATTCAGGAAAGGTTTTTAGTGATGTGCAGTAAATAAGGCACAAGCTAATCACTTGATGAGGAGAGGAAAAAAAAAATGCTGATTACCTGACTATTAAGCTCTTTGTTTTAACCTGAGTACAGTAGAGTCCTGATTAAAATACGTGGTGATGTAGTTAAAGGTTGTTTTCTAATGCATGTATGTAAGTAGGTTAATTATGATCACCCATGGAACACTTTGTTACACTACCCCACTTCAGAGGGTTTTACAGAGTAGACAATATTACTGTGCTGTTTACCACTTAAAACTTCGTGGGTTTAAATCAATTATCTTTATAGATTACTTTTTAATATCAATTATATGGATACAATAATTTTCTCAGGGTTGAAGTTACCTTCAGTTTGGTCTTTTCTTTCTTTGGCATAGATTTCTCCAATTCAGTCAAAATTAGAAGTGCTGGCACTGGTATTTTTTATTACATTGAATAGTCAATAAAGGCATCGTGGTAGGCACTTTTCCAGTGGGTGTTGTTTGCTGACAGCATTTCTTTGTGATTTGGTTACCAGCTTCAACTTCAGGTCTTCTCCAGTCATTACTGGCTCCATTACTGCTCTCATTTCTGATTTCTCCCTTGTCATGGCTTACTTCTGACGTTCCCCTTCCCTGAGTCCTGATTCCAGAATCTGTTTTGCTCCGGTTCAGGTGTCTTGTCCTGGCGTGGTGGTGTCCTCTCCTGTGTCTTCTACCCCTCATGTCCCCTGGCATTGGATGAGTTGAAAATACTGAGGAAAAGATACCTTATTTTTGGTTCTAACTGGCACCATAATACTAAAACAGCATGCTCTACAAACTTATTTAACTACCTCTGTGTAGACAGATGTATTGAGAGGATTTATCTCTGTCCTTGTTGAATGAATATACACAAGGAAGGTTTTCAAAAGCCTCTTGCTTGTCTGCATTTGGATGGATTTGCACAAGAGCAATAATGCAAGGTACAAACTGATACTCGGGCCTCCTGCCACATTTCAATACCAATTTGCATATATGAGGTATAGCTAATATTTTTTTAAAGGTAGTGGCATAGAATGTTTTGCTCTAACCTTATTTTAGAAATATTTGAGTCATTTCTTCAGAAATTTCCCCAAATTTACTAGGCAATTGTATGAGAAGGTAAACTTAATTTTAGCAAATATTTTAGCAGCTGGAAATAGGAACTTAAAAGGGAAAATAATGGTCAACAAAGGGCTTCTGGCTTTGTCAGTACTGTGTCTCAGCTTGGTGCAGGGCTTTTTTTAATGTTGTTTTTAAATATTCATAAGTAGAATTTGTTGTACAATAATAGGATAATTGTATACCATTAAAATTACACTATTTCCAGTCTTAATGTGGAAGACTGCAGTGCTTAAAAGCAGGAATTTCAGACATATGTTGTGTTTAATTTAAATTTTAAACATAGCTTTTTGTTTTTCTGTAGGATTTGTGTCTCAGCGTTCACTAATAGTTTAGTTGGAGCTGTTTTCAGTTACAGGCAAATACAAAAATATAGACTGTAAAATGCTCAAATTTGAGATTATTAAGGATTTTTATTTGCAATAATATGACTGTATCAAAACTAATCTTGGCAGTGTCTCTTCAGACATTTGAAATTGGTTACACCCATCTTTTGGCTGCATAATACAGGATCTTGGTTCTTAGGAATGAATTGTATTTACAGGGATAATGCAGCCAATTTCCCTGTTGCTGCATCATCTGTTTCAAATGATTTATTACCCTCATGTTCATTCTGACACACTGGTCACTGCCTTTTGAAAGTTGTAGTCCTTTACCATAAAATGCTGTTTCTTCTGCAGACAAGGAAATATTTTGCAGCTGCCATAGATGTCTCACCAACTGACTTGCAAGTATCTAGAATGAAGCTTTGAATGATCAAGTCTTGATGAAATGTTTGCTAGTTTGGTTAAAGACTACAATACAATACTGCCATTTTAGGAAATACTGATAAAACCAAATGCTTCGATAAAGCATTTAAAATTCTTTTTTCTAGGGTAGAAATATTTTTGGTAAATACTTAATCTGACAAGTGCAGTCTACTGGAGTAAGACAGGTCCATCTGGGACAGTATCCTGTTCTGCATAAACGAAGGCTAAGTAAGGAAGAGAGGTTTTTGGGTAGGACAGTGAAACCTGACTAGAGCATCCTCCCAGCCCCTCAAAATGCACAGTGCATGCATTTCCTGGGCTGTAAGTGGTGTCAATGCATGTAACAGGATTGATAATAAGCATTCATGAAAGAAAAAAATTGCTTTTTGAACCCTGTGTAACCTTTTAGTATCTATAACATTTCACTGCAAGAATTATCATGACCTAAATTCACACTATGTAACAAGCCACTTCTTGTGATGATTTTGCACCTGTCATACAGTAATTTAATTTGGTATCTCCGAGGAAGTGAAGCATCTTTCATCCTTGTGTTGTTCAGAATACTACAGCCAGAGTACTTGAGACAATATTGTATTCAAAACATTGTAAGCTTTCATGAAGTTTTTGGGGTGCAGTTTAATTGTCCACATACTGTCTGTATGACTAATAAGTGTGCAGTTCCATATCCAATTTTTAATGCACTTTTTTTTGTTTTGATATTAAGCAACTGTTGCTACTGGATCCTGTTTTCAGCCAGTTTTGCTATGCAGATTCCAGCATAGCTCTGATCAAAGGCATTGGCTTATTCTAAAGAATACTTTTAAAATAAAATATGTATCTAGGTTGATGGTTTCTTGCAGTTTAGACAGCAACTGTTTGAAAAGAACAACATTATTAAGTTCGGTAGAACTGGTGACGGACTTTTAACTACAACTGTGCTGCCAAGCTGTGTGGCAATGATTGCTCTGTATAATACATTTTTTAAAATGATTTCAGATAGCTTAATTTAATCTGTTTGTTGTCAGGCTTTATCATTTGTGGGAAGTTTGGGGTGTTGTTTTTTTTCACTAACTCAAGTTGCTGACCTACTTGTCTGTTTTATAAATAAAAATAGTTTTCCTCTTTTAGAGTCAGTCTACCTGTATAAACTACAACATAGCTTTACTAAAAAATTTTTCCAATTTTCTAATTTTTTTATATCATCTTGGAGATTTTCATATGAATTTCCAATTAGAGCAGGAAGGCCAAAAGGTGCAAATATAATTACGATAAACAGATGAGAGATTTTAAAAGGTAGTAAAATATAAACAGAATGAGAAGCTTTGATATTGAACAGCATGCTTGATGTCAAACATCCGGTTAATTTACTTCTTAAAATCTGGAGCATAGGCTGGCCATTTGTGATAGTTCCTTTCCCTTTCTTAAAGGGAACTGAAAATGTCATTTGATTGAGCCAGTTTATCTTGTCGTTTTAAACTAGATTAAATTAAAAATAAAAATATTAATTTCCTTAAAAGGTGCTAAATAATCCATTTTAATTATTAAAACGTATTTAGTAACTACATCACTTCAAATTTTATTTCAGCAAGTTCTTATTGTAGATTTAATTTTTAATCTTTTTAGTTTCTAGGAATAAAATATATTAGAGATGCTGTATTACTTCTGTTGAGTCAGATAACATTAAGTGGACATACATTTCACTTGGATGTGTTGTGATACAGCTGTGGAAAGATAATTCTATTGTAAGTATTACTATAGAAGAGAATACTGTTGTAATACATAGTTACTTTTTTATTGAGTAACTCTTTAGCACATTAAATTCTTCCATGTGAATTCCATTAATTTTTTTGAACTGGATTGACAGCTCTGCTGGTACATTTTACCACCTGACATGGGATGCTTTTGCCTAACTGTTTTGTAAATATCTACTTTTGTCATGTCACATGCAGTTTTGACTTAAACTTATCTTTACATGTTTAGTAATTTGTGGTGTCTCCTTGACTGTAGTTTGTCTGATGGCATAGTGCTGGCATTGTCATTTTATTCAGTGTTTCCATGTTAGCCTTCATTTTGAGGACCTCATTGAATTCTTGGTATTATTCAAGAGTATGCTCAAGTCCACTACAGACTTATGTCTCCTTAACAGTACATTTGCTAACCTTGCAGAAATTCACTAATTGACATATAAATAGAAGAGAAATGCCAGCTATTTGGTACTGAGAGAAAAGCTGACTGGTTGCTTTTGATTTTCTTTAGCTTCTCTTTTAATGAATATGGTGTGGTTATGAATGAATGAAATAATTGCTTTGGCTTGCATTTTCTTTAAAAGAGATTTGGAATACTCCTAATGGTTTTTTCAATTGTTAGCCACTGAATTACTCTGAAGAGAGCTTTAATCATATTTTTGTCCAGTTTCAAGTACATCATATTATGTGAAGAAGTTTTCCATAACAGATTTTATCCAGTTTTATGACATTTTAAATAGCTATGGGTATTTTCTTCTGTTTTATGGAGTATGTTGGACTTTTTATTGATAAACAAAGGTAAAGTTTTGTAGGAATACTTCCTTTGGATTTAATACTTACAGATAACTTCTAATTTGTTCATTTTGCTCTGCTTTATTTGCAATACTAAATGCACACTGTTAAATTTCCAAGATACACATTTTATCATGAAAATCTGAGATGAAATAGAAGCAGAAGTTCCAGTAATTTAAAGCTGCTTTGATTTGGTGCTGTGCAGAGGACTTGAGCTTTAAATCAGATGAGGTAGTTCTTTTTCACAGGAAAATGTAATGACACACATGCAAGTTACTTGCTGTACTTGGTGAATGTTTGCCACACTGTTTATTGGTTGTGATAGTGAAGCATTATTGTAGCAATTATCTTGATAATAAGCGGTCAAATGCTAAGAGCTTTCTGACAACTTGACATACAACTTTGGCATTAGCTGGCTGCTTGTTCCTTTTGCAGAAGGTTACCAATTAAATTTGCCTAGTTGCATGAAGCAGACAGAGCCTGAGAGTATGTAAATCTGAAGCCTGTCGCTTCCTGTGATTGCTGGATTCAGTACATGCTATTGAGAATGCTGTATTTTCAGAGGCTTTTTGTATTCTGCTCACAGTGTTTGCTGAGCAGAAACTGTAGCTAAAAATAACTAAAATGAATTTCTCTGTCTCTCTTTCTTTCTCACTGCAGGATGACGTAGCTTTGCCAAGGAGTCATCAGCTAAGCAGAAAATGAGCTTAACATCCTGGTTTTTGGTGAGCAGTGGAGGCACCCGACATAGGCTGCCACGAGAAATGATTTTTGTTGGAAGAGATGACTGTGAGCTGATGTTACAGGTAATTGTATCAGCCTTCCATGTGCAACTGCTCAAATCATGAACTTAAAGCACCAGCTTCATGCAGTCCTTTTGAAAAATAAATTCCCCAGATCTTGGGGGAGCAATTGTTTTGAAGAGTCGTTTGTGTCCATAGGAAAAAAAAATTAGTTTAAATGTATTGCCATCAATCATGCAGTTACTGCTTAAGTACAGAGAATCACTTTTTCTTCGTGTAAGTCACATGCAGAATGCAAGAATAGAAGTTGTAATAAATTTTGCAATATGACCAGTAAAGTAAGTAGACTGTGTTCCATAAAATGTGGTAATGTTAAGAGAGCTGAATGCTTTTGAAGGGAGCCTTCTTTTTTCAGCAGCTTGTAATCTAATTTAGTCACATGATTTGATGTAACTCTGTCCCTATGCCCTGATTGTGTTGTACAAAGGAAAATGAAATTAGTAGAGAAGAGTATTTCTCTATCTCTAAGGAAGTTGAATGACTCAGTTTCAGTAGAATTGAAAATACACAAGTCAAAATAGTTTGATCCTTCAGTAACTTCCTCAGCTTTGAGGAGCACTCTGTGGAACTCTTAGATGTGTGTAGCTGTGTTGTTATGCAGCCATATTGTATGCACTTTGCCCTGTCAAAGCTGTAGTCGTCTGAGGTGCCTTCTTCTAAAATATATTTTTTTGAATGACTAATGGTAGTATTTTGGGAGTTTCTTCTTACATTTTTGTTTTTGTTTACAGTAGAGCTCTTAAGAAGATTGAACTTCAAAACTAATATTCTCAACCCTTCCTACCATTCAATGAAATATTTTCTTTGGGATTTTTTGTTCCCAAAAGTTGTGTATGCAGCCATTATTGGCCAGATTAGAATCTTACTTGCAAACAAAGTGCCTAGAGATGTAATCCTACACGTATGACTCAGAATGTAGTATCTCTAGTAAACTGCTTTTGGCTCTCAGCCTCAGAAGACATTCAAAGGTTTTATTGATGATGCTAGAAAGCAGTTGAAAATACTCTTAATTTCTCTTTAATGACAGACGGGATGATGTCTTGGTAATTTATATGGGAAGTATTAAAAGAACCCCGAACAAACAACAAACACACAGATAAACCCACCAACATCCAAAACAACAACAAAAGAAAAGCAACCAAAAAGGCCACCCCACTGGTTCCTGTTCAGTAGGTTATAATCCAAAACCATGTTTATTTTACTAGTAACTTGTTTTAGAGGGCTGTTGTCTGTGAATAGGGGAGTTTCTTCTTTCTTCTCTGCTATGCCATCCATGGTAGATCAGTCCTTAGAGTGAAGCATTTATTCTTTTGTGCTACTGAACTTCACCTTCAAAGGTAGCTGCCTCTTTGATTAATGCTGTGAATAGATTTGAGTTATTTACAAACACTATTTGTTGTGTATTTACTTCAGAGTTAGTGAAAAAAATCAAGGGGCCTGGTGACTATCAAGAATATTCTTTTTAGCCTGCTGGTATGTTAGGTCTACATGCCAGCATGACTGTAACACCACACAGTGCTTCAGGGGGAGGAACCCACCAAAAGAGAAGCTAATAATGTGTTCTTGTTCTGTATGTATAGCTCTTTGTGCAGGACCTTCCTTTCCACTCTTGACAACTTGGTTGTTCTCTTACTGCAAAGCATGTGGACAATGCATGATAAAGAAAGCAGAATTTAAGGCTTTTATTCATAATTGCTTGACAGAAAACATGTTATAAAGGCTTTAATGAAAAGAATTTCAACTCTGTTTCATGCTTGATAGACCTCAGATCTATACCTAACACTGTTGTTCTAAGAGGTTTTGTTCACATCTGGGAATACAGATTTGCCTTTTTTTGTAGATGTGTGCAAATATAATGTGAAGTCTTCCCGTTTATCTAGCTGCTTGATTGCATCAGCCTGCTTGTGGAGAAATACTACATTTTCCCCTTCTTTCACTTTTATGGTTAGAAATCTTTTTGAACGTTGATGGAGAAATCTCCAAGCAAAAAAAAAAATCTACATTATTCACAATATCAGAATTATTTGCAAAGAAGAATGCATTTATTTTCTGTATTCTGAATATTTTCTTAGTAGTCTGGATTGAATTAAAGAGTATCTATCTCTTCAATTACACCAGTTACTAATTTTTTTAAACTGAGGATGGAGTTTTCCTCTTTATCTTCGTATGGCTCTTATTGCAGTTATTCTGTGATTCTTACTTCTGCAGTCATATAAATCTTTGTACTGGATCTGGCTGGTTGGTGCTTTTTTTAATAGAAGCCATTATAGTACTATGTTCTGGATTTGTGACCAAAACACTGTTGATAACACACCCCTATTTCAGCTGTTGCTGAACAGTGTGTGTGCAGTTTCAAGGCATTCTCTCTCACTCTGCTCCTCCTACATACACTTGACTGGGAGGGTGCACAAAAAGTGGAGAGGGAGCACAACCAGGACAGCTGATCCAAACTGACCCTGTGACATATAATGTGTTGTGCTTGGCAATGAAAACTGAGCGGGGGGGGCTTTGGGGAAGACACCCACTGCTCAAAGACTGTCTGGGCACTGGGCTGCCTGTGGGAGGTGGTGATTGCCTTCTCATCACTTGGTTTGTTTTACTTCTTCTCCCTTCTTCCTCTTTCCTTTGCTGCTGACACTTGACCTGTGAGTTCTTTCCTTTTGCTCTTCCTGTTCTATCCCACATCCCTCTGGGGCAGCGGAGGCTGAGTGAGCAGCTGTGTGGTGTTTAGCTGCTAGCCAGGGCACCGCAGTCTTACAAAAAGGAATTTTAAAAGCCCTTAAATTTGAATGGAAGGCTGCAATAACAAAGCCAAAGGAAAAAAGGCATTTAAAAGACTTGCACAGTCTTTGCACCTGTGAAGATCAGCTGAAATTAATAAAAAGTATGTCAAATTATATGCAAGTAATCTGAAGAGTAATCTGAGGAGAACTATAATGTTCTGCAGAACTTCAAGTGTTTCTGTAAAAGCCACAGACTTGAGTAATCATTCCTATCACTTCAGATGATGTGACATGGTATCATGAAGCTTTGAGGATCTTTTTGTGTCCTTTCTGTTTCAACTTATTTTTAATAGGATGTAGCACATAAAGATAATTAAATAAATTATTATTAATACAATATGTATTTGAATAACAACACTGAAAGAAGTTCAGATTTTTTTCAATAGCTTAGGTAAAAATAGGGTAATTCTTGGTGCATTGGTTCCACTTGAATGTGGAAAAATGTAATCTCTGCTTGATATTGTAGGCTCAGCAGAACACGCACATCAATGAATTCCATTGTATTGAGATTGTTTTCACTTGAAAGGTTACTAAGTTAGTAGAAAATGAACCATGTTGCTGTATCTTCATCTGCCATTAAAAACACTTAACTGATGCAGTAAATTAACGCAGCTCATATTGGCAGGGAACTGGTTCATTTGTCTGTTGCTTCCTTATTCTCCACTTCTCTTTGATATCCTGCCCCCTGTCCCACCTTATACCCCTCAAAAATGCAGAGCAGATTAAAAAGTCTAAAAATAAAATAGTAAGTATAAGCAAAAGAACACTGATTTCACTTCTTTGAGGAGAAAGCAAAGCAGTCAAAAGAATACATGGAAAGGAAGAATGAGAAAGTAAATTGAAAATAATAGTAGCAAGTCTCAAGAAATGGAGAAGGAATGAGGTGAAAACTATGGGATTACAAGAAGAGAAAACATTACCTTAGGAGTACTAATTGTGTGTCCTGATGCCTTGAACGGGTGAGTGCACTGGTAAGGCAGGACTCCTAGAACTGACAGACCGCAAATGCTGGTACGCAGAAGTCGCAGAAGTCTCAGACAGAAATGTACCATTCTCTGTGCAATACAGTCCTGAAAAATGAGTTAAGGAGCAAGGATAGAAGATGCAAACCTGAAATTGGGAAGAATGCTGGTGGAAGGAATTTGCTGCTATGCAATCATGTTGTGACAGTGCACTAGCAGAACTACTGGCAAACATGAGATCAAGTGTGGGCAGATGGAGAAGATGAGCTGTGGTTTCCATTCGCTTGGCAACTCTTGTAGATGCCCAGGTGCTGACCATATGCATGCATGAAGGAGACACACATCCAGCCCCATCTCCCTTGCTTGCCATCAGCACCCCAGGCTGCAAACACTTGGCCGTGAGTGAGTGCTGAAAAAGGGACTTGGCTGTTTGGGAGCTGCTGTTCTGGATGAAATACTAGCAAGGATTGTTCCTCATCTGTGTGATGGTGTTTGGATGTGAAGTAAAGAATTCATTAAATAAATAAATGGATACTGAAGTGCTTAAGGAAGGACTGAGAAGGTCAGAAGTGATGGCAATAGGAATTCAGGAACTGCTCAGACATTTAGTGATGAGGCTATAGCTAATTGGTTCAGGAAATTGAGATCAAGGAGAAACAATTTGAATGCTTGTATACTACGGTACTTATCCCAGATGTGTGACAGGAAATGGTGTGTTTCAGAGAGAACAGCAACACTTCGGAATCACAGTCCTGATTTGAAAGATGCCTCTAACTAAGGGGAGAGAGAGAGAGAGTTAAAAGTAAAGTGAAGATGATGATATTAGATTAAACATTAGTGATACTAGAGTGGACTGAAAAAAAATAAAACCTTTGGATAAGATATATCTGGATCTGACTTACCATCATATTTAGGGAAACATTAAGAAAATAATTATTCAGAAAATAATATTCTGAATTAATTTTAGAATTCTGCTATGGGTACCCGAAGTTGGGTTAGAGGTTGTCTTTTTCATATGTGGGACTAACTTTTTTATATAATTTGAGTAAATGTGTTATGTAGAAAGAAAATAATCACATTGCTCTAAGAAATAGCCATAACCACTTCATGTGGTTTTCAAATACCTTATTTTATTTTCTTTAATATATTTTAGTCACGGAGTGTGGATAAGCAACACGCTGTACTCAACTATGATGCCTCTACAGATCAACACTTGGTGAAGGATTTGGGCAGCTTGAATGGGGTAAGTTAACATCAGAAACAGATAGCTCCTCGTAGTGTTCTGTATCTTTGTTTTGGGATTTCTTCGAGCAATTCGTAATTGTACATTAATACCTTCTTAATGCAAGACTGGAAATGGGGGAACATTCAAAAGGAAAGTGTAGTCTTTGCAGGGGTTTTCCACTGCATGTTTTTTAAAGGGCTGCAGTTAATTCCAGTAATGAAATTGGCAGTAGGAGAAAAGCTCAGAACAATAAAAAGGAGTATGTTACCCTTCTGTCTTTCAGAATTGTAAAAAAAAAAAATAGAATCTTGAATATACTGTATAAAAATCCCAACATATTTTAATCTCTAAAATGTACGATTATGATATGGATTTTATTTCATGTGCTATTCCTTTTTCTCCTGTTATAATAGAGAAAAGAATGTTAAACTGCTTCATATTTGGAAAAAAATTAAATATGCAATAACAATGTTGTATGAAAATCTATTTAACTAATTTAGTTTTTCAGAATAATTTTTATTAAAATCTCCATGAATAATTTGTGTCAAGTAATTGCAAACTAATACAGGAAAAATCTGAAGTTATGAAAAAAGTAAAATTGCATATGACATTTTATGTTTTAAAGCTGTTCTAGGAATTGCATATTCAGTAGTCTAGCTAAGCATCACTTTTTATAAAAGTTTTTGATATTATAGCAAATTATTCAAAATGTAGTAACTTTGTCGTAATTTTGTAGCCCTTTCGATATTTCTTTGTGAACTGTGTATTTGCACTAGTTATGGTTGTTATTTTATAACTTCAAATGTTTGGCTCTGTCATGAATATGTACAGAATAAAATCATGAGTTCATCTGTGACTGCTTATTTGAATAATACTTAGAAAGCTACTGATAGTGAATAGTTTTGTCAAATGCTTAAGTAAATAGAAGATGAAGAAGAACTCTCAAGTTACTGGCTTTTGATCTTGCAGTGCATTTCAAAATAAAACTCTGTCACTGTCTCTATTAGCTTTTCTGTGTTTTAAGGAAACTAACTCAGCCTTCCAAAGAGTAAGAATCTCAACTCCGTGTGAAACCACTGAAGGGCTATATCCTTTGAACAGTTGTAGACATACAAGGACTTTGGTCCTTAAATATTTAATATACCTCTGTATTTTCAAAGTTGGTGTGCTGTTTCAAGCCAGTGATGAAAAATAAGTTCAGCACATAGAATTTTTTTGCTGAGCCATTTGATTTCATTCCCTAATTCTGTAACTCCTGTAGTCAGTAGGCATACCTTCAGATTTTCGTTGCCTTGTCACAAGACTGGAATTTAATAGAAATATATGTTAAGAGGCCTTCATTCAACTCCTTTTTTTGCCTCTGATAAAGAGCTTTCAGTGATTTGCTTCACTTGATCTAATTCATTCTCAAGTTTGAGGTGAAGATTCAGTTGCTTTAGAGCTGTTTACTCAGAGACATCAAAGAAGCTCTTTCTTCCCACTGTTTTGGGACAAGGAACATCAGCTCTCAGGAGTTCAGTCCTCGCTCTTTGTCTATACAGTGTTTTCCTTACTATCACTTTCCCACTGTGCTTTTCTTTCATACCTCTGCCTACCTGGTTTCAGGTTAAAGGAGAAAACACATTATTTTCATAACACCATACTTAATTGTGTGGCAGAACAATGCCTCAGTACCATATGGTGAACTAGGTAATAATTGTTCTAGTCTAGCTGCTGTTTTCACTGAAAACGCCACCTCCCTAGCAGCCAAGTGTCTCTTCTAGTGCTTCAGCAGCTTCTAACCTTTCTTATTTTGCATACTTCATCAAAAGATTTATTTTGCATCTCTCCATTTGGTCCCATCTCTTTTGAGAACAGATACGTACTTTTCTTAGTATACAGGACTACTCCATTCCTGGTGTAATGCATTTTAACCACTCAAGATAGTTCAGAGTTTAAGGGAAGATGGCTAATATCAATACTTTTGTTTTGAGTGTTATGAGTTTTACAATTTCACAAGCTGAACTGTAATTGCACCTGGTGCCCTAATACCTGAATATTCTTATATGTATGGTTGATTCACACTCATTTCAGTGAAAAGTTTACAGGAGTCTTTTTCCTAGTTTTCTGAATCTAGAAGTCTTTATCCTGGACATCTAGATTTGAAAATAAAGCAAAAGTAAATTTTAATCAGTTTTACATGAAGTAAAATTTTATTCCTGATAGTCTGTTGTGACTCCTTCTGGACAGTCCTGTTTTTCTTTTTTTTTCCATACAAAAAAGATGAAGGAATTTCTCTTCTCTGAAGAAAATGTGTGCAGTTGCTAGTATGTAATTATTATTTCCGTAGTATCAGTAGAATTCAACTGTACTTTCTCCTTTGACTTGTGAACTCAAAAACATACCAGAAGTATTAAACATCCACGACCTTCTTGAATAACATTATTCTCAGGAATATTTACAGGATAGCAAAGTCCTTTCACACTGATGTTTCAGGACTGGATTGTGAAAAGCTTAACAAACTTTATGAAGGCGTAAAGACAGTCGACTCTACTATTTGAGGAATAAACTTTAGAAATCATGTGAATGGAATGATTTAAAGGAGAGAAGGATTCCTTATTTACACAGTAACTAGCTTTTTCAAGCTAGCTTTGTCTTGCATCCCAAAGCATATGACGAGATTTTAAAGCTCCAATGGCAAAGTAACTAAGACTTGGTTGTTGTTTGCTGTCAGTTCAGTCATGAACATGAGGATGTCAGTAGCTTGCACACACAGCCTTTGGAGTTCTCTGCGTTGGGTGTGCTGCACGCACGTGAGTTTCAGAACTCTGACCTGGGAGGAAAAATGCATACATTCATATATACATACATGTCTGCAAGGTGGCCTAAATTTTGTTGGTTCACTAAAATTCAGATTGCCTTGAGGATAGTCTTCACGTGGGTTTTTGCCCTGGACTCTCAAAATGTTAAAATGAAATAAGTATGCCTGAAACATTACTGAAAGTTTCATGCTTACAAACCAGTGAATAGTTGTACCTTTTATTCTTATTTCCCATGGAAGATATTTTCTATGAAGTAGGTAAACAATTTTTAAAATAATGAAATAAACATTGTTTTCCTTTAGAAAAAGAAAATTAAATGGCAGATCCTCTTACTATTTTGGGGAAGGAGATGGTTTTTCTCTAACCACAGTTCATTTAATACTAGACTCATATGAGCAATAGAACCATTCAAAGATTCAGATTCTTGACTTATTTATACAAGTTTTTCCAACTTCAAAGTGCTTATAAAATGGCATATTTCAGCCATTTCTTTGTTTAGAAACATGTACATGTTGTTGTAGAATTTGTAAGTTAAAAGTAGAATGATCCTGTAGGGTTGCAATATACTGAATTCTTACTGCTGATTTCTGGTGTTACTCAGATGCACTAACTTGGTCCATATTTTCCTTAAGTCCTTTGACAATGGTTAGAAATAAGCTGCCTCAGAACTCTCATATCCAGTGCTAAATGCTGTACAAATATGATGATAAATCAATTCTGGCAATTAATTAGGTTTGAAAAAGCAAATTACAAGAAAAATAGTAAGTGGAGGTGGTAATTCAAGGGAACATTAATCAACACTTTCATGAATATTGCTAACAAGATTAAACGTGCAAGGAATTTTTCAAGGCCAGTGTGCAGCTTGGTTAGCAACTGGTGTTTAACCTTTCTTCTGACATAGTTTGTTAAGCATCTGGCAGTTCGAGCTGATGGTTTCCTTGTGAATCACCAGTAGAGATTTTGTGGTGCTGGAAACTTTCTTATGAAATTATTTAAGTGGTGTAATTTTATTGTTTTGGAATTTAACAGTATTTCTTTCTGTCCTCATTTCTTTTTGTAGACATTTGTGAATGATGTGAGGATTCCAGAACAGACATACATCACTCTGAAGTTAGAAGATAAATTGAGATTTGGATATGATATCCTTGCCATAAAAATGCACAGTGTTGGGACACACTTTTCTTGTTAGAAGTATAGTTGTGAAGGGTTCTCATTACTACAAAAATGCTTATATTAGAGAAAATCTCAGGGTTTAGAATATTTTACCTTGGTCTCAACTATTGATAAAGTGCGTTTCATTGTCTCTCACTGCAAGAAACCTCAACTTTCAATTAGAATTTAGAACATAATGTGTATCTTCTGTGTTGCTAAAAAGTGCTGCTTTTCTTTGCGGCAAATACACAAATATTTATATCGTATGCAATTGTATACCAGCAGATGAAGTAAGATTACAATTAATTATTTAGCAAACTACTGAATGGAAAAAAAATGACTTATATTATTACAACACTAAGGTATCCACTCAATGTTCTGTTTACAAATAACAAATAACTTAATTTGCTTTGATGAGTATGATAGTGCATGGTATCCTAACAGTGACATATTTTAAAAGCCATCACCATTCTAGTGGCATAATAGGCTGCACAGTTGTTGCTTTTCTGTAAAATCCTCTTGTGAATTCAGAATTTTTTCAGTATTGTCCTTATCATTTCCTACATACTAATCTTTTTACTGTGGTCAGGGGAGAGATGAGAGTCCCTGAAGAAGCACTTAAGGTAACAATGTGCAGTTCCTGGATGTTTCTCTGTCATTGTGTAGTTTTTATAACACAGGGATTTTTTTTCCCACTCTTTGAGGGTTTGTGTTTTTTTCTCTATTTAATGTCATGTAGCATGAAAAATTCACAAGCCAACTCCAGTTATCCCAAAAATCTTCAGAGGCAGAAGGATCGAAACAAAGCAGCTCCAAAAGTGCAGAATTCAAGGTAACAGACTCCACAGCTGAAGTGCACCACAAAACTACAGAAGCACTGAAATCTGAAGAAAAATCAATGGGTAAGGTTCATTTTTTTGTTGCAGAAGCACAAAAACTTGGAAAGGATGTTAGTTTGCTTCAGTAGGATGCTTGTGAAATTCTGGAGATAGTAAAATTCCGTATGTGTAAACTTTTTACCCATACTTCAGGGGTAAATAATAATTTTCGGAATTTAATTTCTACCTTTTTTACAGTAACATCCACATGTTAAGAAAACTTTCCTTAAAGAGAGATGTAATTGGCATTTATAAGATTTTTTCATGTCTCTTTCCCAAAATCACAAACTTGAAGCTTTTGTGGCAGGAAATTGCTGTTTTTTGCAGTTTACCTGAAAGTATTTGTTCAGAAGCAATTTGTACTTTTTACCATCCGCCATTACCAAGAGCACTCTTTTCTTTCATTGGTTTGGGTTTTTTTCCTTTTTAAATGGATGGGAATTTTGTTTGTTTGTTCTATAGTTCCTAGCATTCATTGTTAGATGTGTTAGGATATAACCTAAGTGTTCTGTTGTGGTTTAAACATTTGTAGATACTGTAGCTTCAGCCTTGTTTCTACATTATCTTTCATATTTATTTAATGTGGCATGGTGGCTCTGCTGTGGGTAACTTCGTCTGGGCTGTACTGCATCCATCTTTCGGCCCCCAGTATGGGAAGGATTTGGACCTGTTGTAGAGAGGCCAGAGGAGGGCCAAAAAGATGAGCAGAGGGCTGGAGCAGACGGGCTGCGAGATAGAGTTGTTCAGCCTAGAGAAGAAAAGGCTCCAGGGAGACCTCATAGCAGTCTTTCAGTACCTAAAGGGAGCTGAAAAGAGAGGGAGAGCATATTTTACACAGGCAGATAGTGATAAAAGACTGGGTGGAATGTTTTTAAACTGAGAGAGGAGAGATTTTGATTAGATGCTGGGAAGAAATTTTTTACTGTGAGTCATGAGCCACTTGAACAGGTTGTCCAGAGGGTTTGTGGATGTCCCATCCCTGGAAGTGTTCAAGGCTTTAAACAAACTGGTCTAGCAAAAGATGTTCCATGGCAGGTCCCTTCCAACCCAAACCATTCTCTGATTCTATGATGAACTTCAGCATGAGGCTTGCTGAAGTGTAGTGTAGATAACCACAAGAATGAGAAAGGGATCAGGTATTGTTGTTTCCTTAATATGGAACCATCTAGGTCTTAAGTCAAGGGTGTACAGTTTCATTTAGGTTTCATCTATTTGTCCAGAAGACTCGCTTCAAAGAATTCTCATCCCCACATACAGGACTCTGTGGTATACCTGATTAACCTGTTTGTTTTGTTGTCTAATCCAGCATCCTGTTAAGCATACATAAAGTAGCACAGTGCGGGGGTTTTATCCTCATCTTCTATTTTGCTTTTCACTCTTCCAAAAATAACAGTCAAACTTAAGGATAGGGATTTATATTTGAGTGCAACTCTCAGCAGCTTTTTGGGGATTGATTCTCTCACCGTTGCTATATAAATGAATATCTGTTCACTATTGCTAATTCAGTGCACAGGAATAGAATTATGGAATGATTTGGGTTGGAAAAGACCTTGAACAACACTTAGGTTGCACCCCCTTGCCATAGCCAGGGACAGCTTTCACCAGACCAGGTTGCTCAAAGCCTCATGCAGCCTGTCCTGGAACACTTCAGGGATGGGGCATCCACAAATTCTCTGTGCAACCATCAAGTTTTTAAAAACAATTTGGTATTGATGAAGGCATAATGCTGTGTAAAAAGGAAGCACTTAATGTTTTAAAATCATGCTGAAACTTTTGGCATGGCTATGAAATCATCTTTGGAATGCAAGCATATAAAATACTGATGATAAAAATGTTGATATGCCTAATAGGTACAGTAACAGACAATTAGATAGATTTTAACAGATCATGTTTTTTTATATAAAGACTCTGTATAATACTAGAATATCTAAATCTCTGTAGGGTGAAGTATACTTCCAAAAGATCAGGTCAAACCTAACCCAGCCAATTTATCATCAAGTTAGAAATCTTAATTATATCAGTGTTTCTTTTCCTGTTTCTTTTCCTATTTAATTTTTATATTTAAATATATTTAACCATGTGTATAGCACTTCTAATTGTACTATAATTTAACTAATACCTTTAAAAAAACCCCAACCTTTAAAATTTGTTGTGCTCAGTAATGTTTTACGCACAAGGTAACTTTCAGCACTCTGTAGTAGCTGTCAGCAATTTGGAACCTTGGCAACATTGCAAAATTTCATCAGTTTTTCATGCAGTGAGTTCAGATTTCATTGAAAGGTCAATGTGGGTAAGAATGAGAATCTTCTCACAGAAATAGCAGCAAACAGCTTTTAGGAATGTACTCTCTTGATGACTTCAAACTGAAAGAAGAAATAATATTTACAGATATATCAGGCTAACAATAAGAGATGCCAGCTGCCTTTACATAAACATTTGTGCCAGAAGTTTTGATCAGGTCATTAGTAAGCTTTTATATTTAGAACACAGATCAGTTGTCCAGCCTCCAAGTTTGTTTTGTATTTAGGCAAATGCATGCAGCCATTTCACTTCAGCTTCCAGGAGAAATGATCCAAGCAAATTACTTTCTCTTCATGTTATTTTAACCTAAATATCACAGCTAAACAGAAAAGTTATTTCCTCTGCTTTGGGCTGATTTTATAGATCTTTCTGCCATGCCTCGTGGGACACCTTTGTATGGACAGCCAGCCTGGTGGGGTGAAGATGAAGCTGATGAAAAAGGTGGTTGTAAGCCAGATAGCAAGCATGAAGAAAAAATGCCTGAGACAGGGGCTTCGGGTAAGTCCGTTGTCTTATTTTTGTGTGGGGTTTTTTTTCTCTTTACTGAACTGCACGTGTTCTTAACTAGGGAACTAAACAGATATTAATGTCTGGAAGTTTCACCGTTTGCATAGATGAAAACCTATTAAAACTTAAGGTAGTTTAAAAATACATATTTTGCGAGAAACTATGCATTTCCAGAGATCAATTTCACATATAACATGTCTGTTTTCTAGTATATAATACCATTTTTCTGTCAGTAAGTATAAAAAATAACATTACCTGAACCAGTGTGTCCTTTTTTTTCAGTTTAATTCTTATCTGTCATTTTATATGCATAGGAATATTTTATGGAAATAATTTCTGAAAATAAATGGTGGTGTTTTGTATTTGTGCCTGACTTTTAGCTATATAAGGTTATCTGTGCTAACATTCTCTACTGTAATTCAGTAATGCTGCATTAGTGGGAATTGCATGTCATAGTTCTTGAAGTAAAGATTTGAGTAGTCTAAAGTTCAACTGGTAATGTCTATTTCCCCATAATACAGACCTTTTTATTAGTTAGCTTGTCTAGACACAGTATGTATTGCCAAAACTTCAATCTCAGTGCCTATAATTAGGCTTTTATATCTATCGTCAGTCATATAAATAAAGTGACTGCTATTCTAATAAAGACAGTAACTTGAAACTTACTGAAGTTAGGACAAAATTCAACTGTGTTTGTTTAGCTCTTTAGACACATATTTAAGGTCCAACAGTTTTAAGTTTGCAGTTTTTTAAAGTACTTCAATTGAGGTGAGAATTTCTCTTTTCCTGTCACAGTACTTGCCTTGGTTAACATGAATCATATTTTGCAGGAGCTGGAGTAAAGTCTGGAAACATGTAAATCAAACTAAATGAACACTTCAGTGTAGTGAAAGCAAGGTCTTTAGAATTAACTTTTTACCATAGTATTTTTAATGACCTTTTTCATATTATTCTAAAGTTTTCATCATTGAGACAGTAGAGTAAATCCATTAAAATTTGGACTAGTATAAAGAAACCAGATGAAAACATTTAAATTAGTTTTCCCTCATTGAGTATAGGATTATTGAAAAGTGATATCCTAGTCTGTTTTTTTCAGGCGATGCCATGCCATTAACAAGGTACGACACAAGATGCCAGCTGGTATTTAGTAGTGTGCCTGTTGTTATTTTTTATAATTTTAAATTGCTTTTTCAGAAGCATCCAATTGCATTGAATAGTTTACATGCTCATGTATTTATTTTATCAAGAGATTTTTCAGCAAGTGACCAGTGCTTCTATCTTAGTTCCTGAGTTCCAAGAAAAATAAGATTCCAATTTGCACTCAAACTAATCATGGAGATTGTATTGGTTTTCAAAGACAGGTGTCTACTAAGGAAGGCAGGAGCCTCCCTTGGAACGGAAAATGTATCCCCCTTCCCTCCGAATTATTATAATTTTGAAATTAAGGGGCTTTCAGGCAAAGATATGAGGAGTGGGAATAACAGTTCTTTACTAATTATATATATGTATTTATATATATATAAAACAAGGCAAACAAAACCCCAGTAACTGCGGCAGTAACACCGAACAGACAGGACCAGACCCCAGTGACCCCTGCTCGGCCTCAGGCCCTTCCCCCGTGCCTGCAGTGGCGCTCACGGCCGGCAGGGGGCGCTGGCGGCTCCCGCTGGGCAGGGCGGGTGCGATGGTTCCCCCCGCCTGCAGGGGGCGCTCTGGAGCGAGCGCGGGGAGCCCGCGGCAATGGCGGCTGGGCCG
>VXAZ01005446.1:1103214-1129782 GCA_013399875.1 Gymnorhina tibicen | reverse complement strand
GGCCCGGCTCCCAGCGGGGCAGGGGAAGGCGGGCTCGGGATCCCGGGGTCCCCTGAGGCACCCGAGCAGATGTGAAAAGGTCCCTCTTTTAGTGAGGTAGGGCGTTAAACAGGGTCCCAGTGCAAAGGGCTGCTCCAGCCAGCGAGCTCCACTCACGGTAGGAGGAAGGCAGCAGAAGGCAGGACCCCGCAGCAACGCTGAATTCTTCCTACCACGACTGCAGCCTCTCACTCCACACCAAACGCCAGGAGAACAAAGAGCCCTAGTCACTGTACCCAACCCCTTTTCTCAGTTCAAATCTTGCGGCATCTTCGCCCCCACATGAGAAAAACCCCAGGTCAAAGAGGACAGCTGGACCCCTCGCCCTGTGGCCCGGTCTTTTGTCTCTCTTAAGTACCCAGCAATTTGTCTCTTAGCATGGGGAAAAATTCTTTAAGAGAAAAAGAAAAAAAAAACCCAAAATGAGAACTCCTAAAACCCCAACAGAGATGCCATCTGTTTCAGCAGTAGATAAGAATAAGTTTGTTCTAGACTGAACTTCAGTAATTTTTGACCTGATTTGCTTAGTGAAGTCATCATAGGGTAAATGATGAATAGAGAAAATGGATTCATATTTTCTAAAGTATTTAGATTTGCTTGTTTGTTTTCCATATATATACACTATAAAAAAACTACATTTGGGACCAAAGCCTTCTTGGCAAATACATTTCTTCCTTTCTTTTTAAAAAAAATATTACAAATCCCTTTTATTTTATGTCATTGCTTTTGTTTAGCTATGAATGTATCTCTTATGAATAGTATTGATCTAACTAGAGTGTAAGAACAGCTTTTATTTCCTCAAACTGAAAAACTCATAAATCTGCAGGAATGGAATTCAGTTTGAAACAAAATACTAAACAAAAGCTTATGTGAAAGGAAGACACTGCTGAGAAAAATCCAAAACGTGACATTCTTGCAAAACCGTTTAATTTGTGAGGATGTAGAATTAAAATCCCGTGTATAGACAAATGATTTATTTATCGTGGTCACTTATCTCTGAGTAGACATTAATTGTATGTTCTACTAGTCTGGTTTTTGACTGTTGTAGATATTTTTTAATAGTGTTGGCAGAGAGTCTGAGAAGAGAAACCTTATGTGAGTTGACATTTGCTTCTATGGACACTTCCACAGTCTCAGAACACTGTGACTGTGTAGAAGTGTGCAAAAAACATTCTGAATGTTTTCATGCAATTATAAGATCATAAGATTTTTGGGCTGCTTTGGCCTACAATTGCGCTCTATGAAAAGATGAACTTCTTTTCAACAAGTTATTGCATATTTTCTTCAAGCACTTAGGTTTTATAATATAGATTAATATAATAATAGGAAATCAATATAAAGACACAGTTGTATGGAAGAAAATTGGAAGCTTCACAAGACTGTCATGCGTGAATATTTTTAAAATATAAGCCAGCTTTAATAAAAAATGTTCAAGATCGGTGCAGTTAATTATTCTTTCATGGGTTAAATTGTATTAAGTGTTTGAAACGCTGATCTGGGACATGCTTTTTAATATAAACTGGCTAAAAGTAAGTACATTACAGGTGAATTCTTAAACTAACTCAAATTGATAAAGTCTGATAACATTTTAACAAAGTAATCCTATTAAAAATCTTGTGTCATGCTTTAAATGATTTATTACATTATTATTTACTGAATAGAAAAGAAGACTTGAATTCTAAGAGATGGGGCAAGGTTTAATGAGTAGATTGAAGTGGGAGATTTATTTCTGTTAAGCCAACTATAGACAATTAGTCTTTACAGTCTCAGGTTAACAAGATTATTTCAGTGTTCCTGTATTTCTATCACAACAGAAATTCACTAATGAAAATTATTTACAAACAGAGCAGAATAGCCTGGAAGACTTTGAAAAGAAAAGTCCTTTCTACATTTTTCAGACATATGTAATACTCTAATTTAATGATCCATAGGTCTACTGGTCTGTATTAAAATGAACAGTTGTGTGTACATCTCTGGTGTGACTTTATGCTGCAGCTGTTAAATGTCCATGTTATTGGCAGGTTTATTGGGTGTGTAATTTTTATTATTGCCATATGTTACACTGTCACTTCCTGAGAAAGCAAAAACTGCATTCTCTGCTGATCTTAGCAGTAGTTGCAGAATTTTATGTCATAATGCTTTTACCAGAAATCTAAGACAGAAATAAATTTTTAAGAAGACTTTAGGAATCTGAAGTAATTCTTTCCACTTGGCATGACTTTTAATTCCAGCATTGCATAAGAATATGTCAGAATTAACATTCCTTGCATTTAAGAAACAGTGTCATTTTCAGGTAAAGCAGGCTGACAGTTATGTGAGAAATACCAGTGTAATCAGTGTGTGTAGGAGATTACACACATTGTAACGTGTGGTGCTTAATCAGTAGTATTAGCAGTTAAGTTCCTAGAAATTTGTTCTAGAATTTTGATGAGTTTTGTCATGAAAAATGTGCAAGTGCTGCATATAAGGCTTGCTTTGCAATGTTCTAGCAGCACATGTGCACAGTATGTCACGGGGAGCTGACAGAACTCTTTAGACCAATCACAGAAATATATTTAAGTGAGATTAGTTTTGCCCTTTTTTCACTTAAACTCCTTTAAAGCAGGTAGTTAAGTGATTTATTATGAGAGATGGGGATTTATATAAAATGCTGGTTTATATTTTTATTTTGAAAGAGCAATTTGATTTTTTTTCATAAGACTGGTTCTGAAAACATTAAAAGACAAAGATCTTTATATTCAATACTAGATGAATCATATGTATTTATTGAAATCTTGTCTTTAAATAAAAAACTTAAAAAGTCACAAAGTGAATGTTGGATTTCTGATGGTCATCTCTGAATAGAATAGAGTAGAATAGAATAGAAATCACCAAGGTTGGAAGATACCTTCAAGATCATCCAATCAAACCATCCACTCAGATCCAGATGCCTCTTGCACACCTCCAGAGATGGTGACTCCACCATAGCCCTGGGCAATCTATTCCCATGCGTGACCACCCCGATAGTGAAAAAACTTTTTCTAGTATCTAATCTGAATCTCCCCTGTCTCAGCTGAAGGCCATTTCCTCTGGTCCTCTCACTGCAGGCATGGTAGAAGAAATTGGCCCCCACCTCACTCCAGCCTCCTTCCAGGTGGTTGTAGAGAGTGACGAGATCCCACCTGAGCCTTCTCTTCTCGAGACTAAACAAACCCAGCTCCCTCAGATATGTCCTGTAGTAAAGGATCTCCCCAAATCTCCCTTTGGTTAAGCCGATGGTTTCCCAAATATTGCAGTTTTCCTCCTAGCCTTTCCTAGACTGGCTGTTTTAATTATAGTCTCAGTACAGCTGGGTAGCATCTACCAATTATTGCTTCCTTGCTTGCCTTGTAGAAACAGTTGCTCAGTTGTCTTTTGTAGCTCTGGACCTTTGAAAAGTGAGAGCTCCCTTTTTACAGATAATCCTGTTAGATTTTCTGCTCCTTTCCTTTTAGTCTTGCCCATTATGAAATCTCTTCAGTCCTTGAAGAGATTGCAGTTCACAACCTACCCATCCCCTCATTTTCCCAAAGCTCGCTTGCAGGTGCCTTTTTTGCTGTACATATACTGTGTTTGTTCTGTTTAAAAAATTATAGAACAGTGACAACCACTATCTTCAGTATTTGCTTGCACGTTTGTCTTAAAGGTGTCTGTATTTAGTCTGATATATAATTTCCTTCATCTTGGCAGATGACATTTTATAATAGGATTTCAAAGGTAAGGGTGTTTTATAGATCACTCTTTGTAATATTTAGAAAGCTGTAAGGACTTGCATTTAGAATCTGCGCGAAAAATACTGAAGGGTGGTTCAGATCAGGATATGTATTAATATTTTGTTTCCTTGTTGCTTTCTATCCTTATTTTGATCAATTCTGATGCTTTTAACTCTTCTAAAAATGCAAGTACTACCAACTGAAAATAGGATTTTTAAGTAATTAAAACTAACGTATACTTAAGGTATTTCTATTTATATAATTGTTAAAAATTTTTCTAGTTTAATAAAATTTACAATTTAGTTGTAGTTCAGTTTCTTGCTTCTTTTGATTAAACTTTGTCTTAATTTAGATTCAAACTATATACTAGCATCTCTTTCATCAAAAATATTGGAATCAAATACTGTGCATATTATTATAGTATAAACAGTTGATTTGAAGTGTTAAATTTGGTGCAGACAAGTTTCACACAGAATTTTTTTTATGAAGTCCTTCATCAATGCTGACAAACCAGTGAGAGAGATCCTCTCATTGCCGTACATCTGATGCAATTTGCCTACAGTCTTACTGTTTTCAAAAGATGGCCATAAACCAGCTATTGCATAATTACTGAAAAGTATTGTGTCTTGTGTGGCCAGCAGATTGCTCCTGCCTTGCCCAAAAGTAGAAATAGTTCTCAAAACAGAGTATTAGCCAGTTAGCTTTTTTGAAGGAGTGTCGAACACTGTATCTGGCTTAATTATTGGCTACAGGAGTTGCATGGTATTGATGACTTGAAGTTCTGAGTAGAACCATGTGGGGGAAAAAAAGTTGTCTATGAATTGGCTGTGTGGTGGATTTCTTTCCTTTTTGGTGACTGTGTTTCATATTGTAAGGATTCAGGCTCTAGGTTTGATCCTACTAGAGCTTGATCCATTCCAGCTTGTTAGCTACATGAAACAAATGGAGAGTGATGGTAGTTTACCTAAAGTCTAGGAGCTGCAAAGTGTGATTTTTGTTTATTTCTGTACGTTTTCTATATAAACAGAGAAGTTTTTTAAATAACCTTTGCATCAGTAAAATAGATTATTTTACTGTATAATTCTGTATTGTGTGTCTGCTGAGTAAGTGTTTTCAGGAAGGGTATTAAAAAGGCATTTTGTTTCCCAGAGAGGGAAGTAGCGAGGTGCTATTGTAGTACCTGAAAACTACCCCACAGACATGAGGTAGTTGATAGTGCAATGAAAAGCATTAGATAGAAGATTCTTAGAATCTAACAGCACAACAGAAAAACCTGTCTGAATTCTGAACATGTTTTGTGTTTGTAACAGCTACTGGTTGAAAAAATAAATTAAAACTGCTTTGTTTACCTGCATTGGAGTTATTTTATCCAATGGATATCCAAACATGGCAGTAATAAAGAATGTGTACTGTTCTTGTTTTCATTCAGTAACACCTTTGTTTTTTTTTTTACTTTTCCAGCTATTATTCTTTCCCTTAAGTAGTTTATTTCTCTGTATCACAATACCATCCTTTTTTTTTTTTTAAATTTTTAACCTTTTAATAAATCCTCACAAGAAGCATGTGTTTGTGAGGAGCAGCATAAGTACATTATTCCATCCTGCATCCTTTATCCTATAAATTCCTGACTTCAGTATATATGTTTCTATTGCTGTCTTATTGCATAATAGTTTCATACACAAATATTAACTTTCTCAACTGATGTAGTGTGGCTTTTTTCAGTACCCAAAATCAATTAGTTGCAGTCTTATTTCTTTACTTGGCAACCTGAAATGATTTCTTAAACATCTTAATGTGGTCCATGATAAATCGCTGAGGAACTATTCAGAATTCTCTTGCTGGAATCCAGCTTGCAATTGCTGCTAAGGTCTCAAGCTTCTGTTGCTTTTAGCACATCTCTGCACCAGGTATTTTGGCTGACGTAGTAGTTCATGAAATGCAATCAGAAGGTTTGTTTCTTAAAAGCACATTGGTAGCTTTGCTGCAACCACAGGAAGCTTTAGCCTTCATTTAGGCTATACAGTGGAACTTGGAATGACTACGCTGTGCTGTTTCTACTTTCTGCTTTTTTTAGCCAGTGAGAGCACGGCTTGCTAACATTCTGCATGCTTCCAGCTATTGTTCCTTTTTCTGGTCATCTACAAACTATGGTAACAAGTACAATAAGAGAACATGACAGTAGGATTTAGCTTCATTCTTTGGTTTTATCTTTTGTAGAAACATGAAGTGTTTGAATTCCAAAACACTTTCCAGTGCTTGGCAGTGTTTAATTTTCCAAGCCAGAATTAATGTTTATCTTGCATTAATGTGTGAATTGTTTTTCTGAAGAATTTGGCCAAACAAAATTATGCTTTCTATCCACTGCAGGAGATGGAAGATCGTTAGCACTTGTTTTGGGAGCACCTTGATTTGATGTTTTTTCAGTAGATGGGAATTGCGATAATGATCATCTCAACAGTTTCTCTGTTGTGATTTACCTGTTTTCCATGTTCAAATAACTCATCTGACCCTTACATCTTATAAAAATATTTTGCATGCACTTTGACAAATTCTAAGTGAGCTTTTTGCCACTTGACATTTCTCACAGCCGAAGTTCAAACTGTCTTTTCATTAATACTTTTTATATGTAATTCTGGAATTACTTTTCTAGAACTATGGTGCTCATTCTACTCCACAATCTTACTGTTTATTCCAGAAATTACTCAAGTGGCCTTTACAGGAGTTCAGAAACTTCTTGAGGAGCCTCAAGTTCCCAAGTGTTATGAAATCTGTTTTTTTATTTTTCCTAATAGGATGCAGCACAGATGCCAAGCAATCTGAGGAGCAGTCTGCATCTGCAAATGAAGAACTTTATCCTTTCTGTAGGGAGCCCAGTTATTTTGAAATCCCTACTAAAGAATGCCAGCAAGCTTCACAGGTAGCAGAGAGCACTATTCATGAAATTCCCACAAAAGATACCCAAAGCTCCCACATGGCAGCTTCAGGGCACGCTTCCTTTACCATTGAATTTGATGACAACACTCCAGGAAAAGTAAAGATCAAAGATCATGTGACAAAATTCACGTCAGAACAGCGTCATAAGTCGAAAAAGCCTTCTTCCTCCAGTGGTCAGGACCTACCGGGGCTTCAGACAGTGATGATGGCTGCGGAGAGCAAAGTAGCAGATTGGCTTGCACAGAACAACCCTCCAAGAATGATATGGGAACCAACGGAGGAGGATTCCAAAAGTATTAAGAGTGACGTTCCAGTGTACTTGAAGAGACTGAAAGGTAAATAATTCCAGCTATGCTTATTCTGAAAGCAGCAATTCCTCAGCAGCATGCAGTCAGAGGATCCCTTAGGCCTTGCAGAGTTCAGATGAAATCACATCTGTGATTTCCACATCACGGATACTCCACATGTGTGCAAGGATCTGGGCTGGGAAATTTTATTGCTGAAAAAAGTCTTACAAAGAGCGTAAGAAACCAAATGCTGAATCATCTTACAATCAATATGCTAATTGGAGATGTTCTACTATGGCTGAAAACATCAGATATTTAATACTGATCTTGAAAAAGAAAAGGAAAAACCCAAACCTTACTTAAATTCTATATATCTCACTTTTTCCCATTAATTACTTTAAAAAGCTGAATTGCTTTTTAGAATCAAAGCTCTGAAGTTCAATTTATGCTTTTAGCAACTCTTTCAATGGCAGTTCTGTGAATATGTGTTATAAGAAAATCATTTATGGCAAAGACTACATCATATAATCATTCTGCTTATATGGATCATGTTTGGTGGAGTCAGGTTTGGGTCAGGAATCAGAAATAAAGCAAGAGCTTCAATTTTTATACTCAGCTTCTGGAATATTGTATTTATATGAGTGCTGCTGTTGAATGGAGTTCCAGGTGATCATACATGTTCATTTATTGCAGACAGTGACATTTCAAATGAAATTAAATCAAATGTTACACATGACAAATGTACTTTCTCGAGTGTCACTTAACAGAATAGAGAAGCAGATAGTATTGATGTTCAGATGAAGATTCCAGTACCATTCAAACTTCCAGAATGAAAACTTCTGATGAACTCTTTCAAGTCTCTCTTATTTTTTGATTTTAATTTCAGCAGGTTAACCCTACAATTCTCATTTTCCTTGGCTCTGCAACATTATAATGTCTGGTTCTTAAACCATCTGGGACTGGGTACAACATTCTTTGCCTTACTGATCAGAAGTCTGCTTTCTAAGGCTGACTCTTTCAAATTAAGCTAAAAATAAAATTCAGAAAGCAGAATTAGATTAATGTGCTAGCATAAAGATAATAGTATATTATTTCTTCCATTGTAAATCACATTCTTTGGCCTTCATGTAAAGGTACTGGATTCATGAACCTTCTTTAACATACTAGCCATGACATTTTGATAAATAGAAGGGGCTTTGCTTATAAGCCTTTTCCTGGTGGAAACTCCTCAAAGTCTGATTAATTTTCATCTGAAAGAGGTGTAGGTTATGGGATACATATGGCCATAATAAATATCTGAATTCTGTAATCTTCTATGGGCTGTTTGTATTCTCATTCATTAGCTGCATTTTTAGATAGTAAATATACCTAGGTGCTTCGAAAGATTGATTTTTTTTAAAAAACTCAAAGCTTATTGGTTTTTTTTTTCTCCTCAGCTTTTTCATGTAATATTCTGTACTGAAGTCCCACTGCTAAAATTACATTATATGACTTTCATTTTGGTGTTGGTATTGCTTTATTATTATTTGGAAGTATATGAATCATCACATCATTTTTGTAGGTACCATTCTAATAAGTAGAAAACAGGGATGTAAGTTGAGATTTCAGCTGTGTTTTCAGTGGTATTACTCTAATAAGTAAGATTAGCCAATATGTTACTACTATTTAACTGAATAGTAGCTGCATATCCTAACTATTTAAATGAGAAAACATTTAAAAAGCTATCCTCTTGAGAACCAAAAATAGAGAAATTGTATATTTTATATATATATGAGTAAAACTTGATCCAAAAGAGTTCAAAGAGGGTGAAACTGTTCCTTCCCAGGTATTGAGCTAAAACTTAGGAGCACTGACACTTTCATTGTACAGGAGTTTGGTCTGTGTTAAATATACTTACTGTGTGTAAGTATCCAGCCTTCCGTGCATTTTCAGGTATCATTGCGAAGTACATTTGTAGGTGTGTGTTTGATTTATGAAATATGTAATCCCTATTCATAGATCTCAGAGTAGTTTGTGGAATGAATAAGTAATAACAACCATTTTACATGCACACATCAGATGCTGAGTGGAGTGAATTATGGAAAAACTCATTGCTCTTCTTGGAAAGAGTAATAAAGAATTCAATCCAATTTTAAGTAGACATTTCTCATGATAAACTGTTGTAAATGTGGGAGGAATACAGCAGTATGAACTGTGGCTCTCTTTCCACTGTCTGAAGGACTTTATTAAGGTTTTCTTTTTCCTCTTAACCCTGCCTGGAATGTGTCAGTAGTCATTTGTAATCAACTGACTCTGTAACAAAATTGATATAATTCAAAAACATACTATAGTACAGCTGGTAAAATACTGGCTTTTGTATGTCCCTGATAAGTATTCACAGATGAGAATATTGGGGAAAGGGTACTTCAAATGCACTGCCGTTACTGATGAGCTTCTAAAATGTTTCATTGTTTAGCTTGTAGCAAGTTGATTGCATTTCCAGGAACTGTACCAAATTTGCAGAGCCAGGTACTGTAAGCTGTTGGAATCTAAACAGAAATCCAGTTTGAAATAATTTCCTTCCTAGCTCGCTGCTTGGATTTTTTTGTTATGTTGAGGTCTTTCTTTCTTTCACTGTGCTATCTATTGTTTTGCTTTGCCTGTAGGGAATAAACACGATGATGGCACACAAAGCGATTCAGAGAATATTGGTGCACACCGGCATTACAGTAAACGGGCAGCACTTGAAGAACACCTAAGGCATCATCATACAGAGCTGAAAAAGTCACACCAGAAAGTCCATTCCACAGAAAAGCAGCAAGAGCAAGCTGGTTTTAGTCAGACTGCCTTTATGATTGAATTTTTTGATGAAGACCATCCTCGCAAGAGACGTTCTTACTCTTTTTCTCAGAATGTAGGAGCTCTGTGCCCAGAATCTCCATCTCCAACATCTCACGCACGAGCTGAAAGAGTGAAACCTGCATCAGGAGAGAAAGTCCCTTCACCTGTGCAAGCTAGCTCATCACATCACAGAGCAGTACATGGTGTTCATGCCAAACTTCTAAAACAGAAATCAGAAGAGCCTTCTGCTGCATTACCTGCCTTACAAGCTGCGTTGTTAAGGAGTTCAGGAAGCCTTGGCCATAGGCCTAATCAGAACCAAGAGATGGACAAAAAGTTGAAGAGCCAACATATTTCTGCTGCTACTGAAAAGGACAATGAGGATGACCAGAGTGACAAAGGTACTTACACAATTGAGTTGGAAAATCCCAATTCTGAAGAAATGGAAGCCCGCAAAATGATTCATCCTGTGAGAAACCTAAAATGAATACTGATGTTGCAAGTGTTATGTGATGTGTGGGCAGCAGTCTACCACTTCAGTTCTGCTTATTAAAGCTACTGCAAAGACACAAGTTTTTAAACCAGTCTATGATGATGAAATATGGAATGTCATAAGAGCAGCAGCAGGCATTTGTCTAAATATTATTCCTGTTTCATACTGCTGTTCTCTTAAAGTTTGGTAGTTTTAATGTGTTTTCAAAAGGTTTCAGTGCTCTAAAAATACTAGGCACTGAAAATCATTTAACTGGTATTTTTATGAGGGTGGTTTATGTCCCTGTGGAAATACTCAGTTGTTCTTAAAAGCCTATTGTCTCTCTAGTTTTCAGTATATAAATTGGTTCCATCCAAATTACTGTTTAGATATAGATTATAAATGTTTTCTATACTTACTGAAAAAGTATATTCAGTAACAGTAACCTAAATTTCAGTGTCAGTTATAAAGAGTAAGTATAAAAATGCTTTCATTTTCCAAAAGTATTTATATGATAGAAATATAAATCTCCCAGTTTACTTACTGGTAACAATAGAAATATAAATAACAATACAAATTGTGTTTGCAATTTAAAAATGTGTTAAATAACTGTTCTTTGGATTCAACAGAAAAATATGGGTAGCAGAAGCTCTGTTTAATCACTTGGCTTAACATGACTCTTGAAATGGATATTTTTCTGGTTTTGTTGTGTTTTCCTAGATAATCTGTTGTGGTAGAATGCCTGCAATCCAATTCTAGGCTAGAGTTTTGCTAATTTAACAGGAAATTCATCACTTACTTGTTTTAGAATTATCTAAGGATTCATTTGCATGTCTAAAAAAATTCTGAAGTAGTGGAGAAATGGGACATTTTATTACAGATGGTTTTCTTTCAAAGAAGGTATTTATGGAGCATTTGGGGACAGGGATTAAATTAAAGGGTATTGCCTTCAATAAAATAATAAAGGTAATAGTTTTGCGTCTTATGGATTCTGAAAAGGGAATTTTTTACTTCGAGTCAGTATTCAAAAAACAACTGAGAAATAAAAGCATTCGAAATGAAGCAAGTGAATATTAAAGAACTACAAATTTCTGCATTTTATTCTTAAATTATAAATCTTCAACTAAATTACATCAGAAAATTTTTAAGTCAAGCTTTAGCTAAGTATAGCTGTTCAACAGAGCTTATTTGGAAACCACAGAAAGTAATAACATTTGAAAATAGACAATTAATGCACTTGATAAAAATGTTAATACTGTCTAATATTTCTGATCACAGAATATGCTGAGCTGGAAGGGACCCATTAGGATCACTGAGTCAAACTCCTGGCCCTACGCAGGAACACTCCAAGAATCACACCGTGTGCCTGAGAGTGTTAATAAAATTTCGAATTTTTGGTGGCCTGCAGTACCCATTCAGATTATCTGAGTTAGTTTTTGTTTGAAACAAATCTCTCCTGTTACAGGACAGATTCAGGAACAGGAAATGAATGGAAGCCTTAAGGATGATAGTAAACTATTGCTGAATAATCTTAGTATTACATAAAGGCTTTTGGGTATCATAAATTTCCCTTATCGCTAATTTAAAAGGTGTCATGACTAGGTATTAAAGATTTACTAGGAAGTAAAGCAGAGATGTTTTTTCTTCAAGGTCTTCTATATCATTTCACTTAGTATCTGTGCTGAAATCTTATGAACACTATATTTTACACCCAGTTCAAGGAGTCCTGCTATGCAGTTCTTATTTGATTTGGTAATGTAAAAGTAGTATGATACTATTTTTATGAAGTGCAGAAAAACAGCCAGTGAAGAAACTCTAAACCAAATGGCAGCCAAAATTTCATCCTCCAGCTGAGCTCAGCTTTGCTTCCCTCCTTTTTAAATTGCTAATAATGCTTTGGATAATCTTACTTTGCCAAAGGGGGATAAGTGAGGTATATGACGAGGACTTTTTTTAGCCTGTTGACTCCTGTGCTTCTTTCTTGAGGATTTAAGAGAATTATTGGTATACATTTTATCAGTTATTTCAGTATAACCCCTCTTTCATTGTTGTTAAGTCAGTCCTTTTTCTGAGTAGTTACCATGCCTGCTCAATTGAGTCTCATTTAAGGGTGTCTCTTGGGTCAAAAGTTGGATTGAAATTCAAGAGTTTAATTTGCTAGGATTGGGATGAAAATGCACTACAAATAGCAAGGATCACTTTCTAAAACATTTGCACAAATAATGCAGTCTTGTCAGTAGCAATTTACATTAGAATGGTGCTAAAATCTTCATGTGGTTTACCTGAAGAATTGTCAGTGGAATAAAGTACTTTTGGATTTGGGTATTTTTTCCGTTTTATTGGAGAAAAGGATGAGAATGACCAAAATATCCAAAGATTACTTCCAAGTGTGATTCATTCTTAGCCTTAGCCTTACTTCTTTTCTTTTCTCTGGAAAGGAACATAAGAGCAAACCACAAATGCAAGAGTAGTATTAACTTGTAAAAAAATCAAGGTGGAATTATTAATGCATGTTTGAGTTAAGAATCCAAGAGAAACATGCAGGAAATCAAGGTTAAAATTCTCAGAAAAAAAATGGAAAGCACCCATTTATCTATGTAATTCGAAAAAAGGGGGAGTAAAAATCTTAATGTTGAGCTGCATTACTTCCTTCAAAAGTACTATTTTTGCTTAATGTAGCCTTTTACTAAAGATTCTAGGAAATAGTTTCAAGAAAAATAGATGGTTGTGTGAAATTATTTTAGAAATCCAGAAACTATGCTGTCCTCCTTATTCAGCATCTTCCTTTCATTTAGATTGCTCAGGATCCAGTTCTTCCTCTGGTGCTTTTTCAGCCTCCAAGAAAAAAGTATTGTCACTACAGCAGAAAAGGAGTAGAATAGCAAATGACAGAACCTTTATTTCTCAACCATTTTAAAGCCTGACTTTTGAGAAAAGAATATGAGAAAAATGCATTATTAGAAAGAAAGAAAGAGGAAGACATTTCATAAGCAACAGAGAAAATATTTTTAATTTTTTTTCTTTTCCCTAACAGAGAGGTGTAATCATATATCTGCAGTCATTCCTGTCTTGGGGTGAATGTCTGCTACTTACCTAAAATGAAAGGTTTCAAACACATTATGGCATGTCTTATATAACTTTCAAATTTGCAAGAATTTTTTTTAAAATATTTTATTTTAAGATTAAAAAGTGGAGTACATATGCAGATAGTTTTCAGTTGTAAACATTAAAAGAAGATGCAAGAAGAAATTTATGGTTGTGTCTTAATGTTCTTTATGAATAGAGAATACTTCAAAAATAGCACTAAACGTTGCTTCCTATAAGTCCTTTCATTACCTAGTGATGTTTCTGCGTCCAGGTGTTCAAATGTCACTTAAATTCGTAGAGAATTATGAATTGGTTAGTAGGCTAAGGTTTAGAAAATAAAAGTATTAATAACATGAGGAAAAAATAGATGATAGATCTCTTTTTATACTTGTAGAGCCCTTTTTAAAATTGCCATTGAGAGCAATTTCATCAATGTTAAGAAAGCAAGCTGCTCTTATATACCACAAAGCCCACCTTGAACATATGTGGCATAAAATATCCTCTACTCAAATAGCATCAGAAAGCCACAACTCTTTCTAGGAGAATAGTGGTCTTATTGTTGTAGCTAACAGCTAAGTACAAAATAAAACAAATTCATGATCTTGATTTAATTTAGAACATGTTTTCAGTGTTACTTTTACCATATAAAATACACAAGTTAAATGGGGCACAGTTGTAGGATTTGGTTTTCCTCTACATCCAGCCTTTCTGCTCTTTAGATGGGTTCATGCTTTCTTCTGTTAACACTTAGCAATTGCTTTCTTTTTATCTCTGAGTTGTAAATTTTCTATCCATTTTACGTTTTTTAAGTAAATCAAATTTATTAGAAGAAAGTTGTTCTCAGCAGTCATATCACATTAAAAAATCTTCATATGCTACAGAAAAGGTAAGTCTGTCAGTGGATGAAAGAATTCAAAATGATGCTTCTGCAGTTCATCTTCCTTTTTTGTTGATATAAAGAGACCAAATTATCATGCTAATGACTTTCCTTTTTCAATAAAGCAAAGTACTGCTAGTAATAAATATTAATAAATGAATGTGCAAATAATTCTGCATGTGTTTGGAATATTAAATACTTTGAGGCTATTGCAGTAAATAAAAAGCAACTCGATTTTTTTGCAAGTTCTTTGGGGGTTTTCTTGAGGGCTCTTTGTTTTGTGTAGAGTTTTTTGTTGTCTTCTTCAGCCAGTTTAATTTTAGGGTATTTAAAAATGGAAATATGTTGTAGAACTTACTATAGCAGACATAAGCTCTTCTCTGCATGTGTGGGAAGGGAAGAGATGGAATAGAATTGAGGCTATATGAATGTTTCAAGTCACATTAGCTAACCAGGAAGTCTGGAATGTTATAGTAGTTCATATGCATATGGAAACATCTGGCTTAGAATTTTCTTTGGTCCCCAAATTTTTTACTTGATTTATGTTACTTTCATTTAAATTTACTGATAGATAATTGATTTTTTCATCAGCAAAGTAAGTTTAGATCGCAATATTCATACTGATTCATACCGATTCCCAAGCAGAAGACTTGAAAAAATATATCAAAATCAAACCCCAATCCATCTTTCTGCCATCTTCAGAAAGACTTACTGTGACCACGTAATGATTCTGTTTTCAATGCAAACTCCATATTCTAGATGTTTTAAAGTCTTTGTTTATATAGATAGACAGGCCCTAATAGTAATGATACTGTTTTTAATGTGCAGACTACCACCTTGGATTTTATTTTATTATATACTGTGCAATGTGTGTACATAAAATCTTACTCTATTGACACAATCTTGAGAGAGATTCTTCTTTCCTCTTAAAAAATTTGGAATAGTAATTATGGAGGGAAAACTGTATTGGTGTGCACTGTAGACAGTGCATTTTCCAATTTTATTTTCTAGGTCTTTCTGCTGCTGCTGCTACTTATTTCAGTTTGGTTTGACCTTTTTTTTTTTTTTTTTGAGAATGGGTATGAATGGGAATCTATTCTGAAAGGTGATTATTATAAATAATTATAAAAAGAATCTCCTTATTCTTTTTGCTCACAGGGTATATCTGTTCATACTACATTATAATAATGGCTAATGTGTTTTTCAAGGAGTGTTTCCTTTTGAATGATTTATTGTTGTTGCTTTAAGTGGCCATAAAGTTTGTATACCAGATCTTGTCTTCTCTCTTGCAAACGTTAAAAATATATGAGTTATCTTGCAGATTGTTATTGTTATAATTCCTCTGGTTATGGAGTTAGCATACATGTTATGGAACTCCTCTTGGCAATTGTTTTCAGTATTATAAATAGAAAAACTACCTGAAAAAAATCAACAGGCAGGGAGTAAGTTAGGAGAAAAAAAATCTCAGTATGTTTCAGTGACTGTTTAAGGAACCAAGATAGCTATATCTATTTTCAGAAAATCACTTTCAGGTCTCCTGTCTTTTCACACTCTCTGGGTTTAAGTGCTTTGCCATTGCTTCAGCAGTTTCTTTGAGAGAAATGCCTTGAGTCCCACAGAGTGTCTTGCTTGCAGAATGACTATTTTATGAATACAGTGCTGAAAAAGCAGTAGACCAGTCAAAGCCTATCCAATCATCTGAGCTTAAAAATTTTGTGAAGAGTTCAGAGCATGTTTATAATCTTTTCTTCTTATGAGGAAAGGAGTTTTACAGCCTCTAAACTTATTGTTTCCTTTTTAATTTGGAATCCTAAAGAAAATGAATTCCTCACAGTAGCAAACAGGGACAAAATTTGTATGCATGTAAATATGTAACTGGTGTCTGGTAAGAGGAAACTCTTAGACTTGGCATGTTGATCCTTTTCGTTTGCTTATGTGGCTTCTTTTATACCAGAGCATCTTGCATCTGATTCTATAACTTCAATATAGAGTTAAAATGACGTAAACAGCTTCTGTGAAAATCCATGGCTATTCATGAGTTATGCCCTGCACAGAACACAGTCTGTTTGCCTGGGATGGCCAGGATAACTGCCAAGAACAAGGAAGAACTATTAAAATGAAACTCCTCAGAAGCAGCTTGGTTAAACACAGTTCGTGCAGTAGCTAAACACAAAGTGAACTGAGGTGTTGTACTCTTATCTCACTTTCTGAAAGGTGGGAAAAAATGTTTGCCTTTTGTCTCTTCTCTGTGATCAATGACAGACTTTTAATGACCAATTTACTGTGTATTATGAATGCCTGAACTACCTTCTGTGGAAGAACTGTCAGGAGCTCAGTCTGAACACTAAATGCAGCATTGCCAAGATGATCTGAAGCCTCTTCCATTTTCTTGCTCTCTGGAATCCTCTCTTGCCATCAATCAATCATCCTCTGAGTGTGGTTTATTTACAATTCCTTCTTTCTTAGTACACCCAAACTGTGCTGAAATCCTGCTCGTATTTCCAAAATCATTCTTCTTCCCTTTTTTTTTTAATTTGTTTTTTGCTGGTCTGACTCATCAGTTCACAGCTCAGTTTCTGAAATCTGCTTTTAACTTCTGTGACAATCAAATATACTCATCATCTTCTTTTCCCCTAAAAGGTTATAAAACATAATGGCTATCATAATTTACATTCCCATCACTTTACAATGACAAATACCTTATTTCAAATTAAATCATTTGTTCCTTGTTTATTTTGCCATGATCCTTCTTTAATGCACTGTGCAGTGGAACCCCTTGTCCCTTGCCCTTGCTCTGCTTTGATTTTATTTTTTTTTTACTGTTCATCTTTTAATTCCCTTTTGTCTTTCTTGTCATTTGATTTCATTCTGTTCCTTTTATACAGATTGCCTACACTGAAATTAATAGCATTCAACTCATGATCTTTTCCAAGTATGTTTCTAGATTACGTCCCTGACTATTGAAATAATTTTACTTTTCAAATACCATCATTAATGAATAGGAATTGCAATTGGAATTCTTACCATTTATTTGTTGATTTTCTGTTAATTTTATTGATATTATTGGTAATTACTGTATATCCTTTTCATTAAGACTTCAGCAGTAAGATTACTGGGGAAACTTTGTAAACTAAAAGTTTTAAAACTAGATAGGATTCTTCAGATCTTCCCATTCTAAAATACATAATCTGCTATAAAACTGAATGAACATATCTATTAAAGTCTCAAATTATACTTTTTCTCCTTTTATATCAGTATCTTCAGTAATGATTTTGGACGAGGAACTAGCTCTGTGGTCATTAAGTACTGAATAATTATAGTATTGTAGAACTGCAGTGTGATCTTCTTACACCGTGAAATAGTTTAAAGGTAAAGCAAATATAAAGTCCTGGTATTATGAACTTTGAAAAGCATCTAAATGAGATACAACTGGAAAAAGATTTTTTCTTAGTCAAGAACTTTAAAGTTTATGAAAAGCGCATATGGAAAACATCAGATGAGGGTTGTGGGTATGGGGGGGTGGATTTAGCAAACCATTGTCTTCCTTTTGATTCAGAAGAAAATGGTTTCTGTTGCCATTATTTTTTTCTGACCAGTTTTTATTTTAATTTCTTGAAAGTATTGCACATATCAAGAAAGAAAATCGACTTCTGTGGCTTTCAAGAGTCATCTTGATAGTTAATTCTAAAGTCATTATGTTCACCTCTAGTATAGTTCATCTGTGCTACAAAAAAATATTAATTCATCTACTTTGCAGCAGGAGAAGGGAGAGTGAACAAGACCAATTCCTGATCACTAAAGCTAGCTTGTGTTAGAGCTGTGTTGCAGCTATGGTGATGAGCAGGTGAACTCTGAATCATGAGCTGTTGTCACAGGGAAGAGAGTACTCTGCTTTCTAAAAATTAGCACTTGCCAAAGAGACCAAGGCATGTGCTCAGACTTGGTCCTGTAACTCATGCTGTCTCCAAAAATACGCCAGTACCTCTTATAAGATTTGCATTTTGCTTTTATTGTGTTAGATAGATTTTGGTAATTCTTGGATTTGGTTGGATGAAGAATTTTAAAATTACTGGTTAATGTAGATAAGGTTATATTCTCAGAATATTGGAAAAACTGTTGCTGCTATAAAGTGGTGACATTTGTGAATATCCTCATTAAGCTACAGTTGTTTTGCCATTAGTTATTGTGTATGTTCTTTCTGTATGTTTTCAGGGCAAGTTTGCGTTCCAGCAAGTAACAAGATAGTGCTTTGAGACTTGCTATAGTTTTAGCCTGCTGGTTTGTCCTTTTGTTTTACTGGGTGAACTGCAGAATGTAAATGTAGTATCATAGGGGATCTTTGGAGGACTTACTTCACTGCTTTGAAATTGGAAAGTATGTGCCAGGAGCTCACCTTTTCCCTGCTGCTCTAGGATGCTTGGGGCTTTCTCAAGACTTTGCACTAGGAGACCCGAGATGCTAAGTTACTACATATGATCACTGTTATTATGGAGCATAGAATCACATAAGCTGGAAAGGACTTGGAAAGGAGATCTCTAGTCTGACCCCCTGCTCAAAGAAGCTTTGAGGTCAGCCAGGTTGCCCAGGATTTTATCCATTTGGGTCTTCATGCCCTACATGGGCAGAGACTGGGCAAGCTTGCTTGACTGTCCTCAGAGTGAAAAAACTTTTCTCTACATCCTATCTCAATTTACATGAGTTGTCCCTTGTCCCCCTGCAGTGGAGCACTGTGAAGAGCCTGGCTGCCATCTTGATACACTCCCCATAGTACTTGGGGGGCTGCTGTTAGGTAACCCCAAAACCTTCCCATCTCCAAACTGATCAAGTCCAGCTTCCCCAGAGTCTCCCCACAGGTAAAACGCTCTAGTCTTGGCCGTCTTGGTGGCCCCTGTTGAGCTCCTTCAGTTAGACAGTGTCTCACTCGTATCACCTGTAAATCCATTTGCTTAAGAGGCCAACTGGATTGCAGGTTAAACAAAATTATGTTGAGAACATTTCACAGACAGGTCTTGGCTTTCTACAGCATGTCATGATTCCCTTGCCATTCAAAATGACCTGATTTGCAATGGAAATTGTTTCATGCTTCCTAACAATAAAGTAGTTATTTCTAAACACCACCACCACAGTTTCTACCATGTTTGTGTCTGTTCTACCATTACAGCCATGTGTCATAGACCCTACAAGAACCCCATGAAATGGTGTAGATTGGTGGGGTGTCCAGATTTTTCCATGTCAGTCAACTTTCAGGGTTTCTGTGAAAATTTTCATCCTGGGTTTTTTTTCTGTAAGTTCATGAAACTTGAAACAATCAGGATGGAACAATGTACTCTTCCTGCTAAAATACAATTTCAGAAAAATAAACAATAGGACAGAAAAGAGCAAAAAACTTTTAGCTTTCCAGAAGGATTGCTTATAGGAAGCTGATACCTTGTAAATATCTTTCTCTGCTAGTTCCAGTTTTAAATTACAGCTGTTAAAAAAAAACCAAACCAACATTAGGATTGTTGGGTTTTTTATATTTCTGGGAATTGTTCTTTATATTTATTTATTCTTTTTACGTTACTCCTCATTCTCCCGGTTCCCTCAAAAAATGCAAGATCAGGGGTATTGTGAAAGTCCCTGTTGTTTACAGTGCTATTAAAAAAGTGTAAAAGATTTAGGAAACTTCTTTTTCATTGACAGCTGTGTGGTGGATATGTGTGATTTGTGATGGTTAGTCACATACATAGAATACATAGAATTATTTTACGTCCTTTATCAAAAATAAAGGCTTGCTTCTCATTTTTCAAATAGCTCAATGTGTCCAAATCTCTATTGATTGAGGAACCTGGCTTCATCTTTTTCTTTCCCAAAACACAGTTAATCAAAATACATTTCATAGTTGCTGCTGACAAATGCAAGCTTTACAGAAAGAAACTTCAGTCTTTTTGTCTAAATAGATGAGAGATGCAGCAATATGTGTCATCAGCATTTCCTCAGAATTATCTTGGTTTGATTAAGTTATCTCCTAGACCTCCCTTAAATGACTTTACAATCATGAAGAGTATTTGAAGAATAGAAACATCTAAAGAATTGGAAGCCTTGAAAAATTTAATCTAGTCTTTGTAGGAAGATACAAGTCTCTATCCATTCAGGCTGCAGTCACAACAGCCCCCTGTTTGCACACGTACCATATTGTAGCAACCCAGAAAGTACAAATTGCATTTTCTGAATGGTAGAGAGATGATTTCCAGCAGAAACATTCATGGCTGTTTCTGTTGAGGGTATATTCTCATTGTTCAATAAATGGAGTATGTGGATTGGTTAATCCTGAAATTCTGCAGGTGTGTCACAGGCGTGAAAGTAATGGTCTAAATTTTGTCAAATACTTAACATGAGTTGTTTTATCTTGTGAATAGTTTTAGTATTTGAACTCCTAAATATGTGTTAGTAACAGTCTTTTCAAGTGTTTTTTTATATCACAATTCTGAAATTTAGTCTTTGGGCTACATCACATTTATGTGCCTCTCTTCTTTCTTGTGAGAGGAGGAGCTTTGCACTTGTATAGCGGTGGAACTTAGGACAGGTGCATGCACACATCAAATGTAGAATGACGTAGTACAAAAATACACTTTTATTGAAGAAGTTGTTTTACTTTTCTTTCTAATAATATGGTCCCCAGATATTTTGCTTATCTCTCCTGATATCCCCACTGTATAGAGAGAAGAAACATTAGGAGTGCTATTACTTGGGTCTTGGTGATATCCATATTACCTTTTACAGCAAAAAAAAAAAGGCAATATTCAAATTTGGTTTTGCAGTAATTTCAGGAATAGAAGAAGAATAATAAAATTTGCTTAAACAAGAGTTCAGTACTAGAAAAGGTAAGATTGAAAGAAGTGTTACTTCTGATACAAGTAAAGAAATTTGACATGGTAAATGAATGTGCTGTCAGTTAAAATGAAGCAATTTACAGGCAGCAATTTGCTGCTGTAGCCCTGATTAGATACCAAAGTGTGGAATTCATATTTTCCTTCTGGGGCTTATGTGATAATACCAAAATTTCATTTCATTTAAAAGAACGTGTAAAATTCTGTAATCAATGGAACTATGGTACACAAAGAAAAAAGTCTCTGCAGAATAGTGATATATTCAAAGAAAGGATTCAGTGGGTGGTAACTGGTTTCTATCTTCAAAAATTGCTACAACTATACAAATCGAAAGTATATCATGAAAGCAAAATTTTAAGTTATAACACTCTATTTTTAAAAGAAAATAAATATTTTGTAAATACTGTTAAGCAACTTCTAATCCAGAGACTCTAGATATGATTTATGTATAAATTGTGAATTCAGGGAGCACTGCCTGAATTTTAAGATGTCAGGAAAGCAGGCTTTTCTCATGAGAGCAAAATACAAATCCAGTGCGTTTGAGAAAATTTCTTCAGGTGTAAAAGTAGTAATGCTGTAGCGAGGTCTTCGTGTACATTTAGAAGAGCATAAGGAGTTGAATGACAGGGTGCTTAACTGTTATTTTTTCCTTTGTCTGCTTCTCGGAAGCTGACAGCGTTATGGTTTGTGGCCATCTAGTGGTGAATCCATTTTGAAGACATTAACCTTGATCAGAATTGTAATAAACCAGTGCTCTAGCTTTGCTGTGCAAAACTGAATTACAGCACACTTTTGGAAAAAAAGAATTCTGTACACCTTTTCCTATTCTGCATTAGTAGTGTTTGTTACAGGAGGATAACATCTGTGAAGATGACAAAACAATTTTTGATGTTTACTGTTACTTTTTGGCAACCAATTTTAATGTGTGTGGGAGGTTCATTTTATTCTGTATTTTTTTAATGTCTAAGTAAAGTAATGTTTTTAATGTCTAATTAAGTAGTAAAGTAGTGAATTTATTTGTTAGGCAGACATTTGCAAATTTTATAAACTGGATGTTTTCAAGATACAAAATATTTTCTAAAATATCTTTGATTATACATCAATTCTGAAAGCAATTCATATTCCTTGTTTTCAGTGACTTATGAGAAATTTGACAAACAGAATAGTGGTTCTCCTACTAAAGTTCTTATTACTAAATTGCCTTGGTAATAATGTTTTTCTAGTATTTTTTTCTGAGCAATGTTTTTAAAATATCATGGGAAAATTATTCTGGCATAAGCAGAAGCCAATATAAGCATCATTAGGAAACAGCAGTAAAAGAACTATGCCAAGTCACATCTTGGGTGAGATGGGTCAAGATGGTTCATGAGACCTGGTGGACTTTTAACAATTGCTAAGTCCCTAACAATTGAAAAACTGAAATTTTGTTTATATTAGAGAAATAATTCAATGAGCATATTAATAGCAAATGCAAGCATTTGTATTTCTTATTCTCATTAGATAATAGCAGAAATCTGAAAATTTGGTGTTTAGTTTGGTGTCTAGTTATTGGGGTTTTCCCTTAATTGGTAAAATGGGTTTTACAATGATTTTGCTTTTATCTTTTGTTCCTTTCATCAAAGTGTCATTTTTTCATATCTGACCATTCCAACTAGCAGTTCCTTGAATTTTCAGAATGTTGACGTAGACTTACACTTTTTTTTTAATTGCTGTAGGTGTTTCTTCTATTTAATTTGTAGATTGCACCAAGGTGACTGATAAACATAATACAATAAAACTTACTTATGCTCACTATCCAGCATGCCACCATCCATCCATTAACATTGACCATTGCATAAGGATGGTATTGGGTTAATGAATGTAATGGTTTGTTTCATTTTCAGGTATTTGGAGTGGATGACAGCCAGGATTATAATAGGCCTGTTATCAACGAGAACCAGAAAGATTTAGTAAAAGATTGGGCTATAAATTCTGCTACAGTAGTGCTGGAAGAAAAAAGACCACTGAATACAACTGGATTTCTTGACACAGAGGTAGAATTTAATTTTTGACGGTCTTCTTTTTTCTTCCACTAAAAGAGAGCACTAAGAACTGACCAGTAAGTGTTAAACAGGAAACAAAATCTTGCCTGGAAAAGATTAACTCAGATCTATAAGTATTTTTTCTCCTAGGCCTCTATTGCATTATCAAAGCTTCTCTGTCAGAGACAGGCACGTTACATGGGGGAGGCATTTTAAAACTTGGCTGCCTTTCTACGTGCACTAACACCAGTGTATTGGAAATGTAGCAGAAGTTTCCTTGCAACAACATAACTTTCACAGTATACACTTCATGTAAGTTCTGCAGCGGAACTGAGGAAAAGCTGATTATGCTTTATAGCCCAAAGGAAGTAACTATATTAAAATTCAGAAATAAGATGTATGCATTTAATGCATGTTACGAAGTCAACTAGGAAAAAAATTGGTGGGTAATACTTTTCAGATTTTTTTCTCTGAAGCCAGGGGACTTTAGGTTTTTACATTGACAGTTTAAGTTCTCCAGTGAGGTGCCACTCATCACAAGTCACTTACATTAGTTCATTCAGATCCAGTATAACTTAATCAGTTGATGAAAGATTAATCAGAGGAAAATGCCTGGCTTTATATATGACTTAGAATATGCACACAAACTAGATACTGATCGTATTTCATATTGAAATCTTGGGAGACATTCTGATACCATTTTGATGGATAAACTAGCTTTGAAATGTGTCTGGAACAGAACAGGATCACAATGGAGCAGAATCAACTGGTAACAGTAACGAAGCACATAACACTTACTTCTACTTCCCTTGGCCAAACTGTTTCTGAAGCATGATCCTGTCATTTATCAAACTTTATAAATAAGCAATTTTTTTAATATATCAAGAGCTTAAAGTATTACTTTGTGTTCCTGCCATGCAAACACACTGATTTTAGTATCTACAAATCTGTTTCTCCTAGAGGTATGTTTTATCATGATTGTATTTTAGCTACTGTGAAGTCTTGAGACACTAAGTATGTCACTGTGTCTAGATTAGTACCTTTGACTAGCTTCTCTAAGGTTACAGCTTCAAGTGAAGTATTGCCACATAGCATAGGCTGTGGAAGATTTTTCACCTTGCTTCTTTACACAAATCTGTAACCACGTTCTTTCTCTCTTTTTTTCCTAATGCTTTTTGCAGCACTCAGCTTTTCTGTGCCTTTTCAGTTTTCAAGAGTATTGATATTTTTCCACTTTTATAATTCCATAAGCAGAAGAAGAAGATGTGGTTTATTTTATGAACGTAATTGGGCTTTTCAGGTGTCAATTTTGCAAATAAAAGGCTTTGTTTTTACAAGACTGAGACTACTTCTGCAATCATACGGCAGGTTTAAGAAACCTTCTGGCAATGACATACTAAAACTCACTTTGATTTAGGTTGAAATTACAAGAATTATGCTGTTTTATTACTGTGACTGCTTTGCTGCATTAAAAGGTCTTTATATAGTGGGAGAGAATAGGTTATTAGCATAATTTAAAATATTGCAAGGCATGATGATAGGGGAAAAAAATGAAAAGTATTTGGTAAGTCAAGGAGCAAAACTGACATAAGCAACGTGGATAAAAGATTAGTGTGAGAAGAGTTGAGGACAGATGAAGGTGGAAGAAAGCTTACTAGAGAAAGTTAAAAGTAGAAGTTTGTTGCTAGATATGTAGAAGTAAAAGAGAAACAGTTCAGAAAATTTGAGGTATGTTTTATAGAGAAATAATGGGAAAACAATAATGAGGATAACTACTGAGAGAAGATTGTTACATTTAAAGTCTTATTACCAAAACTTGCACTCAGTTTGTTTTGTCAGTAGGAAAGGGAGAGGCAAATGTGTTTGATTTGTAAAGTATGTGGGTCATGTTCTCATATACAAACTTTTCTGCTTGTGGGTTTTGGAAGACTTACTGCATTACTGAGCTGCAGATCATAAGTTTATAAACCTTACTGAAGATCTTGGCTAAATAGTCAGGTAATGTCAGGGTAGCTCAGTGTTGCAGTTTTGCATCCACTCAGATTGTGGATGGATCTTATTCCAGCTGTCCATCACAGTTATTCCTGTAGATGATTTAGCAGAATGAGATGAATTCAGAACATGATTGGCATAGAAAAAGCAAAGAATAAAAATTAAGATTTTTCTATTCAAGAAGACAGAAAAGATGGCCTGGAAAATTATAAAGATTTTATAAAAACAGTTTTACAGAGTCACAGAATAGTTAGGGTTGGAAGACACCTCTAGAGACCATCCAGTCCAAGGCAGGACAGGGTCATCTAGAGTCACTTTGGGGGTTGAAAGCTTATTCTGAACTTAAATATCTTAGCTGTACAGGGCTTGTGAAGTATCGTGAATAAAATGCTTGGAAATGCTTTTCTTGTTAAAGAAATTCTCAGCTTTTTCTTTGATACAACAGTCTTTACGTACTTTGGAGTAGTGTGTGTCATAAATAAAATAAAATGCAGAGTGAGTGTCTTGACACAGTTGGACTGAGCCTGAATGCACTGGTTCTTGCCTTTTCAATGGTTCCATATAGGCAATGAAAATACTAAATCCATCTATTTAAAATATTAAAATGTTTTTATTTTCTATATTGTAAGCTGCCACTTGCCAACCAAGGTAAGTGTGATTTAAGAACAAAAATTCAGTAAATAGAGAACACAGACGTTCCATATAGGCAATGAAAATACTAAATCCATCTATTTAAAATATTAAAATGTTTTTATTTTCTATATTGTAAGCTGCCACTTGCCAACCAAGGTAAGTGTGATTTAAGAACAAAAATTCAGTAAATAGAGAACACAGACAATATTATTGTTGTTGTTATTATTATTTGTTCTGACCATATGAGCTTGGTTAATAAAAATACTGCAGGTGTTGGGCTATAATTTATCCATCCAGCTTAGCTTCCATTTTCAGTGGTCAGTTGTCTGTGCTAAACACGGTTCTTAAATAATTGTTTATCAACTTTGTGTTTGATATGCTTCTGGGTTTCGGTTGGTTTGGGGTTGGTTTGGGGTTTTTTTTATTTTTTTGTAAGACTAAAGCACAGAAACCTGGTTCTTCATCTTGAGGGTCATCAGTGCCATTGACTACAGTGTTCCTTTTGCTGTTTTGAATGCCTACTTTATGTCTTTCCCACTGAAGATCAGATGAATAATACTACTGACATTCTGAATATTTAATAATTTCATTAATGTAATTTTTGCTATATTGCGTCTTAGAAGTGGAGTATTCAAAGGCTGTATTTTCCTTTTGTTTGTCCTCTCAATTTACTGTAATTTCCTGTCCTGCAGAACAATCAGTTTAGTTTGAAGTTTGATACTTACTTTTCATTTGAACTTAGATGCTATACTGAAATTTAGGCTGATGTATCACCAATATCATAGGGTTGTGAAAAGGCAAATAGG